>CM050168.1:143139167-143538235 GCA_027410445.1 Discoglossus pictus
GGGAAATTGTCTTCTTTGAAGTATAAAAGGGAGACTACTTTCACTTGGTGCTAAATCTATTCTTGGTGTGAAAACTCGCTCTCCTTTATGGGTCCCAGTTAAAACTTCAGCATCTGTAAAATGGTCCTTTAATTGTTGAACAATTAATCTTGTCTTATTGCATAGGCCTTTTTTGGGGATCATATTTCGCAGTAATATGATAATTGCACCTTTCTTTAGCTGCAAAATATGTGGTGGCATTCCAGAAGGAGTTAGTGAGTTTATGAATTCAGTAGAAATGTTGTCCTGACTTTCATTGTCATCAGCAAGTACAGAATCAGCACTGTGATAATTTATTTGTGGTGCATTCATTTTTTTAAAGATTTCATTATTGAGGATTAATGCATCCTTATTTTTACACGTTAGTATGACTTGGTTGGCAAGGTCAGGATATTCATGGTTATTTATGCTACCTTCAAAAATAGCCGATATAAAATCTTGGTGACATATCATATGAGGTGGGATCTCTACAGTGTCGTCCGGTAAATGTGGTATTTTTTCTGTTCTGCCTTCTCCAATTTTAATAAGCCAATCATTGAATTCAGTTTGGCCTTCTGATCTCATATTTTGTTGCAGTTGAAGATGGGTAAAATGTTTCCACAGTGTGCTTGACTTTATACATGTTTCGACAAATGTCAGTTCGATTTCCATGTACAACGACAGGTAATGTTTGTCTAAAATCGCCAACTAACAACATTAACTTTCCACCAAATGGAAAAGTATTATCCATGACTTCACGAAGCAAACGGTCAATACATTGTAGGACATAGCATGACATCATTGTGGCCTCATCTATTATAATTCATTTACATTTGTTCAATTTCTTTGCTTGTAATGATGTCATGTGAATATCTGACACAGAAGTTTCTAAAATAGGCACTGGCAGTTTAAATCCACTATGAACAGTTCTTCCACCTTCTAACAAAAGCGCAGAAATTCCAGTAGTGGCAAACGCCATTGCTATTTGACCTTGTGCTCGTACCGAACTCATTAATAAGTTATATAGATAGGTTTTTCCTGATCCGCCAGGTCCATCAAGATAGAAATAACGCTCTGTCACCATGTCATCCTTTATTGCCTTTGTAATGGCATTAAATGCTTGCAATTGTAAGGTATTTAAAGTTGCAAGTCTTTCTTCTGTTCTTTCTGCTTGTAGTTAAATGTCATAGTCTTCAAAGTTTATGTCATTTATAAGACCTGGATCAGGCGAATTAAAACTTGCACAACTTAATCCATGAGTTAAAAGCGTTAATGGAAATCCAAGAAGTATTTTTAAGTGTGCAATGGGTTCATTGTATCGTCGCATAAAGTCTTCAGCCATATTACTTTTAAAAGTCTCCCACAAAGCTAATGCATTTGGAGCATTTGAGAAGATACAAATAAATGCAAATTGTTCTCTCATCTGCGTGGCATTTTACATTGTGCTGCTTCTTCTAAACATCTTTCCCATTCTGTATCATCAGCTAGTAAGTTTCTATGTCTTGCAGCTAAATGGAAGGATTCAAATACAATGTCATTAACAGTTCTTAAGTGTTCAAAACTTTGTGCTCCAGGAAACATTTAAAAGTAATATCCGTAAGCAAAAACGTTCAACATCTCTTGGACTGACTGTGTAAATTCTTGGGATGATTTTATTGCCTCTGCTTTTTCTCATTCTCTATAATCCATTCACAAAAACATAGTGATATGGAATTTCAATATATAAGAATTGTGTTGCTTGTGAATCTGTGGAATTTAATTCAAACCATGCAGTTAGTGTAGTGTGATGATCTTCACTTAGGGCCAATGCATTCATTTCATTTCCAGCATGGAAATACACTAAATGTCTTTGTGGCAAATGTACTGCTAATCTATATACTGCATGTGATCTATCATGCATTTAAAATTTTAAAAGCCGCCACATAGCTTCTGGCTCACTGACATAGCGAGCATCTACATGAGATGCAAGTTCATCATGTACTAACTCACTACTTTCAGGGTTGTCTGCACTTTTGATGACTACAGTAGCTGCATCGTAGCCTTTGTAAATATAGACATATTTAATGGATTTGATGGAAGTGCAGGCGTCTACGTTGATGTGGGCATTGTACTTCATGAGTAAATGTGGATTGTAGGGTACTACAATCTACTACTATCTATTGTCCACTTTTTTTCCATGAATCTCCTTCTCTTCTTTTATAAAGTGGATAGCCATCACAATTGGCATAGGTTTTGTCTCTTTAATCTTTTGGAAATTCTTTGGAACATTTATTATTTTCCATACATGGTGATTGTGGATTAAGCTCACCACAGGGTCCATGAATCATGCGATGAGTAACAATCTCATATAGTCTACCATATAGTTCTGGATCTAGTAGTTCAGCAACAATGACTGCATCCACTTTGTCAGAAGTATCTAATTTATCTTTTTCTTGAAGTATTATCAGAAGATGTGCATGTGGAAGTCCTCTTTTTTGAAATTCAATGGTATATACATAAGCAAGACATTTGCCAAAGAACTGACTGATAGTGATGTCACATATTAATTCATTTAATTTAATCTTAAAAACTTTGGCTACTAAATCTGGTCTATCGGAAGCACTTTGTCCAAGAAGTAAATTTTGTGTAATTTCATGCCATTCTGGATTACATGTAAATGTAAGAAATAAATCGGGTTTGCCAAATTTAGTGACAATAGCCATAGCATCATTGTATCTTTCTCTCATATTTCAAGGAGATCCTTGAAAGGAAGATGGTAAAATGATGTCTTTGCCAGCTGTCATATCTCTGCTTGTAGCCACCTCAGCAACATAGTCCATTAGTCCAGAAATGTTCTACACGTAGTTTAGCTTGTTGATATTTTTTAAAGTTTAAATTATTGGCCTCAACTTGCAAATAGGAATCAATAATCCATTGTTGTGTTAGTTTTCCACCACATAAAATTGGATTAAATGCATTTCGAATGGCAATTTGAGCTACTTTAAATTCAAGCATAGAAACATTTTTTCAGATTCTGGTTTTAGCATTTGGGTAACTGGGAAGTGTTAATTTTGGTTGCCAACCTGCTTCTCTGTGTGGGAAAAAAATGGGATATGTCATTGGATCTAAATTTGGACTTAAGATACTCATATTAATGAATGGTTGCTCCTCATTTCTGGGATATATTCTAATGTCTCTAAGAAATGGTGGTTCTCCTTCATCATTTTGAAACACCATTGCAACCTCATTTGATGTTGGCAAGTTATAACATTGTTTTATCAGTATGTCTGTCTCTTTTAAGCACCATATTAACCTTTGGCATTGGTAATTGATTTCTTTGTGCATGAAGTAGTTGTTCATTTTCTACTTCTGCCAATTTTATATAAGCTGTACTGTAGGAATTATTGTCCATAATGTTATTTAGCTCTATAAAAACACTGGGTAAGCATTTTTTATTTTCTTCCATCTGCATACGTTGGTCAACAGCTTCCATTGTATCTAGGACATATAGTTGAGAAAATTTTCTTTGCTCTCCTTCCTCTGGATGTAAATGTGAAGTGCGATGATAAATTTTTCCTTGGACTTTAAAACAGTAAGGACCATGTCCTGGTACATTAGCAGCTAATGTTGCCCCCATAGATGCAAAGGATATGGCACTATTGTAGGATCTTATGTTTGTCTTAAAAATTTTGTAGTTCGGAAAAGTAGGTTCAGTCATAAAGTTTTGTAAATAGATAGGAAATTCTTTCCTTTCTGGAAGTTTGAACTTGACTTTTTGACAGCAACTAATAAATTGGCCATCTCTGGGTCTCTCCTGTTTAAAATAATAAGCCTCACAAAACTGACATTGAGTAGTCATGTCCCCACAACTATGAACCTCTACTGCTAAAGACTTGAGTAAAGGACAATTTGCAAAGCATATAGGAGTTTGACTTTCATATTCATCAGGTGAAATGTCATATGTATCAACAACAGGTTCTAAATGCTTTGTTTTTTTCTTGGCTTTTCCTGGTATATGTTGTATTGGTTTAGGTAAAATGTCATGTAATGTTTCAGGAACAGGTTCTAAATGCTAAGTTTTTTTTGTGGCTTTTTTTGGTATGTCTTATATTTTTTCAGGTAAAATGTCATCTGATGTTTGAGGAACAGGTTGTAAATGCTTTATTTGCTTGGTAGTTTTTTTTGGCGTATCTTTAATTTGTGCAGGTGATATTCTTTTGCTTGCAAGTCTTTTGCGTTCTTTTTCTCGTCGTATTTCCTTCTGCTCCAGTGTCTGCTGGCTGTCTGCTCTCTGTCGTCGTTCTCTAGCTTGGCGTCTTTTCTTTTCTTGTTTACTCTCGTTATCTGCCATGTTAATCTGTAAAAAAATAATAATGTATCATTAGTTTATTTTGCGATGTTAAGTTTGTTTTCACAAAAAATTCTTATCAACAGTGTGGTTAAGTTTTATACTTAATATTGTACATTAGGTTTGTCATTCAATTGCAATTTTGCCAATTGAATAGGGGTCTAAATAAGGCAATAACACATTTTTTTAAAGACGTTTTTAGTTAGTAAACATCTATCCAAAAGCAAGGTTTTCAGTAACTAAAAACATATTTTAAGAAATATGTTATGTGCTTATTTAGAGGGGGGGGGGGGGAGGAGGAGGGGGGAGAGGAGGAGGAGGAGGAGGGAGAGGAGGAGGAGGTGGAGGGAGAGGAGGAGGAGGTGGAGGGAGAGGAGGAGGAGGTGGAGGGAGGGGAGGAGAGCAGGGGGGGAGGGAAGTGCCCCCAGAGCTAGGAATCCAAGTGGAAGGGGCAGAGGGTCAGGGGCCTGATCCCTTGGTGGGAGGTAGTGGGGATGAGGGAGCGGCCCCAGGGATAGAACAGGAAGACCAGGCACCGTCTGTAAGGCAATGGGTTGTTGCAAGGCCCAGGGCCCCCTGTTATAGCCTAGAGGAGATCCAGGTTCTCCTCAGGGAAATCTGTGCCCGCCAGGGGATCATATGTGGTGGCAGAGACATTAATGCCAGCCAGAGGCAGCAGGCCTGGTCCCAAATTGGCAGAGCTGTGTCGGCAGTAGGGGTCACTAATAGGGACTGGAGGGCAGTGCGGCACAAGTTCGATGATCTAAAGATTGCTGTGAAAAGAAAGATGTCCGATGAGGCAGCAGCAGCACGTCAGACTGGTGGTGGGCCCGCGGTCCCTTTTGTTTACAAGGAATGGGAGAGGACAGTGATGCGCTTCATCCCTTGTGAATCTGTGGTGGGAATACCAGTACAGATGGACACAGATCGTCCTAACACCCTGCAACGTGAGTATCATATCACACACATGGTTGGCTGAGATTGTGGGGGGATGGGCTGTCCAAAAGCCTGCAGATAACATGCTGTATGTATGTTTGTATGTATAAATAGGCTTGTGTTCTGGCTGTTGTATATAATGAGCTATATCCCTCTAGAACAGGGGTGGGTAAGGAGGGACACATACATGCCGGCCTTTCAAGATATCATGCTGTATGTATGTATGTATGTATGTATAAATAGGCTTGTGTTCTGGCTGTTGTATATAATGAGCTGTATCCCTCTAGAACAGGGGTGGGTAAGGAGGGCCACATACATGCTGGACTTTCAAGATATCATGCTGTATGTATGTATGTATGTATAAATAGGCTTGTGTTCTGGCTGTTGTATATAATGAGCTGTATCCCTCTAGAACAGGGGTGGGTAAAGAGGGCCACATACATGCCGGCCTTTCAAGATATCATGCTGTATGTATGTATATATAAATAGGCTTGTGTTCTGGCTGTTGTATATAATGAGCTGTATCCCTCTAGAACAGGGGTGGGTAAGGAGGGCCACATACATGCCGGCCTTTCAAGATATCATGCTGTATGTATGTATGTATAAATAGGCTTGTGTTTTGGCTGTTGTATATAATGAGCTTTATCCCTCTAGAACAGGGGTGGGTAAGGAGGGCCACATACATGCCGGCCTTTCAAGATATCATGCTGTATGTATGTATGTATGTATGTATGTATAAATAGGCTTGTGTTCTGGCTGTTGTATATAATGAGCTGTATCCCTCTAGAACAGGGGTGGGTAAGAAGGGCCACATACATGCCGACCTTTCAAGATAACCTTTTTGGGCACAGGTGAGTCAATCCGGATGACTGAAAAGGCGATTGGCTCACCTGTGTGGCCCTCTAGGCCCGAACCTGCCCACCCTTGCTCTAGAATTATATGGCCTCCTACACCCCTTCCCACACACAGGGATAATTCACATCCAATAGCACTGTAAGCCCTATGGTTGACTAAAAATTTATGGGCGACAATAACCATTTCAGTCCTGGTAGCAAACCTATCATTTTCATAATTTGTATCCCTGATATGTCAATTTCAAATTATATCCAGATTGATTGCAATAGAGCAGGGTGTCCAAAGTCAAACTTGCTGGGCTGCGCACAGGCCTGGATATGTGGATTTCCTTTATGTGAACAGATGAGTCAATTAGACTTAATAACTTGGTGAATGATATTCTCAACTGGGTGCAGCATGGGTATCCCCAAATGCAGGCCTGACTTTTGCCTCCACTGCGATCGAGAATAAAAATTTGTCTGTGCGGCATATGTGGATACAGACTCTGTAGCACTGCATGTGTGCCATATACTGTCCTAACCTGGCCCATGTCTCAGCTGCATATTAACAACCATTGCTGGAAACTTGTCAGATTGGTCAGTCTCACACACTGCACAGAAGATGCAGCACAGCACTTGTCTGAGGCACATGCAGTACACTTTCATATGAGCCATGATCCACAATGCTCATTATGCAGCCCGTGGCTCATCTGTGTAACACAAGCACCACAGTCCCTCACAGGTGACCATGATGTCAATGATATGTAAATGCATAGCTGGCAATTGTGTATGGCAACCAACTGAAATATATGTTTATTCCATTGCAGTATCCACAGATTCAGAAGAGGAGGAGGCAGGAAGGGCTGAAGTGGGCCAGGATATTCAGGAGGGCCCGGGACCATCCACATCACTGGCTCATACGGAGCGGGAAGTGATGCCCGGGCCCTCTTCGGCGTGGCCACCTCAGGGCCTGCACCAGCCACACCATCCTGTGCCTCCCTCAGCGGCTCCCCCCTCAGCGGCTCCCCCCTTATCTGGGGCTCCGCCCTCATCATGGGCTCATCATGGGCTCTGCCCTCATCATGGGCTCTGCCCTCATCATTGGCTCCGCCCTCATCTGGGGCTCCGCGTGCCCCGAGAGGAAGTGCCCCAACCCCAAGTGCCCCGGCCCCAAGTGCCCCGGGAGGAAGTGCCCCGGGAGGAAGTGCCCCGGGAGGAAGTGCCCCGGGAGGAAGAGCCGCGGAGTCGCCGGCCGCGGAGTCGCCGGCCGCCCAGTCGCCAGCCGCCAGACCTCCAGGCCCTCTGCCACCTCTCCCTGGCCAATTACGGAACATCATGGCGCACATAGAACACGAGGACCAGGCCCAAAGCCAGAGAGCACGGCAAATGCTGGACATAAGCGAAAGACAATTGGCTGTTAGTAGTGCCAACCTGGCTGGAAATAGGGTGATCTCAGCCACCACACGTTCTATATATGCTGAGATGAGGAGGCACAACCGAAGGATGGAGAGATATGAGGAACGCGTAAGCCGGGAGAGACGTGCATTGTTGCGTCAACTACATCGCCAGCCCATACCTCTCCAGCCTTCGGTTGTCCAATCGCAACCTGAGATGTCTGCTTCCTCATCTCAGACATCGCCCACTTTGGAACCACAGCCACCTGCTGTAGTGGCACCCCCTGCTCCCACACCACGTCGTGGAAGAGGGAGACGGGACGCGGGCACAGATGGTGGGGGCCCGCTAACTCGGAGTAGGAGGTGTTAGGACCATCCGAGAGGGCCTCCTGACCACTCCTCACAGAATACTGATTGTTATAGATGTTGACATAGTATTGGCTACAGAGTGTGTACATGTCTGGTTATGTTTAACATTTTAACAATTGATGTTCAATGTGGATTGACCTTGAGCTTAAATGCTGTATTTAATCATAATATTATTCGGAATGAGACATTGTTTTTGTCTTTGTAGGTGTTAATAGCCAACTCTCACAACTATGAAGACATTTTCTTCATCTTCGAGCAGAACAATACCATCATGTGAGTAAACACTCAACCCAGTTCACAACGGGCATTCTATCAGGATTATTCCCCACTGCAGATGGCTCTGAAATGCAATATATGACTACATATCTTTTCACTATTATAATGATCAGTGTCCAGGCTATAGAGTTGCACAGTCCCATTACTATCTGCTAATCCAAACCATCAATTCCACATAAGTTTTTGTAGCATTCCATCCCGTTAACATTATGAAATTGGATTCAGTTTTTTCATGTTATCCAAACCAAAGTGGCAATTTCCTTGGTTTGACATCATGATCAATGTGCATGTGTTTAGGGGTAATGTGAACAGTGTAATCTGTCTGGCCTTGGTACCACCCATTTAGAAGTGAGATGTGATATCAGCATGGCACAACTATTCCATATAGATAGTGAGAGTACATTTTGCTGAAGGATTGTGTTCACAGTGAAGCATGCCTTGTCGTATTCCACATCCTAAGCATATTCCTGGAAGGCTGACTGAACAGGATAGAATAAATATGGTTCTTACTGCTCGGAGATGATGTTCATGTTAGTTGGTTTATAGTAGTGTCAAAAGCAAAAACAATGTACTCAAATAACAGCTTATGATTGTTCTAACACCTCCTACCTCTGTTTTCCAGATTCACATCATCTATTGACCAATTCACACTGTGTGTGAAATCGCTTAGTATTACATGATCCCTGTTTTATAGTGTCTGTTTATTCTGGCAACCATATGGTTGTTGTATGCGCATTAATGGTTATGTTGATTAAATGTCGTGTTATATGCTGTTGGTTACTGTGGGGTCCTGACCACATGTGACCCTAGGAGATGCTATGCATTACCCTCATGATATTGTCTGTTTCCTCTTCAGATGTCCTCAGATTTGCCACAGCCCCTTGCCATACTAGGATCTCTTCACAACACACACATGATATTAATGCACAGTCTTGTCCATTTCTGTTTGTACTCTGTGTATGAAATAAATTATGATTATGTTATACTGTTATCACTGTGTGTTTGTACCATATCATGCTTTCTAGTTGCGAGAATACAGATAGAATGAAGTGTCATTGTTCAATACATATATCTGTGTGTCTTTACATAGATACATATACTACATTAATCTGTACCTTGCCAATATACATGTAGGTGCAAGTCGGAGGGGTGTGAATTCTGAAATCATGTCTATAGACATGCAGGGTTGTATATAATGACTTGAAGGGCTCAACTTGAATGATATGAATCGACATTCATGATTATGTAGTAATGTAAACGCAGATTGAACAGAATAATTACACCACTAACTGATGGTGCTGAGCACATCTGACTTTCAGGGTAATTGACTTGTTACATGGTAAATATCCAGGATTACACAAACATTGAGTGAAAAAAAAAAACGGTTTAATTGTTCACAAAGCCACACAGTGACAAATTACCACAGGCCTGCTCAGTATCATGGTGGAGGTGGGTAGGATACAGAGTTCCAGTAACACACGGAAATAGGGACATGGGGCCAGAATGCACGCAGGGGGGATGACATTGGTATAGATGATCAGTTGAGGGGGGGATATACAGTGCATCATCCAACGTGAGGCAATATCAGTTATATTATTAAATATATCAGGATAACATTCAATATTCAAACCCAACAATACAGAAGGAGATATGCTCATGGGGAGAAGTAATCTGTAGTCTTGTGTGTGCGCGCAACACACACTCCTATGCAACTGCAGAGGTAGAAGTGCTCAATCAGTCAATGTTAGAACCCCCGTAGGTCATGTCACTGGAAATGGCACTATGAGAGAAGACTCTACATACCTAATTTCATGTGTTAGCAGAACTACAAACAAACTGGCCAGTTCGAGGTGTATTCTGTTCTGTGAATGAACATTTCTATTATCTGCTGTTGCATATTCATAACTGAAGGTAAACGGAACCTCATTAACAGTTATGTTCTATGGCTAGAGTTACTCTTCCCCATATGTACAGGGAGGATCACATCAGCACTGAGGAAGAGATCTGGAAGGAAGTATGATACAGGCTTCCCAATAGTCCAAGTAGAGGAGAGAATGTCATATCTAAAGCAATAGGTACATATAAATCGATGTAGAGGATGTGATATCACACCCAATGCAACACATGATGACTGACATATGAACATACATGATACAATGTGACAATAGCATAGTCCTGGAACGTGGGAATGCTCATCATTCCTTGTTCTGGCCGTGGAAAGGGACTCATCTTTGCGATCTGAAACATAAAAGGAACATGTCAATATTTATCTACACACTCCTGTAAACAAATTAGCCAATGAAAAATCATTTCAGAACTTTATCCACCTTTAATGTGACATATAAACTGTACAACTCAATTGTAAAATAAACTGAAATCTTTTAGGTGGAGGGAAGAAAAAAACAAAGAAAACTAATGTGGTTGCATAAGTCTGCACACTCTCTTATAACTGGGGATGTAGCTGTGTTCAGAATAAAGCAATCACATTCCAAATCATGTTAAATAGGAGTCAGCATACACCTGCCATCAGTTAAAGTAACTCTGATTAATCTCAAATTAAGTTAAGCTGCTCTAGTTGGTCTTTCCTGAAATGTTCTTAGTCGCATCCCACAGCAAAAGCCATGGTCCACAGAGAGCTTCCAAAGCATCAGAGGGATCTCATTGTTAAAAGGCATCAGTCAGGAGAAGGGTACAAAAGAATTTCCAAGGCATTAGATATACCATGGAACACAGTGAAGAAAGTCATCATCAAGCGGAGAAAATATGGCACAACAGTGACATTAACAAGAACTGGAGCTCCCTCCAAAATTGATGAAAAGACCAGACGAAAACTGGTCTGGGAGGCTACCAAGAGGCCTACAGCAACATTAAAGGAACTGCAGGAATATCTGGCAAGTACTGGCTGTCTGGTACATGTGACAACAATCTCCCGTATTCTTCATATGTCTGGCGTATGGGGTAGAGTGGCAATATGAAAGCCTTTTCTTACAAGAAAAACATCCAAGCCAGGCTGCATTTTACAAAAAATACATCAGAGGTCTCCCAAAAGCATGTGGGAAAAGGTGTTATGGTCTGATGAAACCAAGGTTGAACCTTTTGGCCATAAACCAACAGATATGTTTGGCACAAAAACAACACTGCACATCACCAAAAGAACACAGTACCCACAGTGAAGCATGGTGGTGGCAGCATCATGCTTTGGGGCTGTTTTTCTTCAGCTGGAACTGGGGCCTTAGTTAAGATAGAGGGAAATATGAACAGTTCCAAATACCAGTCAATATTGGCACAAAACCTTCAGGCTTCTGCTAGAAAGCTGAACATGAAGAGGAACTTCACCTTTCAGCATGACAATGTCCCAAAGCATACATCCAAATTAACAAAGGAATGGCTTCACCAGAAGTAGATTAAAGTTTGGGAATGGCCCAGCCAGAGCCCAGACCTGAATCCCTGTGGGGTGATCTGAAGAGGGCTGTGCATAGAAGATGCCCTCGCAATCTGACAGATTTGGAGTGTTTTTGCAAAGAAGAGTGGGCAAATCTTGCCAAGTCAAAATGTGCCATGCGGATAGACTCATCCCCAAAAAGACTGAGTGCTGTAATAAAATCACAAGGTGCTTCAACAAAGTATTAGTTTAGGGGTGTGCATACTTATGCAACCATGTGATTTTCTTTTTTGATTTTTTCTTCACTCTACCTAACAGATTTCAGTTTGTTTTTAAATTAAATTGTCCAGTTTATAGGTCACATTAAAGGTGGAAAAAGTTCAGAAATGATTTATCTTGGTCTCATTTTTTGACAGCACAGAAACATGACATTTTAACAGGGGTGTGTAGACTTTAGACCTTTTCGATCCACTGTACCGATATATGTTGCTCATTTCAGACAAATGTCTTCACTGTTCTTTCCCTACATATGAAACGAACTACTCATCTGGCTAATGATGTAGGAATATCACATAGATTACACATTAATGCATCTTTGGAGAGCCAAATGTGGTGTTTTACCTTGGACGCAGTCCCAAGCTCATCAACAAGGTGATTTGTTCCACCAGGACACGTGTGCTGTGGATCGTCATTAGTTATCACCGCTTACCTATCTGATGTATTCTGGAAAGAGATAGGCTGATATTAATAAAGAGATTGATGTGTTATTTGTGTCCTTCAGCATACATGGCCATATTATTACACAAATACTCACTATGTAGCTCACATTGATGTAGCAGTTCTGTTGCTGGTCATGTTTTTCCATGTCTAGGTTGTTGAAAGAAGAGTTGACACACGACAGCAGCTCTGTAAGGTTAATATGATGTTAGGATTACAGTCACAAATTAGACAAAGTATGTGTGTATGGTATTTATCTACGACATTTTGATCCCATTTCATGTGGTTTGGCAGGATCAGACAATGTGAACAATCCTGGTCCGTAGAGGTTGTAGGTGACTTTAAAAAGGGATTGGGTATATTTTTACATTAAAAAACCAAACAGGCATTAGGGGCTATCCTGGATAAATAGAGAGGGAGTATTGATCCAGGGATGAATACGATCACCAGTATCTGGGGTCAGGAAGGAATGTTATATTTTTCTTCCCTTTGTAGACAATTGGCAAAGCTTCACTTTTTGTTTTTCGGTGACTTCCTCTGGATCAATTAACAATAATTCTGCGTATTGCAGATCATAGATCTATAGAGGTTGAACCTGATGGACTAAAGTATTTTTTTAATCTAAATTACTAGATAACAATGTAACATGGGGCATATATACATTGACATAGTGGGATATATAATCCACTCAAATTATCTATGCCATTGATGTTTATAACCGTCAGTATTTAAGATGTGTATGGGAATGTGTGCTTACTTACCTGTAACTGATCATGTGGCTTGTTCCAGTGTACAAAACATCGACAACGTCAGGGAACTCTCCTCTACTGTGGACTGGTTGGAATTCTGTATGACAAGGGCGATGGATAAAGGTGGATTTGGGAGTTAGGCATAATCCAGATACATTAGACTGTGTTCCATGCATATTGGGTATGTACTTACATGTGAAGTACTTACGAATTAGGTGGGCACGTTGTTGTGACCCCTGCAGATTATCCACTTCAGGGGGAAATAAAGGCTCTTCCTCCACATGTAGCGGAGCTGCATCAATGTCCCCCAGACAGTTGTCCTGTACTGCTATATTGTGCAGACAGCAGCAGGCAACGATGATGCGACAAACTTTCTGGGGCTTATATTGTAGAGCAACCCCAGTGGAATGTAAACATCTGAAGCGCATCTTTAGTACACCAAAGGTGCGCTCAATTACATTCCGGCAGGTTTTATGTGCAGCATTATACCGCGCCTCTGCCTGAGTATGGGGATTGCTCACAGGGGTCAACAACCACGGCAAACACCCATATCCTGCATCACCTGGTGGAAATAAAATATGATGTTGATATGAATAGGATGTTGTGATGTTTGACAAAGCATATGCCCAAATATCGTCATCATGACCTATCAACACATCCCTGTGGCTAATACACAGTTAAAGATATATGTAAGGGAGATGGATCATGAATGCATCTGATAGGATATTTAGTAGTGTATTAACACATGTATTCTATATGAAGCTTCAGATCAATTACAATGTGATTTCCACAAATGTGAAATCCAGATGTTCACACCCACAGGACGCTTACATGAGGCGGAGATACAAGGGAAATACAACAGGGTACATATTGCGACCCTTCTGGTAGAGAGCAGGAAGTCACTGTTGCAGTTCTTGTACCGAGCACATGCCAGAGGTCTGAGGTGAAGCATGATAGTGTATTCTTGTGAACGTAAATGTGATGCAAATTCAGGTGGAATTTCCCAGGGCGTACACGATCAAACGCAAATGCCAAAAGACCTTGGAGATTTTGATAACTTCAAGGTAAGCTAATTCATGTTTATTCCGGGATATATTCATGCAAGAAAAAGTTTGCCAAACACTATTAATTCTCCTCTATCAGATGAATTCTGAAGTCATCTCACTTACATAGCCCGTACAAGAACACACAACACGTTATGAAGGCTAGAGATGTCCATGTCACAGGATACAAGGGAATGCATCAGAACATAAACCTAATGATTAATCAGTTGTGGTTTTTGTCATGTGTTGTTGTGAACTGCATACTGTTTGGCCAAGCTAACACAGGGTTCTGGCCAGCAACGAGCTATAATGTTCTTGCTTTGGGAGTATTACTCCGTAATGCACATGTGAACATCATAGCAATAGAGGGAAACATGATGTACCGTATGTGTTGTTGTATCCAGTCACAGTAAAATATGGTTGACTGCCATTACTAATGTGTACTCACCCAGTAGCCATCCGGATGGAAATCTGCCAGACTCAAAGATGTCAGATATTCTGGATGCACGCAGGATATAGGCGTCGTGAGCACTTCCCGGGAAGCCTGCATACACACCTTGTATGCGCATGTTCGCATCGCAAACAACCTGGACATTGATTGAATGATAATGCTTAGGATTTCTGTACAGCGCTTCTTGCTCTCTAGGAGGTATCAGTGCCACGTGTGTACAGTCAATAGCACCAAGCACATTGGGGATACCTCCTAATTGGAAGAAATCGAACTTCACCTTTGAGATCTCTTCAGCAGTGTTAGGGTAACTGATGTATCTGGCAGCTTTCCGACCAATAGCACAGAGGAATGCACTCAGACAATTCCAGAGGCTTGGCTGAGACATTCCTCCGGCTATGCTCAGGGTGGTCTGAAAGCTACCAGAAGCAAGGAGGTGTATTGCAACTAACATCCGTGTCATTCCTGGGATGGCTCTATTTGCCCCTGAGCGAGGCTCAAGGTCCACTCTGAGAACCTCATAGAGCTCCCCAAGACTGGCTCGGGTCAGCAGAAAACGCTCATACACCTCCCCATCAGTTAACCCCTCTAATGTGAGTCTCTCCCTGTACACATTGGGTGCCCTTCGCCTCCTCACAGGCTCCTGGCCAGGCTCCTGGTCAGGCTCCTGGTCAGGCTCCTGGTCAGGCTCCCCCCCTTCTGCCTGAGCCACCACATCCTGTACTCCCCCCAGCAGCTGATCACCGACAACATTGTCAGCCTCCCTGTGTGCAGGTGGCCCTATATCCCTCTGTCCCTGTGCTACTGGAGCTCTCTCTCCTCCCTGATCCACCCCCACGATAGTAGGCATGGCCTGTGGTAATTCCCTTACCTGGCTTGGTTCTGCCCCAGCATGGATCACATCACCACTCACACCCTCATTCACTCCCAGACACTCCTCTCCGCCACTCCCCATCACCCCCTCAATCACACACCTTGCTTCCTGGTCTTCATACTGTGCTAGGTGAGCTGCACAAAAGCATCTCAACCTCATCCGCCCACTCATCCTGTCCATCATCCCTCTCACATGATCATCCATGCTGTTTGAGACATGCTGATGACTTGTTGGGGATGGGGTTATATAGCTTGGTGATTGCATGACCTGGTATTAGGCACGTTAATTTCTGCTTTGCCATTGGTCACCTGTGGATCTTTACATGGCATTCCAGCTGATGATTTTACGTCAAGAAGCCTCTAAACCTATTACATACGCACTTGGCCGCATGTAATTGGCTGTCCCAACACGGGCCGCCAAGTGCATATGTAATTATTATTATCTTTATTTATATCGCGCCAACACATTCCGTAGCGCTGTACAGGGGTTGAGTACATAGCAGAAAACAAATTAAACACCTTGTAAAGAATGGAGGGCCCTGTTTTTGAGCATAAAATCAAATGTACATAGAGCTTGTTTCGAAGGCACTGACACAAGATTGAAAACTCACAAACTTACAATCTAAGGGTTTAGGTGTGATACAAGAGGGTGACAAATACAATTGAAAGCAATTGGTTCAGTAAAGTGGAGGGGTCTGTGTGTTGTACTGTAGATTGTGGGTGGGAGTTTTATTAAGCTGTGGAATGTTCAGTTGTACATGTTAAGGCTGAAGATGATAAGATTTTTTAAACAGGTGTGTTTTTAATAATTTCTTAAAGGTTTTGAGGCAGGAAGATAATCTAATGGAGCGGTGCAAGGAGTTCCAAATAGATGGGGAAGCACAAGAAAAGTCTTGAAGACGAGAGTGAGAGGAGGTGATGAGAGAGGAGGAAAGAAGAAGGTCGTTAGCAGAACGAAGGGGCCGGTTGGGAGAGTATTTTGAAACAAGAGCAGAGATATAAGGGGGTGCACTGTTGTTGAGGGCTTTATGTGTTAGTGTCATGAGTTTAAATTTGATTCGGGAAGCTATGGGAAGCCAGTGGAGTGATTGACAGAGAGGAGCTGCAGACACTGATCGTTTGGTATTGAAGATGAGTCTAGCAGAGGCGTTCATTATGGATTGGAGGGGAGACAGACGAGAGATGGGGAGGCCAGCAAGGAGGGAATTGCAGTAGTCGAGTCGAGAGATGATGAGAGAGTGAATTAGAATTTTAGCTGTGTCTTCTGTAAGATAATGACGAATTTTGGAGATGTTTTTTAGGTGAAACTGACATGATTTTGTTATTGCTTGGATGTGAGGAATAAAAGAGAGGGCGGGATCCAGTAGAACCCCAAGACAATGGGCCTGGGAGGTAGGGGCAATGATGGTGTTGTCAACAGTGAGAGATATTTGAGGTGTGGAAGCTGTAGTAGAGGGTGGAAAGATTAGAAGTTCAGTCTTAAACATGTTGAGTTTGAGTTGACGGGTGGACATCCAGGAGGATATGCTAGAGAGGCAGTTGGAAACTTGAGCTAAAAGAGAGGGGGATAGATCAGGTGCAGAGAGGTAGATTTGAGTATCATCTGCATAGAGATGATACTGAAATCCAAAGGATTTTATAAGGGTGCCAAGGGAGGAGGTGTAGATGGAGAAGAGGAGGGGGCCTAGGACAGAACCTTGGGGAACGCCAACAGACAGAGGAAGAGGTGAAGAAGAGGTGCCAAAGAAGGAGACACTAAATGTACGATCTTTAAGATAGGATGTGAACCATGAAAGAGCTGTGTCCTGGATGCCAAAAGAGCGGAGAGTTTGGATTAGAAGAGGGTGGTCAACTGTATCGAAGGCAGCAGAGAGATCCAGGAGAATTAGAATAGAGAAGTGACCCTTTGATTTGGCGGTTAGCAAGTCATTAGTGACTTTTGTAAGGGCTGTTTCTGTAGAGTGTTGGGACCGGAAGCCAGATTGGAAGGGGTCAAGTAGGGAATTGGAGGAAATAAATTGAGTGAGGCGATTGTAAACAAGCCGCTCAAGGAGTTTAGAAGCAAGGGGAAGTAGTGAGATAGGGCGATAGTTGGAGGCAGAAGCTGGGTCAGAAGAGGGCTTCTTGAGAATGGGTGTAACTGTGGCATGTTTTAAGGAGGATGGAAACTTGCCAGTGTTTAGGGAGAGGTTGAATAGATGTGTGAGAGCTGGGATAAGTGTGGTGGATAGGGGAGGGATTAGCTGTGATGGAATAGGATCATGAGGACATGTGGTAAGGTGAGAGGTTGATAGTAAAGTAGATACTTCATCCTCGGTTACAGGGTCAAAGGAGTCCATAGTGGAGGTGGGATTGGGGAAGGGTAAGGGCTGGGTGTTGTCGGTTTGGGGAGAGGGTGGTGGGGTAGGGCCAAGCTGGGAGGAGAGCTCATTTCGGATGGTATCGATTTTATTTTTAAAATGGCTGGTAAAGTCATCAGCAGTGAAAGAGGAAGGGGCAGGAGGTGGGGGTTGGCGGAGGAGGGTGTTGAATGTAGCAAATAAACGTTTAGGGTTGGAGGACAGGTTTGATATTAGTGATGAGAAGTAGTGTTGTTTGGCAAGATTGAGGGCAGAGAAGTAGGAGCGCAAGGTAAACTTGTAGTGGAGAAAGTCTGCTGAAGTGCGAGATTTCCTCCATAGTCGTTCTGCAGTGGGTGAGCATCTCTGTAGATAGCGTGTTTGTGTGGTGTGCCATGGTTGTGGTTGAGAGCGAGGGCGTTTGCTTGTGATTATGGGGGCAAGAGAGTCAAGGGTGGAGGTTAGAGTAGTGTTGTATTGTGAAGTGGCGACGTCAGGGCAGGCAAGGGTGGTGAGGGGGCTGAGAAGGGGTGTTAGTACATTTGAAAATTGTTGTGGGTTGAGTGCTTGCAGGTTTCTGCGTGTTCTGGTGGCAGGATTTGAAGAAGGGCGGTGAGCGGAAGATGAGGTGAGGTTGCAAGTTAGCAGGTGGTGGTCAGATAGGGGAAGTGAGGAGATGTCAAGGTTGGAGATAGTGCAGAGATTAGTAAAAATAAGGTCAATGGAGTGTCCACCACAGTGAGTTGCTGAATCTGTCCATTGTGAGAGGCCAAGGGAAGAGGTAAGTGTAAGTAATTTTGCAGTTGTTGGGGAGATGGGTGTGTCAGTGGCTATGTTGAAATCGCCAAGAATGAGTGAAGGTATATTGGAGGAGAGAAAGTGAGGGAGCCAGGCGGCAAAGTTGTCCAGAAATTGAGAGGGTGATCCAGGCGGGCGATAGATCACAGCTACTCGCAGAGTTATAGGAGAGAAGATGCGAATAGTGTGGACTTCAAAAGATGAGAATTGGAGGGAGGGAACAGGCGGTATGCAGTGAAAAGTGCAGCGAGAGGATAGCAGTATGCCCACACCTCCACCTTGTTTGTTCCCAGGTCTAGGAGTGTGGCTGAAGTGTAGACCACCATAAGAGAGTGCAGCAGGGGAGACAGAGTCAGATGGAGTGAGCCAGGTTTCTGTGATAGACAGTAAATTGAGGGAGTTGGAAATGAAGAGATCATGAATGAAGGTATGTTGACTGGTAAATTGGCTGAGAGTCCCAACGCGGGCCGCCCAGTGCGTATGTAATTGGCTGAGAGTCCCAACACGGGCCGCCAAGTGCGTATGTAATTGGCTGAGAGTCCCAACACGGGCCGCCAAGTGCGTATGTAATTGGCTGAGAGTCCCAACGCGGGCCGCCCAGTGCGTATGTAATTGGCTGAAAGTCCCAACGCGGGCCGCCCAGTGCTCATGTAATTAGCTGAGAGTCCCATGCGGGCCGCCAAGTGCGTATGTAATTGGCTGAGAGGCTTTTGGCGGGCCAACGTGGCAATGGCGATGGTGCAAAAAACCGCCAAAAGCCTCTCAGCCAATTACATACGCACTTGGCGGGCCGCGTTGGAACTCTCAGGCAATTACATACGCACTGGGCGGCCCGCGTTGGGACTCTCAGCCAATTACATACGCACTTGGCGGCCTGACACTATAAGTGCGTATGTAATTGGCTGAGTCTGTTGGCGCGCTCGCAAGCTGATAAGGGGACGTCCTAGCGAGACACACCTCTCAGCCAATCACGTACGAACTAAGAATTTGATTGACAGTATGAGCTTATAAATGTGATTGATACAAACCCATGTGCTGACTGTGTTGTAAGAGCCATTGGAGTTAGCACGCAGTTCCAGGAGCAGGTGGGAGAGAGTTTGAGTTGTGAGATTAGTGGTTTGGAGAGAGGTAGATAACTTTTTTGTCTTGTTTCTTGCTTACTTCCTAGGTACTTACATTTAAGAAATACACATATTTACAGATTTCACATATTTGCAAGACACATAGATTAAATAACACACATAGAGACATATATATAGTTAGGACACACACCCCACACACCCATCCCCCCCACCACACCCCATCCCCCAACACACCACATCCCCGCCACTTATTAAATACACATAGCAAACACACATCTTTTCTTTCCAACAGACATTCCAGTAATACTTTTATTTCTTTATCGTTCTTTTGATTTGTAGGCACACTCTTTTTGATTGTTTTGGATTTTATTACTAGCATATTTACACGTAAGAGTTACACATATTTACACATTACACATATTTGCCTGACACATAGATTAAAGACACATAGAGACATACATAGCGTTAGGACACACACCACACACCTCCCCCCCCCAACCTTTGCACCGCATCCCCCAACAGTTAGTAAAAACACATAGAACATACACCCTTTTTTTTTCATCACCTATATAACAGTTACACTTATTTTGAGTTATCCTTTTTTGTTATTATTTCAGCATGGAGGGAGGAGATAGGTGGAGAGAGGAGGAGAGGAGAGGAGCGGAGAGTGAGGAGAGTGAGGAGAGTGTAGTGGAGGGTGGAGAAGAGGTGGAGGAGGTGTCCCCGGAGGAGGTGGAGGAGGTGTCCCCGGAGGGGGTGGAGGAGGTTTCCTTGGAGGAGGAGGAGGTGTCCCTGGAGGAGGAGGTGTGGTCCCCAGAGGGGGGGGAGGAGGAGGAGGAGGAGGAGGGAGACAGAGGCACTAATAGAGGAGGGACAGAGGGGAAGGGGCCTGTTCCCAGGGGGCGGAGTAGTTTAGGGAAGGGACAGGCCTCAGGAAGAGTGCAGGGAGGCCAGGGTCCCCCAGCACAGTCGAGAGAGCAAGGGGCTATTGGCAAGGACAGGCGCAGGGCCCGTAATTATACGCCCCAGGAGAATATGATCCTCCTGGGTGCGATCTGTGACCAGCCCGTCATCCTTGTTGCAAGGGAAGCAAAGCCTGGGCCTAAGGCTCAGGCTTGGAAGGAGGTAGTGCAAGTGATGAAGGAGGTGTCCACGGTTCCTAGGGGCTTGAGGTCCTTGAAGCACAGATATGTGGATATCAGGGCCACGGTGAAGAGGAAGATGGCCAAAGAAGCTGAGGGACACAGTGTCGCCTATAAGGAGTGGGAGAGGATCGCAAGGGACTTTCTAGGACCATCGCCCGCAGCTGGAGCTTCATCCCCGGTGGCCCAGCAGGACCCAGCCTCCAGTTCAGGTGAATATCACATACACCAACATGCCACCACATGTGCATCACACACACTACACATGGTGACCAACAAGGACACTGACATGTCAGCTCCATGGAATTAACAAGGGATGGATGGAAGTGTCATTAAATCCATGAAGCTGACAAATCACTGTCATTCCTGGCCACCCCAAGAGTAATTAAGCAATAGAGTCCATGTACTGGTGCGCCCAATGCAGCCTATGCAGTTACAGACCGCAGAAGAAACACAGACAGCGTTAGGAGCCAGGAGAGGTCAAGACAAGAAACCAAAGAATAGATCCAATCTAGCAAATGACAGCTAATGTGAGTTGCAATTAGGAGAATCATCCATGTTCAGGCCTAGATGTCAGATAGTTAGGAGTGAAACCGCAGAAAATATCCAGACAGTGTTAGGAGCCAGGAGAGGTCAAGACAAGAAACCAAAGAATAGATCCAATCTAGCAAATGACAGCTAATGTGAGTTGCAATTAGGAGAATCATCCATGTTCAGGCCTAGATGTCAGATAGTTAGGAGTGAAACCGCAGAAAAAATCCAGACAGTGTTAGGAGCCAGGAGAGGTCAAGACAAGAAACCAAAGAATAGATCCAATCTAGCAAATGACAGCTAATGTGAGTTGCAATTAGGAGAATCATCCATGTTCAGGCCTAGATGTCAGATAGTTAGGAGTGAAACCGCAGAAAAAATCCAGACATTGTTAGGAGCCAGGAGATGTCAAGACAAGAAACCAAAGAAGAGATCAAATCTAGCAAATGACAGCTAATGTGAGTTGCAATTAGGAGAATCATCCATGTTCCGGCCTAGATGTCAGATAGTTAGGAGTGAAACCGCAGAAAAAATCCAGACAGTGTTAGGAGCCAGGAGAGGTCAAGACAAGAAACCAAAGAATAGATCCAATCTAGCAAATGACAGCTAATGTGAGTTGCAATTAGGAGAATCATCCATGTTCAGGCCTAGATGTCAGATAGTTAGGAGTGAAACCGCAGAAAAAATCCAGACATTGTTAGGAGCCAGGAGATGTCAAGACAAGAAACCAAAGAATAGATCAAATCTAGCAAATGACAGCTAATGTGAGTTGCAATTAGGAGAATCATCCATGTTCCGGCCTAGATGTCAGATAGTTAGGAGTGAAACCGCAGAAAAAATCCAGACAGTGTTAGGAGCCAGGAGAGGTCAAGACAAGAAACCAAAGAATAGATCCAATCTAGCAAATGACAGCTAATGTGAGTTGCAATTAGGAGAATCATCCATGTTCAGGCCTAGATGTCAGATAGTTAGATGTGAAAACATATCAATGTATTGATCAGCATACTAATGACATGTACCTTTCTTTTCTTTATTTCAGCATCCAGTAGGAGGTCTGGGTCCAGTGATGAGCCAGGAGCGGGGCCGTCAGCCCCCGCCCCGCAGGAGACCGCTCAGGGGGAGGAGGCTACAGGCTCATCCGAGGGCCCTGGCTCTTCGGAGGGGGAGGTCGTGGTCGTTGACAGCCCCCCTGTCCAGAGCCCGACTGTCCCCCTCCTCCAAAGACTTGCCATCTTGCCGGGGCCCTCAGAAGTAGTGGAATATGCCACAGCTCCTCCTTCCCCACACACTGAGCCCCTGGGGACACCAATGTCAGAGACCCTGTCTCCAGCCGGGTCCCAGATCCTCCCCACTCTCTCCCCGCCATCTTCCCACCCTGCCCTGCCAGCAGGACCCCAGCCCCCCCCCCACCAACGACCGAGGCTGCGCTGCTGGAGTTGTTGGCCGTCGTGAGGAGGATTGATGCCAACATCTATGGCATGAGGCGCAGCCTGGACAGGCGCTTTAGGGAGGAGAGGAGCCATCATCGGAGGCTGGAGCAGCATTTGCTGCGAACAGGGCAGGTCACCAGCCAACAGCAGCCTGGCCCCTCCTCTCCTTCCACCATGCCTCCGCCGCCACCACCACCCGTGGTGCCACTACCACCTCCAGCTCCCCCACCACCAACAAGGAGACGGCGTCCGGCCGCGGACGATGCAGGTCCTGTGCCCAGGCGGAGGAGGACCTAGGGGCTGTGGACATAATTGTGCCTTCTCAACAGCACTCCTCAGTGACAATCTATTGGTCACAATGCTGACCTCATCGAGCCTGGCTACAGAGTTTTGGATCTTTGCCTATGTGATGGTGATATTTTGTATGCAGATGGCTACCTCCCATCACATGGTCCATGATCCTCTTCTCTGTGGACACGTAGGGTTCGGTTGAACATGTCACCAATTGATGGTCACTGGGGAATGCTGTTGGGAAGGGATGCTGCAGTCCCCTTTTTTTAGGCCCTTAGATTTTATGTTTTCTCTTTGTTTTTCTTTCCATTTGTTTTGTTTTAGGTACAATTCAGGCCCATGAAGGCATCTCCTGCATCTGCAAGCATTGTGGAGGAATTATATGAGGCGTAAGGTTTTCCCAGTGCCTCTCAGGTAGACATTACTCCAATGACAGCCCCCTCCTTAACATGTAGCTCCCACAATTTTAAAGCTATCATATTGCCAGATATCTCAGACATGATTATTGTTAGCTGAAATGTAGACTAATACCGCTATGGCGGTGGACTTGCAAAGTCTCACAATGGCATGTTAATGACAGCCAGCATTAATATATGCACTAATAAAGCATGTGATCCTGACCTCAATATCGGTCTGAGAACAGATCCTTGGGTCTGATGTAAGAAACCGTGAATGTGGCTGCTGACCTTTGTGTCCTCTCCATATTAATGGGTATTTGCCCATATTACTCATTATCCAGAGACCTACTGTAGCTAATAGTTAGTAATGCTTGCAGATGGGAATCAGGTGAGTTGGTATATTGGTACAGTATTTAGCACTTTACTGTACATGCATTGTCATTAGTTTTTTTCTATCCTCCTCCGCCTTTTTTGTTTTTTGTTGACCATTCATTTTTGTGGGCAATTTCACACACCACACTGTGTGTGTGAAACTGGATTGGATTACACAGTCCAGAGGTTGAATCATTTGTTCCATTGAACAGATCTAGACAAGTTGTAAGTGCCATGCACTCTAATGGTTTCTTCAGTTAAATGGAGTGATTTGTGATGATCCTTTTTCTCATCATATTCCGGTGGCAGCGGTGTACTGACCGCATGTGACCCTGGTAGGTGCTATGCATCATGCTTATTCTAGACTATTAGATTGACCCCTGTAGGTATCCCCTTTTTTTTATTTATCCCCTTGCTCTCTCGGGACCCGCCCACACCACACCCATGATATTAATGCACAGTCTTGACCACTGCTGATTGTGGTCTGTGTCCAAAAATAAAGTTTGGTTATACCGTTCTGTGAATGCACAGTCTTGACCACTGCTGATTGTGGTCTGTGTCCAAAAATAAAGCTGTGTTATCCTGTTCTCCCCATGTCGGTGTGTTTTCAATGGTTGGGGTTAGGGGACATCCACATGCATCACATTAGTGTCACATTACTATAGCTGTAAACTAATGAGCACTAGTTAAACTGCAATAGATCCATACATACTAAGAGGAATAATAGTCCTAATAGCATTAGATATCATATAATGCATCTAATTGATCTACAATCTAGGCATAATAAAGGTATAATGCACAGGCCAAGTACAATTAGCGGGACTGGGGAGTAGGAACATTCCCCTGAGGGCCTAAAAGGATAATGATAGGTGATACTGCAGTGGGTTGTCAGTTCCTTCTCCAGAGATTTGGGATTTGTCCGTCCATTCTGCTTTCACACGCACTTCCCCAACATCACTTAGCAATCGAAACTAATGTAAATTGATGAATAGCAGAACATAATGGGAGGTCACCAAATGGGAATGAATGGTCATCTTGGCACATGGCCACCAGCAATGCCGTGGGACTTCCTTGGATAAGAGTAGTGGCGATTACCCCTGATGGAGGTGAGTTGGCTGGTGCTCATTGTGCCTCTGCAAACCCTCTGTGTGTGTTTGCTGCCCTTGTGGGTGGGAGAGTGACAGCAGAACTGACAACCCACTCCGGTCTCACCAGCATAGGAACCTTGTAAGAAAGCAGTGTCAGAGGGTCACAGTCAGACCCAACCGAAAGACCAAACAAGAGGTATTGTGTATTTCAATGAAGCTGTGAGCTATCCCATTAAGGGTCATTGTGGGTGTGAGAGTGAAAGCAGAGTGTAGGGCCAAATCCCAAACCACTGGGGAAGGAACTGACAACGCACTCCGGGCTCACCAGCATAGGAACCTTGTAAGAAAGCAGTGACAGAGGGTCACAGTCAGACCCGACCGAAAGACCAAACAAGAGGTATTGTGTATTTCAATGAAGCTGTGAGCTATCCCATTAAGGGTCATTGTGGGTGTGAGAGTGAAAGCAGAGTGTAGAGCCAAATCCCAAACCACTGGGGAAGGAACTGACAACGCACTCCGGGCTCACCAGCATAGGAACCTTGTAAGAAAGCAGTGACAGAGGGTCACAGTCAGACCCGACCGAAAGACCAAACAAGAGGTATTCTGTATTTCAATGAAGCTGTGAGCATCCCATTAAGGGTCATTGTGGGTGTGAGAGTGAAAGCAGAGTGTAGGGCCAAATCCCAAACCACTGGGGAAGGAACTGACAACCCACTCCGGGCTCACCAGCATAGGAACCTTGTAAGAAAGCAGTGACAGAGGGTCACAGTCAGACCCGACCGAAAGACCAAACAAGAGGTATTGTGTATTTCAATGAAGCTGTGAGCTATCCCATTAAGGGTCATTGTGGGTGTGAGAATGAAAGCAGAGTGTAGGGCCAAATCCCAAACCACTAGGGAAGGAACTGACAACCCACTCCGGGCTCACCAGCATAGGAACCTTGTAAGAAAGCAGTGACAGAGGGTCACAGACAGACCCGACCGAAAGACTGAACAGGACATATTCACATACTCCATGTGCCCCATATTTGTGTTCCCAAATGTAGATGTGATGAGCAACATGTATACAAAATAACAGGGTTAATATGGCATTATTTTGAGGTTTTTGTGTTTTTATGTAATCAGGTAGTGTGTCTTTAATTTTGCTTTATGTAAGCTGCAGCATGGCTTTTCATTCAAAATGTAACAACTAATTGGTTGTATAATGCCTTTGCTTTGGTGGGGGGAGGGGATGGTGAAATCAATTGTAATGGCCTTCCATGCTTTTCCTCTGTTAAACTCACTTTTATATTTTTAAGTTGTCTGTACGTAATGAGTAAACCATTTTACGTGTGTTTTTTGTGCACTTAGCGAATTTGCGAGATACGAGCGGGTACGCAAGGAATTATTTTCCGCTACTTACTACGTAGTGCTTATCGGAGGCAAATCTCGGCAAAGGAGTCCGAAATTACGCAAGTCAATCGCAAGTCAATCGCAAGTCGACTCATATTACGTAAATCGAGTTACGATGCGCATTTGCGAGATACGATTTCATCCGCAGCTCGAATTTAATAGGGCCCTATATATATATATTGTGGTAGATTAGCCTGTTACCTTATAGATTATTAGCAAGGAGATCGGGGATTCATTTATTATTTTATTTAAAAGTCCAAGATTTACACCACATGAAAGCTTTCATCAGCCAAAGTTATAACAAATCGTACACTATTCTCTTGATAATATCTTCATCAGTAAAACAAGGGGAGCATTCGGCCCACCCGTCTATCCAAAATGCTCCAGCCCCAGGGACCCTTTTATTTTGCGGCACTTATGCTGCTCAGGAGTTCTCTCAGCTCAGACACGCTCAGACTTTTCCCTGGGGTTGAACACAGTACATACTTCAGTACCTTCTTCTCCAGTGTCTGTCATTTTAAGCCACTTGCCTTTGTCCCAGCCTGGGAATCCACCTCTCTGCAAACCGACTTTGCTCTGTGGACAGCTTTGCTCTGCAAACCGACTTGGCTCTGCTCTGCAAACCGACTTTGCTCTGCTCTGCAAACTGACTTGGCTCTGCTCTGCAAACCAACTTTGTCTCTGCTCTGCAAACCAATTTGGCTCTGCTCTGCAAACTGACTTCCCGAAAACCATCTTTACTCTCTCACTCCAAATCATCAGATTTTCTCTAGCTGATGACAGCCGCACCCAAACTGGCGCCCAAGCCTAAGTGAGAAGTCCACCCATTTCTCTGCTGTTGTCTTAAAGGCAATCCACAGCTGGGCTTCATTTAGCCTCTGAGTTAACTCTTTCTTTCCAAAGAGAAATGTTCCAGGATCTTTAGTCAAACTGACCTCTAGGGGCACTCCTTACTTGACTCTGTTACAATATATATATATGTATAATATAGAGAAAGAAATGGAACCCAGAAGGGAACCCTAGTGAATGAAACACCTATTGATAAAATAAATGGCACTGTAACCAGGACTTTTACAGTGCCGTTTATTTTATACTTACACATTTTCTCATCTATTGCTAGTTCATCCTCTCATTTTTTGTATATCCCTTGTTTGGTATGTAGTCTAATTAATTGCAGTGCTTTTTTACATTTTATTCTGATTATTAAAATTTACATTTTATAGCTTTTCCTTTATACACAGCACAGTTCTCTTTCCTTTTTTTGATGATTATATATATACTAGCAACTTGCCAGGCTTCAATAACATTTCAATGTCTTTGCCGTTGTGTATTTTCTAAGTCTTGTGTGCCTGGCGTTGTTCGTCTGTGTCCCACGTGCCTGGCGTTGTTGGTGTGTCTTTCCAGTTCGGTGGTTCAGCCATTAAAGTCGTATTTTTTGCGAGGCTCGCAACCTTTGACAACTATTATATGTGATATATATATGTATATATATATATATATATATATATATATATATATATATATCTGTGTGTATATAAATATATAGAATGAGTTAGCATGGGAGCAGTCCCAGGGGTTGACAGGCTCCCAGCAGAAACAAAAATGGGGGGGGGGGGGGCAAAACATTTTTCTTGAAACGTGGCCCTCCGTTCTCTAGCTCTGCCTCTGATTAGGCTGTATCTCTAGAAATTAATACTTAAGAATGAAATAATCGGCTTGTTTACTTTAGCCCTTTTACTTTAAGGATTAATAAATATTAAGCCAACCACATTTTATCCCAGAGCACTAATCGGGAAAGAGGGAAGTAGGGGATGAAAGGAAAGAGTGGAGGCAAATCTATGTTCTAAATGTAGTTTGAGATCAAAAGCTTCTGACTTACTGTCCGGGTTCTGTCTCCAAAGTTGGAGCTGAGCCCAACGCCCCTCAGTCTGCACCATCCTAAGCATTTTGACGAAGTGAGAGAATTAGGGAGGATATATTCCCCTTAGAAGCAACAGAATCAGAAAAAATGCTCAATATCTTAATAGCTTGGAATGTATCAAAGCAACACTGAAAGTGCAGCATATTTGCTTCTACAAGCCATAACAATATTTTAATTTGAAGTATGTAAAAAACAAGAAGAATAGTTTGCTAATTTCAGATTTACACTGAAAATGCAGTTTTAGCATAATTTATCAAAGAAACAGGTATATTGCATGAGAAGGTTTACATTTTACAATGTATAGCTAGTTTTTCATACCATTTAAAAATAACTTTGGGAGGTGGTCAAAGTCTCTTTAAATGTTTTCACTTATATCTTTTCAGAGTGCTAAGATGCTTAAAATAATATAGTGTTGAGTACACAGTGAAGCACACAGAATTAAATAATATATTGTAAGATAATATATTAAGTTGGCAAAAATGTAGACTTGGGCAGATTGGTAAAATACACAGGGGAAATCTAGGATACTCAGCAACTCAGCAAATTGAACTTTTGTAGTCAAATGGACTTCAAGAGAATCCTTGTAAGCAGTTCTCTGTACCATTAATGTACCAATGTGGTTTGTTTCTAATGCATTTTGTTGTCATTAGTAAAAAAAAGTGGTTTAATTAAAAAGAACTAAAGGAAGACTCAAACAAAAAACATTACGTTGAGATGTAATTTAATAACAATGGGCCAACATTGTAATATTTATGCATATTCCACGTAATTAGAGTTATGATATTTAATAGACAAGTTTAGGGTCAGATGTAGAAGGCAAAGTCTAGGTAACTGGGGCTTGGGAACATAAAGAAAAAAGAGAAATAATTAAATACAGTGCCATTAATCCCTGTCAATTGATAGATGAACAAATATATATAAAAGATTAACCTTTAATAATCATTAAAATATGTCAGGGGGAAAAAAAGCCAGTTTAAAAAAAAAAAAAAAAAAAGTTTAAATGTGCACAATGTGGGTTTCATAATCTTACTGTATAAAAAATCATCTACATCATCCTATTATACAGGATAATACAAAATAGGATGGGGCCCTGAGCAAATACCCTGTGGTGCTTAACACAAAATAATGCAAAAATCAAAAATGTTGGAGAGACCAAGCATACAAGTATAACATACCACAAAATAAATGCATTTTATTAAGTAAATTTAAGAAGAGGACACTATGAATCCCTAGAACAACGTTGATATAATAATTATAAAAACAGTCTCAAGAGTGGTAGGAGAAAAACACTTCCCAATCTGCTATATCAGAAGTAAACCACCGGAAAAACAATTATATATCTATATATAGATATATATGACCCAGTAAAATTGCCAATTTATTGGGTAAAGGTATTGTGACTATAAAATATAGTGCTGATTATGTGTGGTGGTCCATGGGACCCAAGAGAGAAGAATAAATAAATGTAATACATATAAAGAACCAATTAAGGTATATACAATGATAGAAAAAATAAATAGTAAATAATAAATGCAGCAGCATGCCAATTGCAGGATACAAGAAGGGGGCATATAGCCCACTAATATATAATACTAGGAACTTGCCAGTTAAAAATGACGGGATTAAAATTGTACGGCTGGCAATGCTGTTTGCCACACAATGTGAGGCTTTTGCCATTACCATCGGCGCTCATTGCGCTGAGCGTCTTAGGCGTTCATTGCGACCCTCTTCCCCATGTACTTCAACTTTCCTGCTTTGCAATGATCACCTTTGGCGATCATCGCAAGTCCCACGCTGAGCGCCTTTGGCGCTCATTGTAAGCCTCTCCAGCTCGTGGCGCTTTCGGTGCTCATCTCGTGGCTTAAAAAGTGCGCATTTTGCACTCATTGCGATCCTTTCCTCCCGCCTACTGTACGGGCCGCTCATTGCAGATTTCGTTACCCTGCAAGTTTTGTGCTTGGGAATGCCATGTGTGTCTTTCCACCATTTCCCCCTGTCCCTTCCCTGTGTGTTTCTCCTGTGTGTGTCTGCTCAAGGCTGTTTGTTTTATTTTCAAAGTCCTGCGTACCGGCCGTTGTTCGTGTGAGTGTTATTGTCTTTGCCGTCGTGTATTTTCTAAGTCCCTTCCTCGTTTTCATTCAGTTTCAGAATTTTTTTACTTTTTTCATCCGCCATTTTTTCCTTGCTTAGCTGATTTTGGATTGACAAAAACCCCCAAATATGGCTCAAAATCACTTGCAACCTCACTCAAAGTTTGCAAGGATTTTTAGAGTTACATGCTTGGCTCACAGTTCCGACCCTCTTTACGCATTTTAAACATGAGCCTAAGTCCTGTGCCATACACAGCTCGCCTCCCATTGTGAGGCTTTGCAGTTGAGCACCTTTGGTGCTCATCCAGTCTAAGTCCTCCACCATACACGTCTCGCTTTGCTCCGCGAGGCTTCGCATATGAGAGCCTTATGCGCTTTTCCAGCCTGATTTGTGTGCCGTACACGCCTCGCCTCGCATTGCGAGGCTTCGCAGTTGATCACCTTTGGTGCTCATCCAGCCTTAGTCCTCTGCCATACACGGCTCACCTCACTCCGCAAAGACTTTGCAGATGAGAGCCTTCGGCGCTCATCCAGCCTAAGTCGTGGACCGTACACGGCTCGCCTCGCTTCGCACAATGCAGTGCACAATGCAATGCTGGCTTGTCTGCCTAATCAAATAATCCACTAGTTGGTAATCAAACTATTAAAGACCCAATATAATAGCAAGATGAAGGAAAAACTCAGCCTCTATAACAAGAGTCATAGTATAATAAAATATATAATAAAAGACCAACAAACACAAGTGGCAGGGTAAAGAACAGCATCTATTGTTATTATGCACTTTCGTGCAACAAACAGATTATCTTTCTTGTGCTTAATACCCCCACACTAGCCTGACCGGGACCTGGTTTTGCCAAGGTAGGCTTTCTCAAAGGTAGAACGCAGTCAATACTGTATATACAGGATGTCTATATAGAGTAATTAAAATGCCAGTTTCAAACAAGTAAATCAACAATTTAGTAGTATTAAGAACGAGATGGGTGAGGAATGATTATAGAAATGTTTATTATGGATCACCCATTAAAAAACAAACTATTTAGTGTATAATATAGTTGGGAGTTGTTATTTTCCTACTCACTAAATGAAACACATTTATTGTTTTTCCTTAATGAGTTTGAGTTTGGTTTTACATGAAGATGCAAATAAAAGAGACATTTAATTTATTTTTCCCTGTGGATCCACTCCACTTGTTATTTATCGTAGCATCTTCCTTGTTAGATTGCATAAATCATTGATAATTTCATAGTTCTAGAAAGCCAACTGTCATTGCTTATTTCTTGGCCACCAGTGAGAATCAATCCCGATAAAATTGCCTCACCACTATCTCTCTGACCAACATGACTTTTCTAAAGTCTCTGCTTTCTTCAAATCATCTCTCTTCCGCCACCCTACAAGCCACGTTAAATGAGATAATCTAAAAAATAAATAGAAACATAAAGCCCTATTAAATTGGGGCTACGTTTTAAAACGTAGCAGGTAACTCCAATTTTACGTGTTACGCTAGTAAATTCTTTGATCTGTCAAGCCCATAACCGCTACGTTTCTAATCATGCTATTAAATTGCAACAAAGTCACTATCGAGCAAGCCCGTAACATGCAAATGGAGCCCAAAGCCCAACATGTGCTCAAGAGGACCCGCAAGAGGGGGTAAAGTCCAATACGTAGACTTGTAATGCGGATACAAAAATACTACTGTGCATTTAATAAAAGTGAAAGTGATGTTAGGTCTTAGAATTAATAGCACAACATTCTCAAGCCCGCAACTCAGCCCCGAAAAAACTTTTTCACGTTTATATTTTGTGTTATATTGATCCCCACAATCAATGTGTTAAGACATATACTGTAACTCGCATGTAATAGAATATCATATTTAAGGTTTTATTACTATTGCATTATTGTGAAATGAGGGTCCAATCACAACTTGTAATTGCAGCCCGTAGGACTTTGAAATCTACCCTTCCCTTTTTAGTGGTGTAACGCTAATTATCTATTTTTCCATTGGCTCTGTCTCAACCTGTAACTACAGTCTACACTAAAGGATTGTCCACAAGGCCGCAAATACAACGTTCTAAGAACGAGCTACGATTTGCGTCTCAAACCCGTAGCTCAGAGCTCCTTCTAATTTAATAGCAAGGTAACTCTGCCAAATTTCAAGCCCGCAGCCGTTATGTGCTTCACGTTGAACTTTCAGGGCTGAAATTGAATATGGCCAATAGATATTTTACTGCAGGCCTATCTAGTCTACCTAGTCTTTTCATCTTAAAAACTTCTAATGACAGCTTAGATAACTATCTGCACCCAGTCCAGTTCACAGTGTCACTTTATCAGCCTATTGTTTGGACACATGCTATGTTCTGCTTTGATGATTAGTCCTTTTTCAATATTACATATATAGTTGTCGTACTGCAAGCTTGTTGGTAACGCTATGTTAAAAATTGCGCATGCACAATGAGTGATGAAGGATCTCATTGCAGCCCTTGCGATGAGCACCACAGGCTCGCACCACTTTGCTGTAATGAGCTCCAAAGGCGCTCATCCCGTGACACTCAACACTTTGCTGCAATGACCGCCAAAGCCGCTCATTGTAGGCCTCGCACTTGTGTCCTTTCAGGGTACCTCTAAGGGTCCTCTGTCCCATCATAGTTGGTCATTGCCCACGGATGCTACACCGATGGAGGATGCAAATGGATTGAGGCTTGCACTACTTGGCTGCAATGAGCGATGAAGGCGCTCATTGCAGCCCTCACAATAGTGCCCTTTCAGGGTGCCTCTAAGGGTCCTCTGTCCTGCCATAGCTCTCATTTGCCCGAGGACACATCACCGATGGAGGATGGAAAGAGATTGAAGGTGCCCATTTTCAAGCACGTAATGTGAAAGATCAACAAAAACAGAAAAATAATTGACAAAATATCTTAAAAACCTCACACACAGGTCAGGGGGAGAGCTAGAGAGCCTGTGAGTGAGGTTGCAAACTAATTTGAACCTTGATTACGTTTTTTCGGAGATCGAAAATCAGCAAAGCGAGGAAAAAAATGGCGGCCGTTAAAAACGTAAATGCTTTTAAAAAGGATCAAAATGAGGCCAAAGTGCGTAACACAATGCCAGGCACGCAGTAGTACTTGGAAAATACAAACAACTTAGCTCACGCAAAATGCAAGACTTGCAAAATAAAACCAATGGTGCTCAAGAGAGGCACGCAACACTAAAAATTATATGGCTTATTGCGAGGGGGAAGGGCCTTGCATTGTATGGCAAACAGCATTGCAGACTTCAAATGTTATTGCCGTCATTTTTGAGAGGGCAAGTCGCTAGTGTTGTATATTTTTTGTTTTTAGATTTACATGTTGTTTTGTTAGTGACTTAAATTGCTTCCTGCCCTGGCATCAGTGTTGACTTATTCTAATTTGCTTGAACTCAGAATGGCCTGAGCTTCAAGCCTTATACCAACTTTTGCATGGCTTATCATCTTGGATGCAGATTACTAGTTGGTGGTTAGCCTTAAATTTAATACCTTAGTTCAGCATATCCATTTTAGTATTTGTGTGGATCATCATAGACACTAAAAAGTTAATATTCACTAGCAGCAAACTTTTTCCAAACTAGGTTCAAAATTCATATATTCATTTTCAATGACTTTGAATATAACTATAATATCATTAATATCAATAATATAATTAACCTAACCAGAATATTCAAAACTAATTATCTTCTTTATTTAGGTTTCCCAGTATTTTATAAAATTTCCAGATATAATAAAAACTGTTATATGTACAATGTAATATATTGTTACTCTCTATAAGAATATTCTAAAGATTCAACATTAGAACAGAAAAAAAGACAAATAATTATTATAATTAATTAAAATTATAATTGTTATTATGAGAAATGTATTAAGTAGGAAAAATGAAAGTGTGATATCTCTAAACAGTGCCTATATTTAAACTTATGCAAAAAAAATAGGTTTTAAAATGCAGCATAAATTAACCTCATGGCAGTGTCCCTTCTTAATGAGTCACCTAAGGACACTAACAGGAGAAGGTTTTTAGGGGTACCCTCAGTGAAGACAAAAAGAAGAAAAATGAGACCCTTCTTTTTGTCTTTTGTAATGTCCTGCATCAGATAAAATAATAAAAGCAACTTTATCTTTTACACCCTTAGTCATTCTTATACTTGTTAGGTCAAATATTGAGCTTGATACCTTCAGTGAACTAGCACAGAAAAAGAGGAATTGTTCTCAGTAGTTTTTCAAAAACTCTGGAACTCTTCCACACAAAAAACAACTGTCCATTCACATGTGAGTCTGGAGTTTGGGCTAACTTGCATTCTATTTCCAATACATCATAACCACAGGAGGAAGGACATGGACCCTTTCATAAGTCAGCACTAGCCACCACTAATTTTAGTAAGTATACATGAAATATATCATGAATTTGGTAAAATGAAAGACTAATTTGATCAATCAATAAACAACTGGTATTGATGAAGTGAAATCTTTAAATAATGGGTTTTGATAATTCTTTTTTCTTGGATGCAAGATATAGACCTTGATTCAATTGAGCTATTGTTGTTTGCAAGATCCCGTAATGTAGCCCGTCAACTAATTTGCTATTCAATTGGTGTGTTTTTATGAGATGCAAATGATCTACGGGTTTCAGGATGAAAATCCCTGCAGTTGTTACAACCATAACATCTAAGCCTTTGATCTTTCAAGCCTGCAAGAGTTATAATCACAAATCACTATTCAATTGCTACAATTCCTCAAGCCCGCAATTGTTTTCACAGCCATGAATGGCAAATGTAGAAGAAAATCCTATGGGTACCAGATAGGACTCTCAAGGGTGTTGACTCCTGTTTGTAGCACTGTAAATGCAAATAAAAAATCAATACTGAACTTTTAAAGACAGGGAATGCAATGTAAGACATTAGAACTAATTGCAAAACAGTCTCAAGCTTGTAAATCAGCAATAGAAAATTATTTCTTTATGTGTAATTTCAGTGTTATATAAATCTTGGGAATCAATGAGTTAATACATATCAGGCCACCCACATGGACTAGAAAATTTCCTTCATTCATTTGTATTATTTTGTACATTGCAGTATTGTAAGTCTGATTGCATATCGGACCCCTAAACCCTAATTGATTGACATGTAACCTCCAGGTTTTAATGAAGTAATGATGATGGTCTTATTTTCTATTGGCTGTTTCCAAATCGGGAGGTGGAGGCTCTACGGCGCCTCACAAGCGTTTACAAACACACACACAAGCGCCACTTTAACAAAAATAGATCTAACACGCAATCACTACATACGAATTTCCACAAAACAATACGAACCGCAGGTCTTAAAATGCAAAATTTACGCAAAAATATGCAAAAAAAATATGAGACGTGGGACTCGCATAATTACGACCTTAACCGCCGAACCGCACGCACCTGAAAACATTCAAAACACAATAAATACACACAAAAATACATAAAAAGCTTAGCCACAGCAAGGGTTTAAACAGAGTTTTTAGCACTTGTTGATAAAATGGTGTTGTAAATAAACACATAGGTAGTTTATATTAATACTGTATTAAAAACAAATAACCTTACATATCACTTAAACTTTTCTCAAGTTCATCTTGTCATGCAAATTGGATATAACACAAATATTACAATGTATAGATTAATATATTTTCTTGAGTTCAATGATCAATTTATAGACAAGTATACCCTTTATGCAGAACAGTGTTTATTGAAACAATAGCAAAATCAAGAATAACAATGGGATGTATTTAAATTTATAAGCTTTGAATAGATAGATCACAATTTAAATCAATGAGAAGTTTATCAAAATCCTTTTCAACGACTGGATGACAACCTATTTTAAGACATTCTATATTTTGTTAGTTCAATATAAAAATCAATAAGAAGTGTATAAAATATTATCAAATTTGGATAAACATCAGATGTCTATTCCACAGAATATATTTGGTATTAATATTTAATGATATAGCATGTTACTCTATGAAAGCAATGTCACGGTACCCCCGGACTTTGGTCTATTTGCTGGACTTTTTGTGGTCTACCGTGACTTACCGTGACTTACCATGTACCCCTGCATTTCAGACTAAGCAGGAAGGACTAAAACTCATATTGTATTGTTATTTGTTTTTTGTCCTTTTAAGTTAATTCCATTTCCCATGTGCTTTATTCAGGGTCTAACAGTCAAAGACAGCATTGTGTTTATTAGAGGTGCCAGACAGGATTATAATGCTAAACTCCATTTGGAGTAAATTTCCTGTAATTATCTGCCATTCCGTCTCATTGTTGTATTGTATACACCCCTTGTGTCCTATTCCCTTTAAATATATTAGCATTTTAAAAATAAACCAGTTACTTCTGGATCACATAGATAATGGTGTGGATCCTTGAGTTAATTTCTCCCAGTATCATGATTGTTGCTCTGGTCAACTAACTACCTATCTCCAGCCCAGCAGTATTTCTACTGCCGGAAAAGGTTAATGGGGAGTGTCTGGCTAAGGTCCTGCTGACTTACAGAGGGGATTCCAAATGAACCATAATAATACTGTGGGGTAGAGTCAACTCTACTAAGCCTTCATAATCCCCATAAGAAGAGAAGATTGTCACAAGCAGTAAATAACAAAGTCGAGTATAAAAAAATATAGGGCAGACAGAATATAGGAATATCCACTGAAGTAAATGAAACTACCTAGGTTATTATGTATGTTTAAGGCAAATAAAATAATTTTTGTATATAGGAATTAGATTATTTAATTAGGGGTTTTATAACAGAATTGATTACATTTAATTTATTAAAACAATCAGTCTGTTTTTGATAGGACCCAAGTAGAAAACAATAATGGATTGGGGCTCTTGTCCAGACAAATGACCTCCAAAACCTTATCTCAGGTTGTACCCACCCCATCAACTGTAACATGAAGCATTGTATCTGGACTATTTCAATTCTGTTATAAAATGCATACTTTACCTAAAATTGTTAGCAGGATACCCTTGCTGGATAGGATTGCTCACTAACTTGTTTAGAACTAAGGAAAGATAAAAGAACTGGGGATTATGACAGAAAATGACAGACCGAAAAAGCCAGAGATAGACAAAAATCCTTGAGCTCTTGTTTCCTTAATACATAAACTCTTTCTTTTTCACCCACTCACTTCATCCAATTGCAATAGCCTCCTGCCTTGTTTGTATATACATGCATAATTATAATGTATATATACAGTGGGGGGAAAAGGTATTTGATCCCCTGCTGATTTTGAACGTTTGTCCACTGACAAAGAAATGCTCAGTCTATAATTTTAATTGTAGGTGTATTTTAAAAGTTAGAGACACAATAACAAAAAAACAAACAAACAAAGAAAACGCTGTCAAAAAAGTTATAGTGATTTGCAGGTCAGTGAGGGGAATAAATATTTGATCCCCTACCAATCAGCAAGATTTCTGGCTCCCAGTTGTCTTTTATAAAGGTATCAAGCAGAGGTTAGAAGCACTCTCTTAAAGGGAGTGCTCCTAATTTAAGCTTGTTACCTGTATAAAAGACACCTGTCCCCGAAAGCAATCAATCAATTAGATTCCAAACTCTCCACCATGGCCAAGACCTAAGAGGTGTCCAAGAATGTCAGGGACAAGATTGTAGAGCCACAGAAGGCTGGAAAGGGGCTACAAGACCATCTCCAAGTAGCTTGGAGAGAAGGTGACAACAGTTGGTGTTATTAATTGAAAAGAAACACAAAAAAAATGTCAGTCTCCCTTTGTCTGGTGCTCCATACAAGATCTCATCTTGTGGAGTTTTAATGATCATGAGAACGGTGAGGAATCAGCCTAGAACTACATGGGAGGATCTTGTTAATGATCCCAAAGCAGCTGGGACCATAGCCACCAAGAAAACAATTGGTAACACACTACGGATTGAAGGACTGAAATCCTGCAGTCCCCGCAAGGTCCCCCTGCTCAAGAAAGCACATGTACAGGCCCATCAGAAGATTGCCAATGAACATCTGAATTAATCAGAGAACTGGGTAAAAGTATTGTGGTCAGATGAGACATCAAATCAAGCTCTTTGGCATTAACTCAACTCGCCTTGTTTGGAGGAGCAGGAATGCTGCCTATAACCCCAAGAACACCATCCCCACCTCAAACATGGAGGTGGAAACATTATTCTTTGGGGTGTTTTTCTACAAGGGGGACAGGACATCTGCACCGCATCAAAGGGACGATGGAAGGGGCCATGTACCGTCAAATCTTGGGAGAGAACCTCCTTCCCTCAGCCAGGGCATTGAAAATGGGTTGTGGGTGGGTATTCCAGAATGACAATTGTAACGGAACCCATCACTGTTTTACCCTGTTTTATGGTTATGGTTAAAATATGATCACATTGCTGTACTGTAGATATGTTGTTTTATGTTCTACAGAATATATTGGCTCAGAATATTACAGCTACTAGGCTAATAGATAATCCTATTACAGAGACTCCTCATAAGATAAGGAAGTCTATTGTATAAAATGTTTTCATTATGAGACAAACAGAAGGATAATCTGATCAATGTCTGAATGTATCAAAGGAGCCAGGTAGCCTCAGGGAGGTGTGACCACACCTATTGTCTCTCTATGTGTATTGTGTGGCCAACTATGGGGGGTGTGTATTGCCTGTGGGAAGAGATGTGTATATATATCTCTGCACAACAAAATAAAGACAGTATTACTTGACTCCCAATTGAGTGTCGTCCAATATGGGAGGTTGGGAATGGTGAGACTGTAGTGCTTCTTGGATATTTTACCGTATACCAGCGGAGATATTGGATTTGTGTTCCAACTCTGTTACATTTGGTGGCAAGTGGCGGAATTTTTCCCACGGTCAGAAGGACAGCTACAGGAGTCACCATTCCGTGGAGTTACAAATTGAGGGCAACGCTAGTATCCGTACAGCGCCCCTGGCTACAGCAGGATGGAACTGGCTAGTTTTGGGACAGCGATCCAAGATGAGGAGGAGGAGGCGGCCGCGGACTACAGGGATGCAGACAGAAAGGAACTCATGGAGGGAGACCGGGCAGCGGCTACAGCACCTCCTACGGACAGCACACAGACTGAGTTTGGAAGAGAACTACAAAGCAGACTGGCCTTTTTCCCAGGTACGCTTCCCACAAGAACCTTGGAATGGTTAATGACAGATGTCCACGAATACATAATGGAAAAGCAGCGGGCACGGGAGCGGTCCATCTTGGGAGCAGCTAACCCACCTCCCACCATTAACCCCCCCCCCAGCACTGCATTCGGGTGGTGGGAACTACCAAACCCCTCCACGGTACATCAGGTGCCACACGTGTAACCAGCAGGGCCACATGCAGAGAGACTGTCCCAGAAACAGAAACCGCTCCACGTGGAATACTCCAACTAATTCCCCTCCCCAGCGACAGTGTGTATCCCAGGGAGCAGAAGGTGCCGTCGTTCCTCCCCAGCGACAGTGTGTACCCCAGGGAGCTGAAGGTGCCGTCCTTCCTCCCCAGCGACAGTGTGTATCCCAGGGAGCAGAAGGTGTCGTCCTTCCTCCCCAGCGCCAGTGTGTACCCCAGGGAGCAGAAGGTGCCGTCCTTCCTCCCCAGCGGCAGTGTGTACCCCAGGGGGCCGAAGGTATCGTCCATCCCCCCCAGCGGCAGTGTGTATCCCAGGGAGCAGAAGGTGCCATCCTTCCTCCCCAGCGGCAGTGTGTACCCCAGGGAGCAGAAGGTGTCGTCCTTCCTCCCCAGCGCCAGTGTGTACCCCAGGGAGCAGAAGGTGCCATCCTTCCTCCCCAGCGGCAGTGTGTACCCCAGGGAGCAGAAGGTGCCGTCCTTCCTCCCCAGTGACAGTGTGTACCCCAGGGAGCAGAAGGTGCCGTCCTTCCTCCCCAGCTTCAGTGTGTACCCCAGAGGGGCCGAATGTGTCGTCCTTCCCCCCCATCGGCAGTGTGTATCCCAGGGAGTAGAAGGTGCCATCCTTCGTCCCCAGTGGCAGTGTGTACCCCAGGGAGCAGAAGGGGCCGTCCTTCCTCCCCAGCGGCAGTGTGTAACCCCGGGGGCTAAAGGTGTCGTCCTTCCCCCCCATCGGCAGTGTGTATCCCAGGGAGCAGAAGGTGCTGTCCTTCCTCCCCAGCGGCAGTGTGTACCCCAGGGAGCTGAAGGTGTCGTCCTTCCTCCCCAGCGGCAGTGTGTACCCCAGGGCGCCGAAGGTGTCACCCCCCCCCCCCCCCCGCGGCAGAGTATATCCCAGGGAGCAGAAGGTGTCGTCCTTCCCCCCCAGCGGCAGTGTGTATCCCAGGGAGCAGAGGGTGCCGTCCGTCCCCCCCAGCGGCAGTGTGTACCCCAGGGAGCAGAAGGTGCCGTCATTCCTCCCCAGCGGCAGTGTGTACCCCAGGGGGCCGAAGGTGTCGTCCTTCCCCCCCAGCGGCAGTGTGAACCCCATGGAGCTGAAGGTGTCGCACCCCCCCCCAACGACAGCTTACCCTAACAAGGGTAGACACCAATCTCCCAGACGGCGCAGATGGGACCATGGTCTCTGTGTCTGACCTACCGGGATGCTGGACAGCCTGTCCAGATCCCCAACTACCCTCACTGGGACAATCGGAGGAGGGGGTAAGTACAAATTCCCCTCCCCAGCTAACTCCTAATGTGGCCCCAGGGTTAACAGAGAAAATGTTAACCCCCACTGACCCCCACCTTTCCCTGGCTACTGAGCCGGAATATGTCCCAAGTACCCCAGCAGAAGAGCTGACAGCGGGGCAGAGTGCCCTCCCTTTGTCCCTTGTACAAAGCAGAATGTCCTGCAGGTTATACCAGCAGAAGAGCTGGCATCAGGGCAGAGTGCCGCTGGCCTCTGCCCCTCAAGTCCCCTCAGCGTGTTGCCCCATCACCACAGCGAAATATCCAGGTGCCTGGTTAGACTTCCCCCCAAAGGGGAGATGTGTGACGAAGTGCCCTTCGCCACTTTGTCCTGGAGAGGACTTATTGCCAGCCTCCTGCCCTGCGACTATGGCCCTGGGACATATTGCCCTTTAAAAACAGTATTTGGCCATACCAGAGTGTATGTCCCTCATTCTGGCCCTTTAAATACAGGGGGGTCATTCGGTACTTGCCCTGTGTGAGCGGTGATACCCCCAGATAGCTATGCCATGGAGCCCATTCATATAATGAAAGACTATGGGAAAGACTTTAGCTACATGGCAATTGAACTGTGTGTTATGTGTAAAAGGTGACTTTATGTATTTTAAAGTGGTTTATGTTTTTTTTGCAACCATGTGCTCAATGGAGTCTGCCTCTATTCCTGGATAATTGGATTACTTTCCCCATTGTTTCCGGTACAGAGGCCTCTGTAAAACCTGTTTGTAAAATGTATTTTCTCTCTCCTTGAAATGTTTATTGCTGGGAATGCTGTATGAAGTGTGCGTTTGTTTTGTTCCTGAAATGTGAGTAAATGTGAATTGCAGTAATGCTGATGGGTTGTCAAACTAGAGAATTGACCAACAAATACTTTTGTCCGGACATCCCCAGGCCGATCCATTGGGATCAGACCGTGTATGCCGGCTTATGGTCACGGGGGAGGTATGTATCGGAACCCATCACTGTTATACCCTATTTTATGGTTATCGATAAAATATGATCACATTGCTGTACTGTAGATATGTTGTTTTATGTTCTACAGAATATATTGGCTCAGAATATTACAGCTACTAGGCTAATAGATAATCCTATTACAGAGACTCCTCATAAGATAAGGAAGTCTATTGTATAAAGTGTTTTCATTATGAGACAAACAGAAGGATAAACTGATCAATGTCTGAATGTATCAAAGGAGCCAGGTAGCCTCAGGGAGGTGTGACCACACCTATTGTCTCTCTATGTGTATTGTGTGGCCAACTATGGGGGATGTGTATTGTCTGTGGGAAGAGATGTGTATATATATCGCTTCACAACAAAATAAAGACAGTATTACTTGACTCCCAATTGAGTGTCGTCCAATATGGGAGGTTGGGAATGGTAAGACTGTAGTGCTTCTTGGATATTTTACCGTATACCAGCGGAGATATTGGATTCGTGTTCCAACTCCGTTACAACAATGAACCAAAAAACACAGCAAGGCAACAAAGGAAGAAGCACATTAAGGTCCTGGAGTGGCCTAGCCAGTCTCCAGACCTTAATTCCATAGAAAATCTGTGGAGGGAGCTGAAGGTTCGAGTTGCCAAACATTAGCCTCAAAACCTTAATCACTTGGAGAGGATCCGCAAAGAGGAGTGGGACAAAAACCCTCCTGAGATGTGTACAAACCTGGTGGCAAACTACAAGAAACGTCTGACCTCTGTAATTGACAACAAGGGTTTTGCCACCAAGTACTAAGTCGAAGGGGTCAAATACTTATTTCCCTCATTGACCTGCAAATCAATTTATAACTTTTTTGGTTGTTATTCTATCTCTCACGGTTAAAATACACCTACCATTAAAATTAGAGACTGATCATTTCTTTGTCAGTGGACAAACGTTCAAAATCAGCAGGGGATCAAATACTTTATTCCCCCCACTGTATATTGGAGTGGTGTTTGATGTTTTGTCTGCAAGAGAGCAGTCTTGCTTCATGTTTTTAAATTAATTATTAAGGAATACATGTAACCTTTGGTCTAGATATTTATGCTACATATTTTGGGTTATTGAATTGCCCATTGTGTATTATTTTGCACTTGTTTTGATAGTGTGTGGTTAAAACAATGAAGAATTGAATGCAAGTGCGTGAGTTTGGCCATATCTTTGTTGAGACATTACTTCCTCAAGACCATCTAATTATGTCAAATTATTTGGCCTTGTCTGAAGTCCTGCTTGATGGACTTGGTTGTAAATGCAGAAATATTCATGAGTAAAGGAAAAATGATTAACCCTTCACCAAGCAAATAAGCACACAATAAGTATGGATGCATTTACATTGGTAACAACAAAATCAACACACAATCATATAAAATAGATGACATATATATGATCCTTTTTTTTCTATTGTCACGACAATCTCATAAGAGTGAATCCTTGTAACTCTACTGTTTGAGGGTGGGATAAATATTTGTTTACACTTTGTATATAACTGAGGGTTTCCTAAATATTAAAACACTATTTTATGTGCTAGTAGGCTTCATCTTGGAAGAGGAATACTCCAGTACATAATCAAGATAGACAGCAAAAAACTGGTGTAGGAGGGCTTGAAAACAACGATACAATCTGCTTTCTTCAGTCAGGCTTGATAAGACTGTTGTGGCCAAATCTAACCAGCAGACCTTTCAGATTCTTTTGATCCCTTCACCAAGGCAGCTGATGTCTCTAAAATGCCCTTACTCAAAAGCAGACTCAGCATTATATATTTCAGGAACTGTTTTTATTCCTGTTGAAACTTCATAACAGGTTCAATGGTTGAATATTTAAACTTGAATTGATAACATTCTGTAGTTTGTGTGTCTTCTGGATTTTGTATTGCAAAACTTCATAACATCATAACATCCACTGCAGTAGGATATTCTCTTGGAATGCTGATATATACATACAGTATATCTTCTATATATCTTAGTTACCTGCCTTTATTTAGGATCATACACACATACTTTGTTAATTGTAAAAGACCAGGGCAGCTATTCTCTTCTCTAAAGATCTTATATATATATATATATATATATATATATATATATATATATATATATATATATATATATATATATCTTCTACTAGATATCTTGTTCCATATATATATATATATATATATTCATCTTCATCTTCTCAGAGTCACTATTAGCTGTTACCTCACTTTCTCCTGTCAGAAGCATCACAGACTGAATTAACACAACTATATATGTGATTATTATTATTATTATTATTATTATCATTTATTTGTAACGCTCCAATATATTCAGCAGCAATATACATGCATTGTGATCAAGTCAAAACAATATTAACACATTATAGAAATGGAGGGCCCTTTCTTTGAGATTATAATCCAGTGTCCATAATGCTTTCCCCAAAGCACTGTGCAAGATTGAAAACTCAGACTTACAATCTAAAGGTTTTGGGTGTGGTACAGGAGGGTGAAAAAAAATGGAGGCCCCCTCCCCAAGACAAATTATGCTAGTTCCCACTCACAGTACCAATTCAGCCAACCATTCTCAATCCATCCCCACACAGCACAACCCCTGCCAGCACACACATCACAGAACCCAGCCGCTTGTACATTGTTGCGTTTCAGCCATTACTCTCTCTCACCTCTCTCTCACCACATCCCTGATATACATCCCCAGCCTGCTGAACTGGTCCACATTGCCACCTCTTGGAGCTTCAGTAGAAATGTTTTACAGAAGACTCACAGGGTCCTGGTGCATTGCAACAAGTGTGTTCACTTCATTGATTCATCTTTAGGATGGTTATCACTAATATTTGTAGAAAGTGGAACAGGTATTTGACCTTAATACAACTCACAAGTTTTCTTGAAGCTATTGAAACTACCTGAAAACATTTTCTGGTAATACTACTTTTGGTCCATGAGATTTAGTATTCATATCAGCTGAGATATGTGGTAATAATTGGAAATTGTACAAGTAGAGCTGTACCAAACACATACTACATGTAACATACATAGCATAAAAATAATCTCACTTTCTTAGAGGGTGGCGTGCTTTCCTGATGTCAACTGGAGCAGGTAGCAGAGAAGCAAAGCAGCAGAGCCATAGAGCTGCTTTGATAAACCCATCTGTAGAATTGTGGATATTCAGGCCTATAGATAACCTTTTGATGTTGTGTCAGTCTGTGGAAGGTAGACAGTCACTTATAACTGTGGATAGCAGTACTGTATGTCGGCCTAACTTACTGAATTAACTACACAAGAGGAGTTTAACTATCTCCCTTATGATATTTTGCTGATCAATTGTTTTTTTATTTGAGATTCTGCTCAACTTTATACATACACTGGGTTTTTGGTGTTCATTATTCAATGTTTTGTGTACCTTTCTATATACTGTTCACAATGGGGTAGGCTACTGTTTGTGTTCTTTTTACCAAGTACATTCTGTGCTTAGTAAATTATATCTGTGCTGCTGTTGTGGAGTCCCTGTGTATGGTTACTTTAGATTTTTTAAGATTGTTTTTTTCTTGTGGATTACTGGATGCATCTGTAACAACAAGTTTGCCACATACAGAGTGGAAATTTCAGCATATGGACAGAGTCAGAAATTGAAGAAGAAACCTCATGCAATTCATTGTGGCTGAGATATGTTATCCAGAACACATATATGAATCCAGTATCAGGAGACAAGAACTGAGAGCAAAGGATCAAAATGCCAGAGGCAAAAATCGTGGTCAGGGGGTCCGTGTTCCGGACCAGGCAACAAGGAGTCATCAGGAGATATTGTTTCTGACATCTTAGATTGAAGTAAATATTCATATACTGTATGGTGTAGTGTTCTGGTATTCCTTATTAATATAGCCTCTCTTATTGGTTTATTAAGAAGAGTTTTGTTAAAAGGTTATTATCCTCAGAATTTCTCCTCGGTAGAAGCATACAACTTCCACATTTTTGTTTAGTTTTTGTTATACAGTTTCAATGAGGCCTGGTGTAGTTCTCTCTGACATATATTAATATGTTCCTCAATGTCTGCTTGCTGAATGCCCACGTCACACAGTAGCATGTTTTAGGAATGGGGGGGGGGGGGGGTATACAAGCCAACATAACAGCCCTCTAGAGGAGAGGAAATGGAAATTAAAAAGCAATAATAATCGTTTATAAAATTGTTCTACAATGGTACCTTGGTTCTCAGTCTCCTCCGGACTCACAATTTTTGATACTCAACCTGTTTGGATGAGCAAAAAACCTTGGTACTCAATGCGCTACCTTGGTACTCATCAAATTTGCTAAAACCAATTTACGTTACGTCTTATGGGAGTTAGGTTTTTAACCTTTCTTGGTACTCAACCTGCCATCCAGAATGGATTAGGGTTGAGAACTAAGGTACCACTGTATATGGATTTAGTTATGCTTTATATAACTTATACCTTTAAAGGGCCATGACTTGTTTTACCATTGACTATCATGGCAGTGTCCCTTCTTAATGAGTCATCCAAAGACATTAACAGGAGAAGGTTTTGAGGGATACCTTCAGGGAACCAGCACTGGAAAAGAGGGATTGTTCTCAGGAGCTTTCCTCAACTCTGAAAATTCCAATGGAAGTTGGGCTACCTTGTATTCTTATTTCAATCCATCATAACCACAGGAGGAAGGACAAGGACCCTTTTACTAAGTATCCATGAAATACATAAACATTTTGTAAAAGGAAAGAAGTTCAAGACTAATTTGATCAGTCAAAGAAAGATTGGTAAGGATGAAATTAACTCTTTCTATAATGGATTTCGATTATTCTTCTTTTATCTTGGATGCAACATATACAGACCTCAAAGTGTAAATCCGTAGCCCATAATGTAGTCCGCAAGACTTACAACTTTTAAATTGGCTCCCTAAAGCAACCTGCTAAGATCTGATGGTTACAGTCGGAAAAACCCTATGGGACATCTAAATTTGAACTCTACAGCCTCAAATCCTTTGTTTTGTCAAGCCCGTAACTGTTACGTTTGAAAATCGATAATAAATTGCTACAGATCCACTTAAACCCGTAACCCACAAATGGAGCCAAAAAGCCAATGGGTACTAGAGAGGACCTGCAAGGGGGTTAAAGTCCTATACGTAGCACTGTAAATACAAATATACACAAACTACTGTACTTATAATTAAAGGGAAAGTAATGTTAGGTATTATAATGAATAGCATAACATTCTCAAGCTCGCAAATCTGAAATATAAAATACTTTTATTTCTGTTTAATCTATGTTATATCGATCCAGGCAATCAATGTGTTAATACATATAATGGAACTCGCATGGACTAGAATATTATATTTACTGGTCATATATAATAGTTGCAAGTCACCGTCATGCTTTTCGAGCTCGCAAACCGAGCTTGCAAGAATTGCGTTCTGGTCGCAAATGTGGACCTCGCGAAGAGGTTGAGTCTCCAATGTCCACTGCAATGAGCCAAAGGCTCATTGCAGGCCGCAAATGCGGACCTCGCAAACAAAAATCTGGCCCACGGGATTTAGAAAAAAAAAAATGACAACCTCACAAAAATACAAAGTTAACAGCCCGAAACGTGTACATCCAAAAACACTTAAAAATACATGGGGTGACAGCCACGACACCTGCCAGTGAGGTTGCACGCTAATTAAAGTTGAATTTAAGGAGTTTCAGAACTTGATGGATATATCAGTTACAAATAGGTAAAGTATAGTAATTTATTAAGTAACTAATTCATTAATTATTATTTACAAAAATAGACATATTTATCAGTCTTTGTGATGAGCGCCAATGGTGCTCAAAAGGAGCAAAAGTCAACAAGAGGAGAGGCTCGCAATGAGCGCCGAAGTTCCAAAGAGTAGAAAAAGCTTTACATTGTGTGGCAAACAGCATTGCCATGGCTTCAAATTGTATTGCCCCGTAATTTTTGAGGGGCAAGTCGCTAGTGTATTAATATTATTTCTGGAATGCGGGTCCGATCAAAATTGTAATTGAAACCCGTAAGGCTTTGAAATCTAACTTCCCTTTTTCAGTGACGTAATGATGACAATCTCATTTGCCATTGGCTCCATTTAAACCCATAAATATGGTTCTGGCTAACTGATTATGTTCACGGCCGCACATCCAACGTGCACAAGAATGGTTTAAGAGTCTGTGTCTTCGGCCCCTAACTTGCGGCATGGTTCAATTTAATAGCTCTGTAACGCCGCCGAATTTCAAGACTGCAGCCTTTGCGTTTGTGCCGATGCCGCTTAGGGCTTCAAATTTAATGGGACTGAAAGAGTCTGCTTCACCCGTTTAGATCACAGCAAATAAGTAATTAAATCGATTATTTAATAGAGAGGATTTCTATGCAGATCACACTGCAATTTTGTTGAGCAGCAAAGAGCTTGTAGGATAAAACTCTCTAGACAAGTAAGTGAATGAAAATCTGATCTTTGAAAGATGACAACTTGTACTGCTGGAATTATCTACTTTTAGGACAAATGGAATAGCTGTATCTGGGTGGTGGAGAATAAAAGCAGAAGTGAATTACTGCTATAGATTTACAGTGAGTAGGCATGAGTTGAAAAGTGAAAATGTTCACAGGAGTAGATTGTTGTATAAAATGTTCATTACGTTATTTTGTTAACAATTCCTTTATTATCAAGTTTCTAGCATCATATATGTTAGAGGCATCAATATTTTGGATGTGTGTGATATAAAAAAATATTCCAAATGATCCTACTAACTGGATTTACAAATCTGCAAACTATAGTAAGTTAATTCAGTAAACTGACTTTGCTATAGAAGTCCATTTTATTTTAATGTCTACAAACTTAGGACTCAATTGCATGGCTCCTGTAGAATCTCCAGCAAGGCTGATTTGAAGCTACAAGGAGTTCTTATGAGAGAATATATGGAGCTATTGCAAAGCTCCCATAGGCTATTTATATACAGACTTATTAAATTGCGATTCGGTAAATTTAAAAGGGCTCTATTTAAGCACACAGCATTTTTTATTTACAGAAGTTTTTAGTTAGTGAAGACCTTGCTTTTGGATAGAAGTTCACTGACTAAAAACTTCTGTAAAAAATATGCTGTGTGCTTAAATAGAACCCTTTTAAATTTACTGAATCACAATTTAATAAGGCTGATATTATATAAGAACTTACTGATACATAAACAAAGGGGTTGTCACGTAAGAGAAATGGCTGGCAATTGCTCACATGGGTCCTTGTATTATTCGTAAGCAGCTGCAAGTATGCATTTGCAAGAACATTTATTTGTAGATCAGGTGGGTAGCCTCTGGGGCTCTGTCAGTTGTGACTTGCAGGAGGTTGAGCACTCGTAGAGCCATACGAGAACACATTGGATATCCAGTAGCTTTTACAGGAGCCATCATACTTTAGGTATAATCCCCTGTAGCAGTATAGAGCAGTTTATACATAGCAATCTCTCATAAGAGTTTGGTATGGGAGAAATGCAATAACTACATGGTTCCCTTTCTGTAAGGTTGGCATACAAGATTTCCTATGGGAGACAGGTAATTGAGCCCATAGAAGGTATACATTTTGCATTATCGTGAATCATTGAGTATAAATATCAGCAGCTGCTTTTACTCCTTTTATATTTTCACATTGCAAGAGTCATTGTGAAGGAGTGCTGTAAAGCACACAAAGGGTTAAGAAATAACACAGTCTTAATGAAAAACAGATTATAGCTGTTGAAATTCTTGTGAGCCGTTAAAACCATCGGAGAATACAAACCTCAGGCATTTTTATTTTCTCAGAGCAAACTGCAGTCTCTCAGGTAAAGTGATGTTTGAGAGATGTATGAATTGTTTATGCTGTATTGCTTTGGATTGTTACAGGGTCTATTTGGGTCTTATATTGGGTCTTATATGTATATCTATATATGTTTTATTGAAACTCTATTAACAATTAATAGCAGCTACAAAAGCATCAGATCGAATCAAATATAAATAAAAACACATTAAGTGATAGACATTGCAGATTTGCATCCTTATTAAATTGCGAGTCGGCCAATTGAAAAGGGCTCTATTTAAGTACATAGCATATTTTTTTACAGAAGTTTTTAGTTAGTGAAGACCTTGCTTTTGGATAGAAGTTCACTAACTAAAAACTTCTGTAAAAAAATATGCTCTATGCTTAAATAGAGCCCTTTTCAATTGGCCGAATCGCAATTTAATAAGGCTGCAAATTGCTGGTTAATATAGTAAGTGGTTGTAATATTAATTAACAATAACAAGTGCATGAGAAGCTAGTTAATAGAGGGTCCCAGTGCAAAATTATTTTCCCTATGCTATGGCCTCAATTCAATTGATCGTTTGTTGTTTACGGGAGCCCCTAATGTAGCCCATAAACTAATTTGTTATTCAATTGGGATTGTTTTACGAGCCGCAAATGATCTACGGGTTACAGGCTGAAAATCCCTGCGGTTGACAAACTCGTAATTTACAACCCATCTAAGCCTTTGATCTTTCAAGTCTGCAAGATTTACAATTGCAAATTTCTATTCAATTGCTACAATTCCTCAAGCCCGCTATTGTTTTCACACCTGTAAATGTGAAATGTAGAAGGAAATCCTACGGGTTGCAGATAGGACTTGCAAGGGTGTCTTAGCACTGTAAATGCAAATAAAACATCAATACTGCACTTTAAAATACAGGGAAAGCAATGAAAGACATTATAACTAATTGAACAACAGTCTCACCTTGCAAATCTGCAATCAAAAATTATTTTTTGTATGTTTCAAGCTCGGGAATCAATGGGTTAATATATATCATACCACCCACATGGAATAAATCATTTCCTTTATTGATTTTTATTATTTTGTATATTGCAGTATTGCGAGTCTGAATAAATATCGTACCCCTAAAGGGTAATCGATTGACGTGCAACCTCCATGTTTTAATGATGTCATGATGGCAGTTTCATTTTCTATTGGCGGTTTCTAAATTGGTAGTTACGGCCTTGCTTAATTAATCATGAGCTCGCTCGGAAATGCTACTTACAATTGCATGGTTTACGGTTTCGGCTTTCAGCCCATAAATTGCAGGCTTGTTCAATTGCTCTGTAATTGTAGCAAATTGCAAGCCTGTACAACACAATCTGTGGGCTTGCAATTGAAAAAGGCCCTATATATAGTGAACCCTCGGTACTAGACTAACTCAGAACTCATCTTTTTTGTACTCAACAAGGCTGACTTTGAAAAACATGCCTCGGAAATCGACTCTTGCTTGGTATTCATTGTACACCTTTAATTCCCAAGACAGCCACCTCCCCCAAAGGAACATCCATATAAATATCTACAGACAAAAGTCATAACTCAAACCCATATAGTATAAAATATAACTTTTATTAAATATATAAACATAAAATATTAAAATATGCTGCACGTCTCCCAGATAGCATAAAGTAGTGTCATGCATCAACCTCACTTTAATACCAGATAATATATATAAGGCTAAGTGTGCTTAATACATGGTCCAAATACCTATAGTAAATATATATACAGAGTTGTAAGTAAAGCACACAGAATAATCAATAGGGTTTCTCAACCCATTTCATTGAAGAGTGGGAAGTATGCAACCAGTAGGTGATGAAATAATGTGGCCCTATTTACATACAAATAGTTGATTAGGCAGATAAGAGCCCACTATTTACCCACTAATCTGCCTATGAAAAGCTAATCTATACTCCCTATCTGGGACTATTCACACCACTGGTGCACTCACCTACTCTCCAATGAATAATAGGTGAATTCCATAGCCAGAGGTACAAACAGTACAGTGCCGATCGGTTACTCTCTAAGGAGTGACGTCATCATCGGGAGACACGCTGCTCAGATCCAACGCGCACGTTTCGCGCCAGCTTCCACAGGGATCATAAGAACTGAAGAGGGCGCTTTGGTTTATATAGCGTGAGTAAGAGGGTTCAATAAGATCTCTCATCTGTATGTTGTTTGCAATCAACTGTCTTGTGACCAGGGCTATGGAAACAAAAGGAAGTTAGAACTAAAGGTGGAAATGCTTGAATAAGCACTTAAGGTGGATATATAAAACTGAAATAAACAAAAATAGACAAAATAAAGTGTCCTCAAACACAGTCTTAAATTAGACACAAATAAAGTCTACATAAATAAAGATACAATTGTATCGGATATAAGGTAATATTCCTAAAATATCACAAAAGATATTTAGTGTACTATATATATATATATATATATATATATATATATATATATATATATATATGGCAGTGTTAAATATATCTAGGAGACATAGGTTTCAAAGCAAGGGGATAGATCAGCGGTTCAATAAATTCCTCTGTAAATAAAAAGGAAATAATTTGAAATGATCAAAGTTGAAAATGTTTAATGAATCGCTTAGGATGGATATATAACGTTAGATAAATACAATGTCCTAAAAAACCTAAATTGCTCACATATAGAATCTGCATATGTAAAGATACAATTGTTTCAGATAAAAAATGATGTTGCTACAATACCGCTAAAGATATTTGAGTATAATTGTATACAGCAGTAATTGATATATCAAAGAAACATGGATTCCCAAAGCAGGGGGATAAATCAGAGGCTTAAATGAGTCCTCAGTGAAAAAGGGGGGAGATAACTTGTCATGATAAACTATATAGATTATAAATAACATCTCTAACAGTGCCACTTCATCCAATATAGGATTGAATAGAATCTTGTTACAACACGTAAGTAAGATCGAACAATATTATTATAGTCACGTAGATAGACTACTGATGAGGGCATACATACAGCCTTTACAAAAATATGCTGAAGTTGTTATATTCATTGAGTCCACCTGGGACTACAGTGTTAAGTAAAGCTATCCATTTGCATTCTGCCTTGAGTAGTTCTGATTCAATATTATCTTTTCTTATCCCCAAACTATTTTTTTACAATACCCAACATTTAAGTATGGGTTTTGAGTGGTGTTTTTCAAAGAAATGTTTCACTACTGAAGTAAGAGTCTTGCCTTTAGCAACATCAGTAATACTGTTACGTATATTGCAAAGATGTTCGCCAAGCCTTTTTCTAAGCTCTCTACTAGTAATACCAACATGTTTCTGTTGGCAAGGACATTGCAAACAATATATAACAGCAGAAGTACCGCATTTGAAAAAGCCTTTTAAGTATCTTATTTTTCCAGTTATATCAGTAATGCTGTTGATTTTGCACATAAAAGTACAAAATTTGCAATGTCCACATCCAAAAGTGCCATCTGGCAAAGGTCTGGTATTTTTCTTCTTTTTACAGAAGTGACTCTGAACAAGGATATCACGGATGTTTTTAGATCGTCTCCATACTGTGTCAATTTTAGCTCCAATCAGTGTTGCTATGTGGGTATCCGTCTTTAAGACATTAATATGTCTATTCAAGATATCCTCTATTTTACGCCAATCATCATTAAAAGTTGAAATAAATCTAACCGTCTCTTTTGTATTGGTTGTCAACATAGGAGACAATAAATTGTCTCTTTCGGTGTGAAGAGCTCTATGATAGGCTTTTTTTATAGAGGAATTACTATACCCTCTATTTTTCAATCGGTTCCTCAACTCATCTGCTCTAACTTTGAACAGTTCTGTATTGGAGCAGTTACGTCTTACACGCAGAAATTCCCCTACAGGTATGGCACGAAGAGTTGGAGGGAAATGTGAGCTAGAATGATGTAAAGTGCTATTCGTATAGGTTGGTTTCCGATAGAGGTCAGTGATAATCCTGCTCTCTTCATCTTTACTGATCGTAATATCCAAAAAATCTATACGTTTTTCATCATAGATATGAGTAAGTTTCAAATTAAGATCATTTGTATTTAGTTTGTTAATGAATGTATCTAGACATTCCTGTGTACCATCCCAAATGATCAAAATATCGTCGATATGTCTCAGCCAGATGGTAACATGATCAGTAAATTCAGAATTATCATCAATAAATACCCGTTCTCTTTCCCACCACCCTAGATAGATGTTAGCATAGGTGGGTGCGCATGAAGACCCCATTGCTGTGCCTCTTTTCTGTAAATAAAAAACATCATTAAACATGTAAGCGTGTATTTTAACAATCTTAGAACAAAGGTGTTTATATTCTGATCAGCATCCATCAAATCTATCATAACCAAATGAAAAGAACATGGCACATCACCCAACCTGCCAAGAGACGGCTGCCCACCAAAACTCACGGACCGGGCAAGAAGGGTATTAATCAGAGAGGCAGCACAGAGACCTAAGGAAACCCTGGAGGAGCTTCAGAGTTCCACAGCAAAGACTGGAGTATCTGTACATAGGACTACAATAGGCCTTACGCTCCATAGAGTTGGGCTTTATGGCAGAGTGGCCAGAAGAAAGCCAATACTTTCAGCAAACAACTAAATGGCAAGTTTTGAGTTTGCGAATAGGCATGTGGGAGACTTTCAAAATGTACGGAGCAAGGTGCTCTGGTCTGATGAGATTAAAATTGAACTTTCTGGGCATCAAAGAAAACGCTATGTCTGGCTCTAACCCAACACATCATATCACCCAAAGAACACCATCCCCACAGTGAAACATGGTGGTGGCTGCATCATGCTGTGGGAAGGATTTTCAGCAGCCGAGACTGGGAAACTGGTCAGAGTTGAGGAAAAGATGGATGGTGCTAAATACAGGGATATTCTTGAGCAAAACCTGTACCACTCTGTGCGTGATTTGAGGCTAGGACAGAGGTTCACCTCCCAGCAGGACAATGACCCCAAACACACTGCTAAAGCAACACTTGAGGGGTTTAAGAGAAAACATGGTTATGTGTTGGAATGGTATAGTCAAAGGCCAGACCTAAATCCAATAGAAAATCCGTGGTCAGACTTAAAGAATGCTGTTCACAAGCACACGGCACCTGGTATATGCTAATGCCATGACGTCACATGCGTGCCACGTCAAGATGCCGGAAGGAGCGGAGGCCGGAGCAGAAGCTTCAGATGCAGGTAAGTAAGGGGAAAGGGAGGGGTATTTAGAGGGGTAGAATGGGGGGGGGTTGAGGAGGGTGGTTGAGGTTGAGGAGGGAGGTTGAGGAGGGGGTTGAGGATGGGGGGTTGAGATTGAGGAGGGAGGTTGAGGAGGGAGGTTGAGGAGGGGGGGGTTGAGGTTGAGGAGGGGGGTTGAGGAAGGAGGTTGAGGAGGGGGGTTGAAGATGAGGAGGGAGGTTGAGGAGGGAGGTTGAGGATGAGGAGGTAGGTTGAGGAGGGCGGTTGAGGATGGGGCGGTTGAGGTTGAAGAGGGAGGTTGAGGAGGGGGTTGAGGATGAGGAGGAGGTTGAGGATGAGGAGGGAGGTTGAGGAGGGAGGTTGAGGAGGGGGTTGAGGATGAGGAGGGTGGTTGAAGTTGAGGGGGGTTGAGGTTGAGGAAGGGGTTGAGGATGAGGATGGGTGGTTGAAGAGGGAGGTTGAGGAGGGGGGTTGAGGAGGTGGTTGAGGAGGAGGGGGTTGAGGATGAGGGGATTGAGGAGGGAGGTTGAGGATGAGGAGGGATGATGAGGAGGGAGGTTGAGGATGAGGAGTGGGGTTGAGAAGGGAGGTTGAGAATGAGGAGGGGGGAAGAGACACAGGGAAGGGAGAGGGGGGGAAGAGACACAGGGAAGGGAGAGGGGGGAAGCGACACAGGGAAGGGAGAGGGGAGAATAGAGACACAGGGAAGGGGGAGGGGAGAAGAGACACGGGAGAGAGAGGGGGACACAAGAGGGGGACACAGAGGGCACAAGAGGGACACAGGGGGAAGCACATTTCCCACACTCGGCTTATACTCGAGTCACTCATTTTACCCCATATTTTGTGGTAAAATAGGTGCCTCGGCTTATACTCGGGTCGGCTTATACTCGAGTATATACGGTATTAATTTATTATTTCACTGTACTCAATTTATTTAAAAAAATTTACACTGTACTTATATATCTGTCTTCGTAAAGCAGGACACTTGAAGTACACGAGGGGAGAGGCTCACAATGAGCTCCGAAGGTCCACAGAGGAGCAAAATACTTAAATTATGTGGTAAACAGCATTGCCATGGCTTAAAATGTTATTGCCCCATCATTTTGACGGGCAAGTTGCTATTATGTGTATATATATATATATATGTGTGTGTGTATATACTGTATCCCCCCCCCCCTTCCAATTTTTTTTTTTTTTTTGTAATTATGTTTCAATTAAAAAACTTTTATAAAAATGCTGTGGTAAAAGATTGTATGATGCTTAAAGTGTGTATTGTACATGACCCTAAGCAGGATTCTTTGCTTTGCAAGATTCATTGAACTTATTCAAATATTTCCTTTAGCCCTTAATGGGCCATAAATCACAAGCTCCCTTTAAAAGCTCATTTTGATTTTTACTGCAATAATACAGTCCATATTTGTTTGAGTGTCTAAAGAACCCAAAGGAATATGCTTACATATTGCAGCATATAGTTGCAGCAATGAGTGTTTTATCGTAATTTGCTGAGCACTTAAGATTTGTGGTCCATGCAGAACCTATAGACAAACTTTCTACAGATAGTCAAGCATTTGAAGGAATACCTAGGTTATAAATGCTCTTAAGAAACAATAACATTTGCATCAATTTAACAAATTCTAATATATTTCTCAGTTGATTTTTAGTGCTCTGATGATAATGTAGAACAGTTTTTTTTTCTTTATTTTTTTCTTTATAGAAATACAATTTCCATTAAACATTTATACAAATAGCGAAGACATACATGTAAAAAAAAACAAAAAAACAGACAAGTTAAAAGTACAGGTAGCATATAAAGGTATACAAATTTAGGTATTTACATAGCATTCCCCTTGAAAAGGTTTGTATTTATTTAGGTTGATGGATGGAGATAGTTATCCCAAACCGCCCAACTATTGCACTTAGACAGACTAATGCCCAAAGCAAAAATATCTTTTTCCAATCCTCTGTTTTTTTCAAGTGTTGAAATGACTTTGTTTATTGTTGGACTTATCTCTGATATCCAACGTTTAGCTATCAACCATTTAACCACTAGAAATACTTGAATCAAGAAGGCTTTTTCTTCCAACTTAAACCCCTCATCAAAAATATGTAACAATGCCATTGTGAGGAATTGACTCTGCTGGGTTTTGAACCCTGGTCCCCAGGCTGCTGAGCCTCTTCCCTACCACTACGCCAGCCTGCCTTTGTGAAATTCCTGGAGATCTGATAACCTTGACTCTGCTAGCAATAGCATCAGTGACTAGTCTCTTCATCTGTGTCTAGTCAGGTGTCTGGTCCTTGGCCTATATAAGGCACTTCCTGCTTCTGTACCTTGCCAGATAATTGTGGTTCCTGATCCCTTCAATAAAGCTTGTTATTGTTTCACCTACAAGTTGCTAAACTGGATTATTGCTGACCTTGGCTGCTGGTCTCCACAACCTTGTGATTCCTATATCATTACAGAATAATCTGGCCCTTTCATGGAGACCGCCGGGTCAGATTCTGCATTGGCCCAGCAGGTTGCTTTATTTGCAAGAACTGTGCAGACCCAGGCACAGACCATTCAAGTGCTGCAGGACCAGGTCGCTGAACTGCAAAATAAAGTTCAGTCAATGCACAGTGAGTGATGTTTACACCTGCACAAGATGCCCGCTTGCCCCTACCAGAAAAGTTTGGAGGAGATCGCAAAAGATTTAGGGGTTTCCTAAATCAATGCCGTTTGCACTTCATGATGTTACCTCACCGATTTCCATCTGAAAGAGAGAAGGTGGGATTTATTATTTCCCTATTCAAAGATGAAGCCCTGTCTTGGGGCTCCCCTCTTCTGGAACAGGACAGTCCAGTTTTGGGTAATCTAAATGACTTTCTTGAGGCCATGTGCCTAGTTTTTGATGACCCCAATCGATGTGCTACAGCAGAAGCCACTCTCCTTCATTTGCATCAAGGGAGGCGCTCTGTGGCTGAATATGCTGCTGAATTCAGACAGTGGGTTGCTGATACTACCTGGAACCAATCAGCCCAGAGGTTCCACTTCAGAAAAGGTCTCTCAGAAGCTATAAAAGATAAGCTAGGTCGTGTTGATCTTCCTGCTGACTTTGATGCATTTGTGCGTTTGGCTATCCGTATTGATCGGAGACTTTCTGAAAGAAGATTGGAAAGACAGGGCTCTTTTAGACCAAGTGCTACTCCTATTTCCTATTCAAGAATTTCTACTCTGACCCCACAAACACCTACAGACTCTGAGCCTGAGGCTATGCAGGTAAATCTAATAAGAGGGCCATTATCCAATGAAGAAAAACAGTGGCGACACACTCACAATTTATGCCTGTATTGTGGTAGTGCAGGGCACTATGCCATCAATTTCCCTAGCAAATCCAAAAGAACAATAGCTATGGCTGCTGAGGGCGCACAGATTTGACTCCAATCCCAGATTTCAGATCAACTGGATTCTGTCACACAACCCTTGTTTTCTCTGGTTCATGGTGAAGAGGGTATGTTGACTCAACATCCTTATTTTGTGGTGCCTATCACGTTGCAATGTGGTGATCGTAAAATTTAAACTACAGCTATGATAGATTCTGGAGCAGGCGGAAACTTTATGGACATTTTCAGCCTTATTAAATTGCGATTTGGTAAATTTAAAAGCGCTCTAAATAAGCACACATCATATTTTATTTACAGAAGTTTTTAGTTAGTGAAGACCTTGCATTTGGATAGAAGTTCACTAACTAAAAACTTCTGGAAAAAAAAATATGCTGTGTGCTTAAATAGAGCCCTTATAAATTTACCGAATCGCAATTTAATAAGACTGTAAATTAGCAGCAGGAAATAGAATTCAGTCTATCCCTAATTCTTCACCTGTGTTAATGGAGACAGTAGATGGTTACACATGAGACTGTGCCCTTAAAGTTGACTCTGGAAGTGAATCACCATGAGACTTTATCTTTCCACCTAATTTCCTCAACAGAGTTTCCAGTGATTTTGGGGGTACCTTGGCTTGCTCTGCATAACCCATAGATTGATTGGAAGATCAGAACTTTGTCCTTTCTTTCAGAACATTGCTTAATGAATTGTCAACCCTATAAGGTAACACCTGTTGCCACAATTAATGAAATGGTTGCTACAAACTTGACTAAGCTTCCTCTACAATATCAGGATTTTGCAGATGTCTGTGATAAGAAGAATGCTGATCGCTTTCACCCCACAGGCCTTATGATTGCCCAATAGAGCTGTTGCCTGGGGCTGCTATCCCATTTGGCCGTATATATTCGCTTTCTGAGCCTGAATTGAAAGCTCTTTGTGAATATATACAAGAAAATCTTGCCAAAGGCTTTATTCGACCATCTACTTCTCCAGCAGGAGCTCCTATATTCTTTGTAGAGAAGAAAGATGGCAGCCTACGGCCATGCATTGATTACAGGGACATTAATAACATCACTGTTAAAAACCGCTACCCCTTGCCTCTCATTCCTGAACTTTTGGAGAGACTTCGCTCAGCTAAAATATTTACGAAGCTTGATCTTCGGGGGGCATATAATCTGGTTCGCAAATGATGAATCGAAAACAGCTTTCAGAACCAGGTACAGGCAATACGAATATCTAGTAATGCCATTTGGGCTTTGTAATGCCCCTGCAACTTTCCAGCATCTTATCAATGATGTACTACGAGATCTCCTGGATCAGTTTGTTGTGGCATGTTTGGATGATATCCTAATATTCTCTGATAATCTTGAAAACCACAGAAAACAGGTCTGTATAGATCTGGAGCGCCTTCGTACCCACCACCTATACATTAAAATAGAAAAATGTGAGTTTGAACAAACAGAAATTCAAGTCCTGGGGTATGTAATAACTCCTAAAGGTTTAAGTATGGACGCAAGTAAAATTAAAGCTGTGCTGGACTGGCCCATCCCCAAAAATGAAAAAGATGTCCAGAGATTTGTGGGGTTTGCCAATTTTTACAGGCGTTTCATTAAGAATTTCTCTGCCGTTATTACACCGATCACTGAACCCACACGTAAAGGAACTCATTTTCAGTGGTCCGATAAGGCTGATACTGCATTTTCCCGATTAAAGACTCTGTTTACATCTGCCCCCGTCCTGGTACATCCTCAGCCGGAATTACCATTTATTGTGGAAGTTAACACTTCTGAGTCAGCTGTTGGTGCTATACTGCCTCAAAGGACTGGACCTAAGATCCTGTTACATACGTGTGCCTTCTATTCCCGCCAGATGGTGCCAGCAGAAATAAACTATGACATAGGGAATAAAGAACTATTGGCTATAAAAGCTGCCTTCACCGAATGGAGACATCTCTTGGAGGGAGCAACCCATCCAATTACTGTCCTCACAGATCACAAAAATCTGGAATGTATTCAATCAGCTAAGAGACTGTCAGCCAGACAAGCACGCTTGTCCCTATTCTTCTCGAGGTTTAATTTTTTGGTTACATACCGTCCTGGCTCCAAGAATGGTAAGGCGGATGCCTTGTCTAGAATAGCTGACCCCCTCCATACTACCGTAACCAAGACCACCATCTTGCCGGAGGATATATTTATAGGAGTTACATTTCCTTCTGATCGGATGTCTCGCATTAAAAAGGGCTACGCTGAAGACCCAGTTCTTCGTGATCCTCCTCGTGATCTCCATATGACGATGCTTAATGGGTTTTGGATTTTTCAACAACGTCTGTTTGCTCCGGAGTCAGTGCGACTGGACCTTTTACGTCTCTACCATGACTCAAAACCAGCAGAACATCCAGGAATCCGAAAGACACAAGAGCTACTTGCCCGATCCTTTCGGTGGCCGAAGTATCAAGAGGATGTTAAGAAGTATGTGTCCTCTTGTGATGTATGTGCCAGACATAAGACTCCTCGCTCATCCCCTGTCGGCTTGCTTCAGCCTCTTCCAATTCCTCATCGTCCCTGGGGATCTATATCCATCGACTTTATTGTGGAACTACCTCCCTCTAAGGAACACACTACCAGCTCATGGTCTCCCTTCAGCTAAACAGACGGCTGACCTGGTTATTCGGGAAATATTTCGCTTGCATGGAGTGCCCGATGAAGTAGTTTCTGACAGGGGAGTGCAGTTTACATCTCGTTTTTGGAAACATTTTTGTTCTAATCTAGGTATTAATGTAAATCTGTCGTCGACTTTTCATCCGCAAAGTAATGGACAGACTGAGCGAACAAACCAGACTTTGGAGCAATATTTGCGGTGCTATATTAGTTACCTGCAGGATGACTGGCTGGATTTTCTACCCACGGCAGATTTTGCCTATAACAATGCCCAACACTGCTCCACTTCTTTGAGCCCATTTTTTTGCCAACTATGGTTACCATCCAACCTTTCTAGTGAGTCTCCCAATTACTACTTGCATTCCTGCAGTCACTGATTGGCTAACCACCTTACGAGATTCCCAAGACCTGTTGAAGGAGACTTTTTCGAAAGCTCAGGAATGTTACAAGAGAGCTGCTGATAGGCATAGAACGGAGGCCCCAGTTTATCATGTTGGTGACAAGGTTTGGCTGTCAACAAGGAATCTTAAGCTTAGGGTTCCTTCTCATAAATTTGGTCAGAGGTTCATGGGACCATTTGAGATCATCGCTCAGATCAATGCTGTCACTTTTCGTTTGCAACTTACAGATTCCATGAAAATACATCCGGTGTTTCACGTCGCACTGCTGAAACCTTTCCATGTCAACACTTTCCCTGGCCAAGCCCTGCCTGCCCCACCTCCAGTCCTCGGGGATGGTGAGGATGAATACGAGTTGGAGAAAATTCTGGACTCCAGGATCTTCCGTAATAAGCTTCAGTATCTGGTTCGCTGGAAAGGCTATGGTGAGGAGGAGAGTTTGTGGGAACCAGTGGACAATATTCACGCTCCTGATCTCCTTCAGTCTTTTCATGTGCAGTACCCTGCTAAACCGGGTAATAGGGCATCCAGAGGCTGCACCTATAGAGGCGGGGGTAATGTGAGGAATTGACTCTGCTGGGTTTTGAACCCTGGTCCCCAGGCTGCTGAGCCTCTTGCCTACCACTGCGCCAGCCTGCCTTTGTGAAATTCCTGGAGATCTGATAGCCTTGACTCTGCTAGCAATAGCATCAGTGACTAGTGTCTTCAGCTGTGTCTGTTCAGGTGTCTGGTCCTTGGCCTATATAAGGCACTTCCTGCTTCTGTACCTTGCCAGATTATTGTGGTTCCTGATCCCTTCAATAAAGCTTGGTCCTGTTTTACCTACAAGTTGCTGAACTGGATTATTGCTGACCTTGGCTGCTGGTCTCCACAACCTTGTGATTCCTATATAATTACAGCCATTTCACATGAAGGAATAATGATCTTATCACAACATTTAGAAATATAATCAAAAACTGATTTCCTTAAGTTCCTGATATGTACGCAGTCCCACCAAATATGTTTATGGGAGCCTTGTTGGTTACAAAATCTCCAGCATGGCCCCAGATCTGGGTCTTTATAAATCAGAGCTATTTTTGAAGGGACAAAATACCATCTCTGCACCACTTTAAAATAAATTTCTCTGTAGGATTGATATTTAATAATTCTCTGAGAGAGATTAAATGCCTTAGACCAAGTTTCTAGTGTGATAGGATTACAACAATCTGTCTCCCATTTCTGCATGACTGAAGTTTTTTCCACTGTAATCTGTTTTTTTATCATATCAAAGCATTTAGAGATTACATGTTTCCCATCATTAAATAATGCTAGTTTTTCAAATTTAGTTAGGTCTCTAGTGTACATAGTGGAGAACTTTGATTTTATAATTGTCATCTTAACTCTTTCGTATTCTAACCATTTTGAGAAAGGGAGATCAAATTCTCTGCATAACTCAGCAAAGGATTTCATTTTACCTGAGTCAAAAAGGTCCCCTAGTAAATGAATATTCCAGCTATTCCAGTCCTGGAGAAATGGGAGATTAAGAACCTTACTCAGCCATAGCAATGTCATTTCAGGTGAGGGAGATAGAGAAAAGTTAAATTTTTTGTTCCACTTAAACCAGAATTCCAATCCGGATTTTACTACAGCGGGGGCTAATTTATTAATTTTACGTGATGATTTGTCATACCAAAGCCATTCTGATAAAACCACGTTTCTGGACAGATCTTGTTCTATGTTTACCCAGCTGTTCTTATTTATTTTAGATGATCAATTTACACAGTGTGAAAGTTTTACAGCATTATAGTAGTCTTCAATACATGGGGCTGCAATACCGCCCTTTATAAAACTTTTTCTAACCGTTTTCAATTTAATTCTGTTTTTTTTCCCATTATAAATAAATGAGTAAAAGTTTGATGTTTTCTAATTATCTAGATGGGAATGTTCAGAGGTAGACATCTAAAAAGATAGCTAATTTGAGGTAAAATTTACATTTTTATGGCTGCAATCCTACTAAACCAAGATAGCATATTTAATTTCCAGTTATCTAACTGGGTTTTAATTTTGTTATAGAGTTTTTTTAAATTTATTTGAATTGATTCTTCCATTTCACTAGTAAATTCTATTCCTAAATACGATATTTTATTCATTTCCCAGTTAATGTCCCAGATTGAATTCAACAATTTTTTTTCTTTCCCATCTATATAAATAGACAGCACTTCTGTTTTAGACCAGTTTACTTTATAATAGGAAATATTCCCAAATTTCTTTATTAACTCTTGAATGTGAATTAGGGATTCGCTGGGTTTAGTAATAGTTAGTATCACATCATCTGCATATAACATAAATTTGTATTCTGTCTCACCGATATTAATGCCATGAATTTTATAATTTCCTCTGATCGCCTCTGCAAGAGGCTCCATCATTAGGACAAAAATCAGTGGAAATAAGGGGCAACCCTGTCGAGATCCGTTATTAATGGGTATAGAGGATGATCCTGAACCAATTCCAGAGATGAAGGAGTCTAGAGTCTTTATTTTGCTTTGGGATGTTAATTATTGCTGCTTTTAGCATTTCTTTTGGAGCTTTACCCTTTGTTTTAATTTCTTTAAATGTTTTCGCTAGTTTATTTATTAGTGATGATTTAAAGGCTTTGTAATTAAAAATTATAAATCCATCCGGTACTGGTGCGGAGTCTAATTTCAAGTTATTAATTGCCTACTCAATTTCTGAAACCTTTATATCACTGTTTAATAGCTCTAAATCTTCTTTATTGATTCTAGGGAGTGACAGTTGATCTAGAAATGTTTTTATTTCCTCTTTTCCAGGTTTTATAACTTCTTGATTGGTTTCCAGATTATATAAATTCCTGTAATAATTAAAGAAGGCTTTTTCAATATGACAAGGGTTAGTCAGTGTAGCTGGTCCCTTATTAGTGTCGATAATCAGTTCTTGAATTCTATTATATGATTTTTTTTTTAGTTTCCTTGCTAATAATTTGCCTGCTTTATTACCTAAGAAATATTTTCTTTGTTGGAGCTTCCATAAAGAATTGTCCATATTTTTTTGTATTAATTTCTTTATATTCTTTTCCCCCGGGATATCTCCCTTGTGATATTTAATGTTGGGTTAAGTTTATTCTGTCTTTCCAGTTTGGCTAGCTGAATATGTAAATCTCGGAATGATTGTTCCCTGTTGTGCCCTTCTAGCAGCACTCCAAGAGAACAAAACCCCTCTTATATATGCTTTATGAGTATTCCATATTGTTGTACATTCGGTGACAGTTTTATCATTTGTTTCAAAAAAAGTTTCTATCTCTTTCTTTAATATAATTTGTTTGTCTGGTTTGTTAAATAAAGAAATGTCCATTCTCTTTCTGTGATTTTTTTTTTAACCATCTGATCGTTAAGTAATAATTCGATCATTGCATGGTCCGACCAGTTAATTATATTAATCTTGGACGATATAACATCCGTAAGGGAGTTTGCATCTATCAGAAAATAATCAATTCTAGAATAAGATGCATGGCGGTGGGAGTAAAAAGTATAATCTCTCTCATTGCCATGCCACAACCGCCAGACATCATATAACTCATAGCGTAAGATAGACTCTTGAAAAAGATTTTAAATTTAAGAATTTAAATTTAGAATCTTTTTTGTCCAAGGAGGCATCAAGAACCATGTTAAAGTCGCCACAGATGATTACTTTACTTATCCTAAGGTTTTTGACCTTTTTAAGTAGCTTATATTTAGAAAATGATTTTGTCTCTCATTAGGAGAATATATATTTACTATAGTATAATTTTGCTAATTAATTTTACCTCCCCAAACAATAAATCTTCCTTTCAAATCTACTTCTCTAAAATATTCTTGGATGTTTACATTCTTACTAAACAAAATAGAAACTCCTTGGGATTTTTTTGTAAAAGTTGAGTCTATTTTAAATGTAAAAAAAGTTATAAAAATGAGGGATTTTATCATTTTGACAATGTGTTTCCTGAATACATGCAATATCTGCCTGAGCCTTCTGGAATTGGTCCAGGATCACCCTTCTTTTGAACGGGGAATTCCACCCCTGAACATTCTGCGAAACTATCTTTATCCTCATTTAGAATAATTTTGGGCGGGATACCATCTTTCCTTAACAACAACCTTTCCATTTGCAAACACATTTATGTCCAACCCATACATGTTAAACCTATACAATAGACAGATGAAAACAGAATCTATTAAAAGAGAAAAGCTAGATCTAACTACGTCTAGCCGCCCCATACAAAACAAACCCGCACAAAGAACGCTGCCCGCTCAATATTTAGTATTAAATCCCCTTTTAGTATGCCTCTTTAGGACTTTGCAAGGGGGGGAGTGGGACACATGGGTGGGCCGAGAAAAGAGGTAGGGGAGAAGAGGAGGAATACTTACTATATTATGACTCTTTTATTGATCGCTAATGTGCTTTGATTTTCTTTATTTACTGTGTTTCGATAATTTTTTTTTTTTTCCACTCTTTCCTTTTTTTTAAATGTATTTATTTATTTATTTATTTTTTCCCTCTTCTTCCTCTTGATACTACATTGTGAAAAGTTTTCCACTACTTACTTACTACTTATAATAATCGCTTTATGGGAAAATTAGTGATATCATAGTGATTTATTTCTAAGACCTATTCTAACCAGTGTGTAAGATTGTCCCTTGACAAATAACCATTTTTTGTGCATTTTATATTGAGCTATATTACTTCACCATTCAGACTTCTAATTCCATTTCCTCTTCTCTCATCCCCCTATCTTACAATGTCTTACCCCTTTCCGTCATTCCTCATTCCCCCACTCCACCCCTGCCCAGTCCGGACCCGATTGTGTTTTAGCTGTCCTACAACTACTTCTTTTTCCATTCTCTGAGTTGAAATTTTTGTAAATCACCTTCTGAGCTTTTATCCCTAACTGTTTCTATGAAAGAAATCTTTCATTCCTTTAATAATATTTCCCCTTCTCGTACTGAGTTTGCCATTATAGTCCGGTTGTCTTTTGAGATAATTAATTTTGTGGGGAATACCCATTTATATATTATTTTCTCCCTTCTTAAGGCTTTAGTGATTTCAATAAAACTTCTATGTTTATTTAAAGTATCCCCTGAAAGGTCTGTGAATATAGTTAGTTTTTCAAAAGGGGGATCGAATTTATCTTTCTACCATGATGCCTTTAGAACTGCTTCTTTATATTCATAAAAATGTATTTTCACAATTACGTCTCTGATCTTTTCCCCTTTAAAATCTTTTGGTAATGGAATCCTATGGATCGGATCCAGCATATTAATCCATGGGTTTACTGGGAGATACTAAATGTGAGAAGAAGGCCGTTATAAATGCTGTTAATTCTTCAGCATACAAGGATTCCGGAATTCCTCTGAGTCTCAAATTGTTTCGTCTAGAAAAGTCCTCTTGTTGAGTCTTTTTAATTTCAGTATATTCTAATTTATGTTCCAAATCATGTGAGTTCAACTACTTTTTGATACTCTTTAATCAGGATCTCTTGATTGGATTCTAACTCCTCTACTCTTTCTAAAAGACTAGTGATAGCTGATTTATTTAGTTGTATTTCTTGTGCAAAATCTGATTTTATAGTGGATTGAAATTCATTAAAAAGCCTTTTCATTACAGATGTCGTTAGTACTTCTTCCATTTGTACACTTATTGTGTCTGGGGATTCCACATTTGCAGATAGTTTAATTTTTTCTGCTGACTTTGTGTAGTCAGGTCTAAATGAGAGGAATTTGAGGCTCCAGAATTCCCTTTCGGGAAAAAAAGAGGTTGAGTTTGTGGTTTGGTTATTAACGGGTTGTCTCTTAATTTAACTTTTTGCTTTTGTTTGATTAGGTTCTTTATCTTTCATGATAGTTGTTTATGTGATTTCAGATTATATATATATATTTTTTATTTTATTTATTTTAGATTCTTTATATGACAGGGCCCAATAATTATAGACTATAAAACCTAAAATATAGGTCCACCATTTAGGGAATCTAACCGGCCAGGCAAAGTATTCAGTTAATGAGATGTACTATAAAGGGAACCAATAACCTTTTGGTATCAATAAGAGTATTAATTATTACCTTACTAGTAATTAGGTCTATAACTCCTTAAGTTTACCTTTCAAATATATTTATACCATTTGAAACTATAACACTCTTTTATCAAATTATTCAAATTATACAATACGAAAACCTTTCCCCTGCTTCAGTTAAATAGATTCTATCCAGAAGCATTCAACTCATAAACCTAGATATTACTCCACCAACCCTTTTTTTTTTTCTTCTTCTTTTTCCCTCCCTTTTTTTTTTTTTGGGGGGGACTATAAACAGTAACCTTCTCTGAAATACTACCAACATGTCCAAAAGGTCTTTGTTTAGATCTCTTTTCCGCTACAGTCCTTTTATTCTCCTCAAGAAGTTCATTCGCTAGTCTTCACATTGTCCTCTGCCGTAATAGGAGGAGGATTCAAGCTGAGGTGTTAAAGCAAAGAATTGTAGTGGGTGGTCTTTGATGTTATGGACCACTATCGGTGGAAATAGTCTCTTTAACTGAGAACCTCTTTGCCCATAAACTTATGAGTAATACTTATCCAGCATTGATTTGCCGGTCGCACAAATATGCAGCTCCCAGACTCCACTGTGAGCACTCTAGGTATTAAACTCACAAAAAGATCCCCTTCAAAAATATATAGCACCGTTGTTGTCAAAAGAATATCTTAAAGAGCCTTCACTTAGCTCTCTTTTTCCCCAGCGAGTTTTCACTTCTCTCAAGATGGCTTCCTTTGTCATTTAGACCATTGAAAACTTTTTAGGGTACTATTCAGTGGTATTCAGACCCTTATGTCTCTCAGGAGTGGGTTGCTGGCTACTGTATTGCGTCAATGTTCTTGTAAAAGTTGATCTTTTATATTAAAGGCAACTGCATGTAATGAGTATCTCTATGGGCTATTAGCCCTGTTACCCAAATGTAAATAAATAGTGTTGTATCATAAGGGTTATATCAGGAATAGGAAGAGGTTCAAATCCTTTTCTTACTTTCTCCTTTCCACTCAGGTCTTAAAAACTTTTTAGGGTGCTTTTCAGTGGCATTCAAACCCTTATGTTTCTCAGGGGTGGGTACCTGGCTGCTGTATTGCTTCAATGTTCTTGCAAAAGTTGATCTTTTATATTAAAGGCAACTGCATGTAATGAGTATCTCTATGGGCTATTAGCCCTGTTACCCAAATGCAAATGAATAGTGTTGTATCAACACAGCCTTACCGCCCGTAGCTCCATCTCTCCAGCTCCAAACTCTTCCTCACACATATCAGTTGTTACCTCTCAGTGTGTTCCCCTTCGTGGGTGTACAGCTTTATTCTGTCTGGTCCAGAAAGGAACGGGTCGGCTGAGACCTGTGGCAAGCAAACTTTAGAGCAGTTCCCAGGTTTACCAAGCCATGGAGGGCCGGTTCTCAGCAGCGTTGATTTCTCCAGCTTCTGAGGTGGTCCCTCCGCCAGCCAGCGAGCTGTGTCAATGCTCCGGGTACTGCCCTTCTGTCCACATGGCGCGCGTGAGTGCGGTAGTCCTGCTCAGTGAGCTGCAGCGTTCCTACGGCGGGAAAAGCCCGGGTTAGCACGTCATCTTGTGCTTCCTGGGCGTGGCCTCAGATCATAATATAGAACAGTTTTGATGAATTCCAGGACCTGCAGTTTGGGAAAACACTCTTCTGAAGTATGTAACAAACAAAATATTGATGAATTCCAGATACTTTTAAACCTTTCAGTTAAAACAAATAAAAAAAAAAATCTGTTTTACTTTTTTAATTTTACTTACCTAATTCAAAGGATCGTGAAAGAAGAAAAATAACACATTTAAAAGTTACTATATATTTTTGTTCTACTACGTCAGAAATCTTAGTATTGATTTTTCTTTTACAAATAAACTATACTTTGTACAAATTGTGCACATGAAATTGGAGGGTTGCTGTATGAGTCAGGTTGTATATTTAGACTAATAAGTTAGTCCTTTAATTCTTTATACACTACAGGTTACAGTACAAGAGGCAATTCACAATGTTAGTGATGAAGTATAGAAAAAGCCATCAGTTTAACAACCATGCCCAGTAAAATTGCCTGCACGTTTGGAATGTGAAAACAGTATATAATTGAGTACTGGCTGAGAAAACGTCTGTGTTTTGCACTAGGCCATGAAAATAGTTAAGGGACAACAGTCTTCTTGCTTTTAAACTTGCAATTTTGATGAACTACCCTTCAAATTTAAAAAAAATGTTTCTTTATGTAAAAAAATAAAACAGACTTCAATTTATTATTGTTTATATGCTGTGAGTTTGTCCATTTCGACTTAAATGACCACAAAAATCCTAAATGTTCTCTGCACCATTAGCAAAAGGGTGGAAAACTATAAGGATTTTGTTTTTTTATAATTGACCAAAAATTGGCTTATATATTGTCATCTTAGTTTAACGCTTGAAGCGGTCCAACAAGAACCTGCATAAATAATAAGGCTGGAGTCTGTTACTTTTACAAATTGTATTATATATTTACACTACTTTGCTTTAAAGATTTTATTTTTTATTTCATTTGGTAAGTCATTGGTTTGATTCCACTGCCTTCCTCTTGTTTTTTTGCTTAACTAATATAATTATTTATTTATATATAGGGATGTCGCGAACATAAAATTTTCGGTTCGAGAACCGCGAACGCGAACCGCCGCAAATGTTCGCGAACCGGCGAACCTGTCGAACCGCCATAGACTTCAATGGGCAGCCGAATTTTAAAACCCACAGGGACTCTTTCTGGCCACAATAGTGATGGGAAAGTTGTTTCAACGGGACTAACACCTGCACTGTGGCATGCCGGAGGGGGATTCATGGCAAAACTCCCACTGGAAAATTACATAGTTGATGCAGACTCTGGTTCTAAGCCATAAAGGGCATAAATTACCTAACATTCCTAAATTGTTTGGAATACCGTGCTTTAAAACATCAGGTATGATGTTGTATCGATCAGGTAGTGTAAGGGTTAGGCCCGCTTCACAGTGACAGACCAAACTCCCCGTTTAAAGCACCGCAAACAACCGCAAACAGTCCATTTGCACAACCGCAAACTCCCCATTTGCACAAGGTCGGATACCAAGCTAGCCATGTCCCGTTCTTTGTCCTCACTGATGTCCTTGAAGGTCTCTTCCTCCATCCAGCCACCAAGGGCCCTTGAAAGGTGACAACAAGCCCCCTGGGATGCCTGCTGTGTTTGGTCTTCCACCTCCTCAAAGCCACCTTCCTCCTCTGACTCCTCTTCTTCAGACTCCTCTCACTGCGTTGCCTCTCTCTGCATTATTATAAGGTGTTAAGTAGTACTACTCCTATCAGTTTAATACCTGTTACAGCACATATCAGGGGGCGTTTATAAGGCCTGGATTTTTAGAACCGGGAGATGGAAAAAGATGCTTTGTTGGTCGTATCACTTCAATTTTGGGGCATGGCACGTGCAATCAAAGGTGCCACCAGATAGGAGTGGCGTGTTTGTAAGTACTACTCTTATCAGTTTAATACCTTTTACAGCACCTATCAGGGGGCGTGTATAAGGCCTGTATTTTTAGAACCGGAAGATGGAAAAAGATGCTTTGTTGGTCATATCACTTCAATTTTGGGGCACGGCACGTGCAATCAAAGGTGCCACCAGATAGGAGTGGCATGTTTGTAAGTACTACTCTTATCAGTTTAATACTTGTTACGTCACCTATTAGGGGGCGTGTATAAGGCCTGGATTTTTAGAACCGGGAGATGGAAAAAGATGCTTTGTTGGTCTTATCACTTCAATTTTGGGGCACTTTGTGACATTAGCTTCTTACGCTCAAACATGTCCTTTACAGGCACCTGACTATGGGCAGATGAGCAGGAACTGCCCTAGGCGAGAAGTGCAGTGGCGGATGGTTGAGAGGGGGCAAGGAGGACAGTAGTGGTTGATGTGGCTGATGATGCTGGACCAGGAGGAGGATGGCGGCTTTGAGTTTGTGTGCTGCTTGTACTCATGTGTTGGTCTGGAGTCACCCACACATTAGGTCTCAACCTGTAGAGGATAAGGGAACCAGGCTACTCTAGACCTCATTCATCATTACAGGTTTTGACAGATTGGTACTATGCGTGCAAGCTACTGTGACAACAGATATGAGTGGCACTGTGCACTTGCAGAAGTTGGTAGAGTAGACGGTGTAGGTCTGACACACACGCTTGCAGACAACTAACTGCTATGCAATCTATTACAGTAGAAACATTTTTTTTTTGTTTTAAATGTACACTACTGTTACACTAGATATGAGTGGTGTGTTAAGTAGTACTATTCCTATCAGTTTAATCCCTGTTATGTGCCTTTTTTGGGGGTTTGGTTGTTGAAGCCACAGTGCAGCACCAGAGGCCAGAAAAATTAGGCATGTACACATGCCTGAAATATTAGGTATTGTTGATCTTGCAGCGAGCAGAGAAGAAGGTAGGCCTGATTCAATGCCCCAGCCCCGCATACCCACACTCAGAGATTGAGGGGGAGGACCTGAGAAGGCCACGGGCCGGAGATATAAAGGGGGGCCATCCCAAATAAGCACACAAGCGGGGACAAAGGTAGTGAAGGGGACATAGAGGCCCATGGACTGACAGTCGCCATCTTGGCAGGAAAAGGGCCCAGCAATTAAGCCAAACTGACCCAGCACAGGCAGCTACTTGAGTCAAACGCTGTACAATTACACCTTAATAAAGCTGAAACATGCAGCAGCAGGGATTCTAAACGGCCATACAGGGACAAGGAGGCTTACAGCCCCCACAGTCTCTGCACCACTCTTTTTAACATATAACCCAAGGGGCTAACCAGGGACCTTGCCCACATAAAAAACAGAATTTTATTGGAGGAATTATTAGTGTCTTTACCCCCCAAGAGAGGAAATAATAAAGGGTATCTTTAGACTACCTGAAGGCCAAACCTCCTTTAGCCCCAATGCTATCCAAGAAACATTTCAAAACTTCTATCAGACCATATATTCATCCCAATCCCGCTGCAGCGGATCTGACATAGAGTCCTTCCTACTACAGCAAGAAGTCCACAAAATACCTGTACCTCAATTGGACAGCTTGAACCTAGACATATCCCAAAAGGAAGTTAAATCTACAATCCAAGATCTTCCCCAGGGCCAGACGATTTTACTCATCTGTACTATAAGAAATTTGAGTCCTTGTCTACCCCCGCACCTAACATCTTTGTTTAACGCTACACTAAATGGAGAACCTATGCCCCCTTAATTGAATCAGGCCGACATCATAGTCTTTCCAAAAGAGGGTAGGGACCCTTTAGAGGTTAAAAATGATCGCCCCATACCCCTGATAAATGTGGATGTCAAGATCCTAGCTAAAATTATGGCCAAACGAATATCTAACTTTTTACTGGACTAAATACACAAGGACCAAACGGGGTTCATTCCTTTCAGAGAAGCAGGAGATAATGTTAGGAGGGTTCTGAACGCCCAGTTCTTGGCTCAACACTATAACAACCCAGTTTGCCCTCTAGCCCTAGACATAGAGAAGGCTTTTGATACGGTGGAATGGCCATATATGTACAAAATGCTAGATAAGTTTGGATTTGAGGGACGCTTTCTCAACCTGCTCAGAAGGTACTACGACTCACCAGTAGCTAACTTAAAGATACCAGGGGACCATAAGGCCAAAATCAATGTACAGAGAGAGACCAGGCAGGGATGCCCACTCTCCCCACTGCTCTTTGCTCTTGCCATTGAACCCCTAGCGCAGGCAATCAGAACCAACCATGCCATCCAGGGGGTTCAAGTAGGACACCATCAGTTTAAGTGTTCACTTTTCGCAGACGATATGCTTTGCACCCTGACCAAGCCCCTTCTCTCTATACCAGCACTCATGTCCTCTATAAAAGACTTCAGCTAAATCTCGGGCCTCCAATCCTTGCAAAAGGATATTTCTCTTTCAATGGAATCCTGCTTACTGGGGATACACATAAAAAAGCTTATCTCAATCCTAGAACAAGCTATTCCAATTAATGGCTTTAGCATTCAAAATACACATAGCTACCCGGGCCCGGATGGATTTACAAATCTCTATTACCAAACTTTTATAGACTTGTTATTACCCCACTTAGCCACACTTTTTAATCAAATTTTAGAAGGCTCTCCCATGCCACAAGAACTAAACCATGCAAATATGATATGTTTCCCGAAAGAACGACGAGACCCATTTGAACTTAAAAATTTCTGCCCCATATCACTCCTAAATGGGGATATAAAAATTTTGGCCAAATTAATGGCAAACAGGATTTTGTGATTTCTCCCCTCCATAATCCATAAAGACCAAACAGGGTTTATCCCCCATAGACAAACAGGGGACAATATCAGACGGACACAAAATTTCATCTCTTGGTAATCCCTACATCAAATACCCACATGCCTTTTGGCGTTTGATATAGAAAAGGCCTTTGATACGTTGGAATGGCCTTATTTAAAAGCAGTATTACAGAAATTTGGGTTGCAGGCAAATTTATGAACTTGATAGATACATACTACAAATCCCCATTAGCCAGAATAGAACTCCCGGGAGATGACTTACAACACATAAAGATTCAAAGGGGAAAACACAAATTTTTAGATTTATTTGGAATCATAAAGCCCAGAGGATCTCAAAAAATAATATGTATAGACCAAAAGGGAAAGGGGGCCTATCGTGCCCGAATCTCAAACTGTATTACAAGGCAGCGCAGCTGGCTTTCATTCCTCTGGCGCATTCTCCCACACATCAGCCGCTCTGGGTATTTATGGAAAATGTAAGCATGTCACCTTATACATGGGATACAGTTTTCCAGGCCTGTATACTTTTTTGAGAAACTTGAAAAACCCGTTGATTAAGCACTCATTAAAAATATGGACGGAGATGAACTGGACACTCGGGTATTAGATCTTACCCCTATCGTACCTAATCCCCACTTTAAGATACATCTTCCGGAAAGCTCTCTCAGTTGGTGGAAGTCTCAGAACCTACTAAGCGTTGGTCCATGGTGGCATGACGACAAAATAATGACCTTTGAGCGGGTGAGAGATAGATACAATTTACCCCTGGCTGAACACTATAATTTTTACAGGATACATCATTTTATATATACGAAGTGGTAGGGGAACCCCCCAAAGAAACACCTGGCTACTCAAAAAATGTAGGGATTCCCCCTTTCAGCCTGTTATTATTAGCCTCATGTATGAACTATTTAATGAAAACTCATGGGCAAACAAACCAGACTATACCAAAGCCTGGGAGAGGGATTTGGGCACCGAGTTGGCAGACAGCACATGGGATAAAAGTTGGCGAGGCTTAAGTAGGGGATCTTTAAATTATAGTCTCCTTGAGACTTCAATAAAGGTCCTACACAGGACATATATTACTCCTTTTAAGCTAAATAAATGGGTTCCAAAACGGAGCAGCTCATGTTTTAGGAACAGTGGTAATGAGGCTACATTTAGTCATGTCTGGTGGGAGTGCTCGGCAGTCATAAGACTATGGGAAGAAACATGCTTACTAGCTTCTAAAATGTTTAAGATTCAGATTTCTGCTAATATAGAAAACTGCATGCTGGGTGTTCCACATGTCTGTCTCTCGCCCGCTCAAAATAGGCTATTAAAGTTCATCATGTTGGCCACAAAGAACCATACAGCCAGACAATGGAAATCGGATACCCTACACTTTCAGGTGGTTAAAAATAAATTAAACTTTATCCTTATAAATGAACGCCTTACCCATTTAGTAGACAACTCCATGGATACATTTTGAGATATTTGGTCTCTGTGGCTGCAATTAAGGGATAGCATATCATCTGGAGACAATTAAAGAAATTTAGGTCTGGAATAGGGGCTCCCCTAAATGGGAGAGGATATTCTCAAGAGAATGGGATGGATAGAGGTGTGTGTGGATCCTTAGAAGGGCGGAGGACGGAGGTAAGTGCTATATTTTACATCATATTTATGTAAAAAAGGAGGATGTTTGTGGACTTTTCCCTTTCCCAACATGTTAAATGTTAAAACTAGTTATTTATTTCCCAATTATAGTTGGATTCAAGACTTAAAGGGAATCAACTTAAAACAAACTGAATTAAAGCTATATTAATTACTGAAAAGTAAAAAAATATATATATTTTTAGGCTACATGTACAACCAAATCCAGATAACATACTAGCCCTGGATATGGTATAAGCTCCAAGATTATGGAATGGAAAGGGGTAAACTGAGTATTAATAGAGATAAGGTAACTCAGTGATGTATTAACATGTATGGATATATATGTAACATGGAAATGGTTGTTTGAATATGATATATTACCTGACCTAATAAAAAAAAATTTGAAAGAAAAAATACACATAGCTAGTAGTTGGAAAACCCCAAATTAAAACTTTCAGGAATTAATAAAAAAAATCAACTATTTACTGCTCAACGAGAGATTAAACCATGTAGTCTTGGATAGTTCCAGACAATTTGGTATCCCTGGATAACATCCCCATTTAGTGGCCCCCTAATATAATAAAACATTTGTTAATGGTTGAAGCGACTCAGGGGGAAGGACCTGAGTGGGGGAGCCCTGGAGGAGACCCTTCAGAAGCAACCGGCGGGAAAATCATCAGAGGAAAGGAGAGGTCGCCTACTGAAGCCTGCCCTAGGGTAACCCAAGGGCGATTGAGCAGGTTAGATATTGTAAATAATAAGCTACTGCTGGAGTGATGATAGATAATAGGACTTCGGTGTTAACTGCTGATATACTCTTTACTATTGTCTGTTTTACCATGTCTTAGGTTTCTCTTAAAAATTGCAATCAAAGTAAAAAAAAGAAAATTTATTAACCAAAAAAGTAAAAATAAGAAGGCCTAGCCAGCTAATTTTAACAAAATGTCTTCATTGTAAATATGTATTTTTGCACAACTGTTGTGTTATGCAAAACTGTTCAATATGCTTTCTTTTTCATTACATGCCGTACGCCTTCTGACATAAAAATTTAAATAAAAAAATTAGGTATTGTTGCAGCCGCTGCTGTTGCAGCGGCCAGAAAAATTGACCTTTGTTCCACAGGCAGAAAGTGCCATAAAACATTGCGTCTTCTTGAACCCTAGTTGGTGGCGGATAAGTCACGCAAGTAATTCGGCATTCACAGATAACATACAGCAGCGTGTGGACCAGTTTTAGCCGAAGGCAGCTCATCTCATCAGGCCTTTTTCAGTCTAATGTATCGCCCAGTGTCAGTCACTTCGGGATCCATCCCTCATTCATCTTTATAAAGGTGAGGCAATCTAGACTTTTTTGCCCAAGGCGACTTCTCTTCTCGGTGACAAAACCTCCTGCTGCACTGAAGGTCCTTTCTGACAGGACACTTGAAGCGGGGCAGGCCAGAAGTTCAGTTGCAAATTGGGATAGCTCAGGCCACAGGTATAGCCTGCATACCCAGTAGTCAAGGGGTTCATCGCTCCTCAGAGTGTCGATATCTGCAGTTAAGGCGAGGTAGTCTGCTACCTGTCGGTCAAGTCGTTCTCTGAGAGTGGATCCCGAAGGGCTGTTGCGATGCGTAGGACTGAAAAAGATCTGCATGTCCTCCATCAACAACACGTCTTTTAAACTTCCTGTCCTTGCCGGAGTGGTAGTGGGAGGAGGATTACTTTCACCTCTTCCCCTGTTATATTGCCCTTGTGCTGTGACATCACCCTTATATGCTGTGTAAAGCATACTTGTTAATTTGTTTTGGACCTGCTGCATACTTTCTGACTTGCGGTAATTGCGGTAACAAATCAGGCACTTTCTGCTTATACCGGGGGTCTAGTAGTGTGCACACCCAGTACAGGTCATTCCCCTTTAGCCTTTTTATACGAGGGTCCTGCGACAGGCACTACAGCATGAAAGACCTCATTTGCACAAGGTTGGATGCCGAGCTACTTATGTCCCGTTCCTCATCCTTAGTGATCTCGCTGAAGATATGTTCTTCCCCCCAGCCACGTACAACACCACGGGTACCAGATAGGTGACAACGAGCACCCCCCTCAAAGCCACATTCCTCCTCTGACTCCTCTTCCTCACAATCCTCCTCCAGCGTTGCCGCAGATACAGCAAGCGATGCTGATTAGGCTGTTTCTGGTGGTGATGGTGACCACAACTCTTCCTCTTCCTCGTCACGCTCATCTACAGCCTGATCCAGCACTCTTCGCAAGGCACGCTCCAGGAAGAAAACAAATGGTATGATGTCGCTGATGGTGCCTTCGGTGCGACTGACAAGGTTTATCACCTCCTCAAAAGGACGCATGAGCCTACAGGCATTACGCATGAGTGTACAGTAACGTGTCAAAAAAATCCCCAGCTCCGCAGAGGCTGTCCTAGCACCCCGATCATACAAATACTCGTTAATGGCTTTTTCTTGTTGGTGCAGGCGGTCGAACATTAGGAGTGTTGAATTCCAACGTGTGGGGCTGTCACAAATCAAGCTCCTCACTGGCATGTTGTTTCGCCGCTGGATATCTGAAAAGTGCGCCATGGCCGTGTAGGAACACCTGAAATGAACACGCACCTTCCTGGCCTGCTTCAGGATGTCCTGTAAGACTGGGTGCTTATGGACAAGGCGTTGTACAATCAGAACAGCAAGAGGCGAGAGACGGAGTGGCGGAAGGTTGAGAGGGGGCAAGAAGGACAGCAGTCGTTGACGTGGATGAAGATGCTGGACCAGGAGGAGGATGGCGGCTTTGAGTTTGTGTGCTGCTTGTGCTCATGTGTTGATCCCATTGGCGTTTGTGATGTGACATCATGTGCCTTCCCAAAGCAGTTGTGTGTTGGACTTCCCATGACTCAGTTTCTTTTGGCACAGGTTGCAAATGGCATCGCTGTTGTCAGAGGCAGACACAAAAAAAAAATGCCACACTGCTGAGCTCTGCGGTGACGGCATTCTGGTGGTGGCAACAGCATGCATTGATTGGCGTGCTGTCTGGCTGACCCCGGGTGCTGATGCATGCTGTCTGACTGTGCCACTAGCTCGTTGCGATGACCTCCCTCTGCTTCCAACTCGTCTCCTCCTCCTCTCTGTCTCCCCATCTGAACATTCCACCTGTTCTTCTTCTCTTCTAGCGGGCACCCACGTGACATCCACGGACGCATTGTCATCATCATCACCCGCCTCACTTGTATCTGACAACTCAACAAAGAAAGCAGCAGCGGGTACATCAACATCGTACGTACATGTGTGTACTGCTGCCTGACTGAGTCATATCCCTGTTATCTACATCCTCTGGCAATAATGGTTGCGCATCACTCATTTCTTCAAACTGATGTGTAAATAACTCTTCTGACTGATCAATTGAATCGGCTGTGGTACTAGTGTTGGTGGTGGCGGCATGCGGGCGAGTGGTAACTTGAGAGGTGCCCGAAGCTAAGCTGGAGGAGGATGGTGCGTCAATGTTCAAAGCGGAAGCTGTAGAAGATTGGGTGTCCTGTGTTAGCCCGTCAACTAAGTCCTCTGAACTTTTCAATTTCAGGGTAACTGGCCTCTGAACACTGGGCATTATTGTAGGGCCAAAGGGAATCACAGCACCATGACCACGACGGCCCCTGTGGGGTGTCCTGCCTCTGCCTGTAATTTTTTTCCCGATTAGTGGTACTGTGCGTGCAAGCTACTGTGATTGGATTGGTTGAACTTGGCACAATACTTGTAAGCCTGACACACACACTGGCTAGCGGTCAGGCAAATGAACTTAGATTTAATAAAATAAAATTATAGTTTTTTTAAATGTAGACTGCTGGTACCCCAACTAGATTGGATTGGTTGAACTTGGCACAGTATATTTTAACATTATGAAAGACATGTTCTGTAAACTAAATAAAAATCATATTAGGAGGTTGAGACAAAAAGAAACCGGATGGGGGGATACCGAGCAGAGCACACCATCTACAGCCCACTGGGAGACAAACTCATCCATTCCCCCAGTGGACATAGCCAGGTGGTACTCTGCCCGGATATGGGAGCTCACCAGCACCCGGAACATGGCCTCAGGTGACAAGGGAACCCCCCCTATCAAACACTGCTTCCTGGACTTATATATAGCCAACTTGGCTAATGCCAGGAGCAGGTTGACGAGGTAGTCGCTGGCCTTATTGCCCCGGGACAATGGGCGCACAAAAATAAAAATGTGAGGGGAGAAATGCAGCCAGAACTGCAGGAGGAGGCCCCTCAAGAGTGACAAGAGGGGCTGCAGTCTGGCGCAACTAAAATAAATATGATACACGGACTCTCCCTTGCCACAGAATGGACAAGTGGAGGAAGAGTCCATGAATTTAGCTAAGTACTCTCCCGTGCTCAGTGCACCATGGAGCATTCTCCAACTCAAGTCCCCGGTGGGTCGTGGAACTAAACCAGAATAAAGTGGAAGGAAGTGCACTGTATGGAGCACGAGAGAATATAAGCTCTTCCTCGGCATGCCGCGAAAGCATGCCGAGGGTATGTCCCTCAACCTCGAGGAGGGGAAACACGGGGCTTGTGTCCAATGCAAACAGCCGGAGCAGGGGTGTTGAAAGGTGCATGTGGCACTCCGGCCTGCAAAGCCCTGCAAAGGAAGGTGCGCGAGTCGGGGTAGATGGCATCCCTAATCTACTGGAGCAAGCGCCCTGAGACTTTGGACGTCACATATCCCAAACGGAGCGCAAGTTCCTGGGGTGACACCCAATCAGAACGCCCGTATTCCAGGAGATCCCCGACTCGGGTCATCCGTGCATGACTAAGGCGGCGGATGATACTGGGGGACTGTAACATTGGAGCCCCCACTGCTGGATTAAATAGCAGGGGCTCCGTGAATATTTCATCCCCCAAAGGCACGCCCTGCCGGTCATGGAGACCATGCTCCAGGCCTTGAGGGTTTCCTGGTAGTATGCCGGCAACACCGAGAGGTCTCTCCCAAACCCCTCGGGCCTGATCAGAAATAATTGCCGGTCATACCCCAGGTTGCGCAACTGCCAATAAAAGCTGGATGCCAGTGTGCAACACTGCGGAGAGGGATCTGCATATAGGTATCTCTGCAGGTACTGAAGGCGGAAGGTGGACAACTGGGAGTACACACAAACTACTCCCTGTCCACCCTCCACCAAAGGCAGACTTGCCACCCCTGCAGAGACCCAATGCCTTCCCATCCAGAGGAAATCTAACAAATTCCTCTGGATATTGGTGACAAACTCGGGGGTCGGACTCAGACAAATCAGCCGGTGCCAGATCTGAGAAGCCACCAGCTGATTCACCACTAGAGTCCGCCCCCTAAGGGAAAGCATTTTTGCTAGACCCCTCCATTATCCCAGACGAGAGAGGACACTGCCCTCTAACTCCCTCCAGTTGTCTGGGACGGAAGCGTCCGCAGTGGACAGGTAGACCCCCAGATATTTAACGACATCTGCCTCCCACGTGATGTCACGAAACGTGGGAGGCAAAGAGTCTACCTGTAAATTACCCTCTAAAAGGCCTGTGCATTTGGACCAGTTGATCTGAGCGGAGGAGGCAGCTGAATATACCTCCTGGCACTGTTTTGACAGCTCAAGATCAACTGGATCCTGGGCCATGAGGAGCACATCGTCAGCATAAGCTGAAAGGACAATCTGCATGTCTGGATCTTTTAGCACCAGCCCTCTGAGCCTTTTCCTCTGTAGGCAGAGGAAAGGCTTGATGGCCAGTGCATATAACTGTCCAGACAAGGGACATCCTTGACGCACCCCTCGTCCAAATACCAAAGGTGCTGTAAGGGACCAATTGATTTTAAGTAAACACTCTGCAGAGGCGTACAGCGTTCTTATAAAGCCCACAAACTGTGGGCCAAAGCCGTACGCTTGCAGAGTGGCTATGAGGTAACCATGGTCCACCCTGTCAAACGCCTTCTCTTGATCTAAAGAGAGAAAGGCGAGTGACAGACCAGTCCTGCGAGAATAATGCAATAGATCCCGGACCAGAAAGATACTATCAAAGATAGTTCGTCCCGGAATCGCATAGGACTGGTCAGGGTGAACCAAATCCTGCCAGCACAGACCCAAGTCTAAGCGAGATGGCTTTAGCTACAATCTTGTAGTCTGTGCTGAGCAGAGAGACCGGTCGCCAGTTCTTAATAAGCCGGAGATCCCCCTTTTTAGGCAGCAGGGCAAGTACTGCCCTGCGACAAGACAGGGGCATCTCCCCGGTCTCCAGGGCTTCCCCAAGGACCAGATGGAAATCAGGTCCCAGAGTCTCCCAGAAAAATTGGAAAAACTCTACAGTTAGTCCGTCCAGTCCTGGAGACTTCTCACAGGACATGGCACGGAGGGCTTCAGAGAGCTCTTGAAAAGATAGTGGTATATCAAGCCGCTCTCTTACACCCTCACTGACTGTGGGGAGCCCCTTCCATAGCACCCTGCAGGCGTCTGGAGAAATGGGATCCGGAGAGTAAAGATCTTTATAAAAGTTCCGGGCTCTGTCCCGGATACTCTCCGGATCTGTAAGGGGGGCATCGTCTTCATCTAGAAGACAGGTGATGTGCCTACTGTTACACCCCTTTTTCTCCAGTGAGTAGAAGAGGGGCGAGCCGCGGTCTAGATCTTTATGAAAACCTAAGCGGCTATGCACGTATGCCCCCTTGGCCTGGTGTCGTTCCAGGTCACAGAGGACACCCTTCCTCTCTACATACTCGCTCTGCAGGGATTGGTCCCTACAAGTGAACAGCCTCTGCTCCAGATGGAGTACCTCCCCCCGGAGTGACTCCAACTCAGCTTCGCGCTGCCCACTTGCACCCTTGGTATATTCCTGACACAGAAGTCGCAAATGAACCTTGGCCACGTCCCACCACAGTTTTAACGTGACAAAGTCCCCCTTGCAACCCCTCCAGTCCGTCCAAAACTCCCGGATCAATGTCACAAGCCCCTGGTCCTTCAACAAAGCATTGTTGAAGTGCCAATAGGCGGCTCGTGGCGCTGTTGGCGTTAGCGCCACCGTCACAGACACACAGTTGTGGTCTGTGAACGGAGCCAGCCTAATGGCACAAGAACCGACTTGTGACATATAGTGACTAGATATATATAGTCTGTCGATCCGGGAGTGGGACACCAGACCGGCTCTCACCCTGACGTAGGTGAAACCGTCTGATGCCCCTGGGTTCTGCTCTCGCCAGATGTCCTCCAGGGAGAAGCCGGCGATGATCTCCCGCAGGGCTGACGCAGAAGGCGGGTATGGCTCTGGACCATTCCGGTCCAGAGCGTCGAGGGTGGAGTTGAAATCACCCCTGAGTACCAAACACTCATCTGCGTAAACCGTCTAAAAAAACTGGGACAGTCTGGCAAGGAACCTCACTCTCTCGGGCCCTCCAGCAGGGGCATATATATTAACTAGGTTAATGATGCTACCCTGCTCTCGGACCCGGAGGTGGATTAGACGGCCTGGGATAACAGCTTTCACAAACAGCAGCTCTGGCTGAAAAGACTCTGAGAACAGGGTCACCACTCCACATGACGCCGATGTGAAGTGGCTGAAGAAGACCCAGCCTCTCCACTCCAGTTGCCACGAGGCCTCAGCCTCTGGAGTGGTGTGTGTTTCCTGCAGAAAGCTCACAGAGTACCCTCCCTGATATAAATAGGAGAGTACCTGGAACCTGCGGAAACTGTCTTGACAGCCGTTGGTATTTAGCGTGCTGATGTGCAAAGCCATTACTGCGTGTCAGGAATTGTGCGTTCCTCAGCCCCTTGAGACTGCTGATAGGACACGCACATTTTATAGAATTTATGGACGCGGAGATGCTCCGCAGTCCCAGAATTCTTGGCCCTAATGCTGACCACTAGATATTGCTGGAGGGAGTGGAGAATAAACGACATATTCTTCCACCTCTCCAAGGCCAGCCGCACTTTCCTTTTCTTTTGTCCATGAAGGGTGCTCTCAAGGAATAGATCTATTTCCTTGACAGGGATAACCCACCCAAAATCTGATGTTCCTTCTAGTGGGTCACCCCTCGGCTGCTCTTGGCTGAGGGCTTTTACTCCATCCTCCCCGGCTGGAGTCAGTTTCCTCAGCTTTATTCTCAGGGACCCCCTCTTAGATGGTACAGAAGGAGTCCCTTTAGCACCCTTCAAGGTAAATAATGGACCCTTGGATTGCTGCTGCACCCCTGTAGCTTCAGATGTGCATTCAGGGGTAGCTGGCTGCACAGCAGTGGCTGGCATGGCTTCCTTAATGGAAGCCTTGGAGGCTTTATATGCCTTCTCTGCCAGTTCCACCGCTGCTTGCTCAGTTTGGATGGCACCGATGTTAGGGTCAGTGGACGGCTGAGGAGGGTAGACAGGCTCTCCCATGATGTTAACAGGAAAACCTTTTTTTATCACCCTCCCACATTTCCACTTCCCCTTGTGCCACATCCCCCCTGACAGACAAATCCATGGGGTCCTGAATGGGGGTCATGCCTATATTCCCCCCCTCCAGTAGTGACTCGGCCTTGGGCTCTAACAAAGCCCGAGGTATGTCACTAGAGAGTGACACTGGAGGAGGAGACTGACTGGTGCCCTTGAAGCTCAGCACTGGACCACCCATTCAGCAGGGGCTTTATTGGGACCCCCCTCGAAGGCCAGAGGCAGAACCTGATCTCTCTTTTCTACCCCTGCCTCACTTGGGAGACCCTCTTGCCCCTGCTTTTCCTCCAGACCCTTTTCCACATTAACCCCTATAGGGTCTGGAGAGAGAGATGTGTGGTCTGGCGCCGGCTGGCTGAGCTTAATAACCGGGCCAGACAATTTCACCGGATGAGGAGGAGATGTTTTGTTCCTCTTCTTGCTTTTAGAGGGAGGTGCTCCAGTATAGAGCACTTCCCAATTATCAGCAACCTCCCTGTTGGTTTTATGCTTCCTCTTCCTGGGGACGTCACTCCTGGAAGAGGAGCTGCCACTAGCTGCCTCCCCTGCAGAGGGCTTATCATCCCTCTGCTTACACTGTGCCCCCACACTAACTGATGTAATTATGGTGGGGGCAGATTGGGACTTGGGAGAAGCAGCTGTGACAATGGGAGGACCGGTGACACTCTTCCCCTTTTTCCCTTTGTCTGCAGTCTTGCTGGAGACCACAGACACAGATGGCTTTTTTGGGGAAGAAGGGGGTTTGGAGGCCGTGGTGGTGGCTTGAGGAACGGCCTCCTTGCCTGAGCTCTGTGGTAGGGCTATGACCCTTGAGGTCCCCGCTGTTATGGGCTCAGCTGGGATGGGTGCTGTACTGGCGGAGGTGCCATTTGCTGGGGCTGGGGCATGATGCTTTACATTAGGACAATTCCTACGTGTATGCCCCAAGCTCTTGCAATGATAGCACTGCACCACCATAGTGCTGTAAAAAATCCTGTACAGCACCCCCACAAATGGAACCCCAAATGACCCCTTGATGTTTTCTGCGCCTTGAGGCAGGCACATTTGTACCTGCCTCTTGAAAGAGGGCACATGACGAAGTGCTCTCTCTCTGCACCCCATGGTGGTTTTACTTCCCTTAGGGTTAGCAGGTGGGGGCGCAGGAGGGCGACTGGTAGGAAGGGGGGCACATTAGAGAGTGTTACTTTTGTGCCAAACTCTTCCAAGGGTTCTATTGGGACATATAATCCCCCCACTGTGATGCCCCTCTGTATAAGCGTGTGAGCAGCAGCCAGCGTACAGGTAAAGAAAACTACTTTCCCGTACATTTTGCTGGCTGCTACTATAACAGAGGGGCTGATGACATTAGCTGCAGCACGCAGATAGATATCAATGCTGTAGACCCCAGACATCTGACATTTAACCCCATGTTTCCTGGTGATCTGCCCCTCAGCCCCAGTGGTGGGATTACTAGGGCCAGCAGAAACCACCTGTGACCAGGTATTAGCCACAGGGGTAGGTCTGCTGGCAGAACCACCAGGACCTGGGGCTGCCTTATCTGCCTGGGGCCTATGCTGTGCAGTGCTGCAGCTAGGATTTTCAGGGCCCATTATTCCTCCTTTTGACCCCTGAGGCTTCTTAGTGGTCTTATCCCTCATGTTTAGACCCTTTTTTTTAGTTTTTTTTTTTTTTGTTTGTTTTTTTTTGTTTTATGATTTTATATTGTTTTCTTTTTAAAATATGAAAGTGTGAAAAAGTAAAAAAAATACAAAACTAAGGGAGAGAGAGATGATGCTTGGCAGTGGAAGGGTTAATGGCATTTTGCAAGGTGGCTAATTGCAACAACACAGAGAACGCTTTTTAACCCCTCTGTGTCTCTGTGTCAGATGTTAAAAAAAAAAACTTTCAACAATAATTCAAATTGTTTGTTTCCCCACTGCCTACAAAGATGTTACTTGTCTTCTCTCCCCCCAAAACATAAAACCCAACACCAAACAAACAACATTTTAACAAAACCTAAAAAAACTTTTTTTTTAAAAAAGTCAAAGTAAAAAAAAGCTCCAGGAGTAAAGGTGAAGTGCTAAGGGAGGGGTGTGGCAAAGTATCCAGAAGACAGCTCACTCTCCTGGGATAGAGAGCTGAGCATGACTCCCAGAAAACTAAAACTTAAATTAAACTAAGAAAAATACAACAAAAACTCCCAAAAATGAACAACACTGCGCACAAAGTGCTTATAAACAGAAAAGTGTTAAAATAAAACTTGTATTTGAGGGACTAAGACCCTAAAAAGCCTTTTGTTTAGAGCTCAAGCATGCACACAACATCTTGGCACAGTGTATTTTAAAATGATGAGAAAACATGTTCTGTAAACTAAATAAAAATCATATTAGGAGGTTGAAAGAAAAAGAAACCGGATGGGGGGATACCGAGCAGAGCACACCATCTACAGCCCACTGGGAGACAAACTCATCCATTCCCCCAGTGGACAAAGCCAGGTGGTACTCTGCCCGGATACGGGAGCGCACCAGCACCCGGAACATGGCCTCAGGTGACAAAGGAACCCCCCCTATCAAACACTGCTTCCTGGACTTATATATAGCCAACTTGGCTAATGCCAGGAGCAGGTTGACGAGGAGGTCCCTGGCCTTATTGCCCCGGGACACTGGGTGCCCAAAAATAAAAATGTGAGGGGAGAAATGCAGCCAGAACTGCAGGAGGAGGCCCCTCAAGAGTGACAAGAGGGGCTGGAGTCTGGCGCAACTAAAATAAATATGATACACGGACTCTCCCTTGCCACAGAATGGACAAGTGGAGGGAGAGTCCGTGAATTTAGCTAAGTACTCTCCCGTGCTCAGTGCACCATGGAGCACTCTCCAACTCAAGTCCCCGGTGGGTCGTGGAACTAAATCAGAATAAAGTTCCCTCCACCGGGGCCTCTTGCCCTCGTCAGCTGGTAGGACCCGCCTCCAGATGGTATCGGGACGGGTCACGAGGGCAAGGAAGTGCACTGTATGGAGCACGAGAGAATATAAGCTCTTCCTCGGCATGCCGCGAAAGCATGCCGAGGGTATGTCCCTCAACTTCGAGAGGTTGGGGACAGGAGGAGCCTGAGGGGAAACACGGGGCTTGTGTCCAATGCAAACAGCCGGAGCAGGGGTGTTGAAAGGTGACTCCGGCCTGCAAAGCCCCGCGAAGGAAGGTGCGCGAGTCGGGGGAGATGGCATCCCTAATCTCCTGGAGCAAGCGCCCTGAGACTTTGGGCGTCACATATCCCAAACGGAGCGCAAGCTCCTGGGGTGACACCCAATCAGAACGCCCGTATTCCAAGAGATCCCCGACTCGGGTCATCCGTGCATGACTAAGGCGGCGGATGATACTGGGGGACTGTAACATTGGAGCCCCCACTGCTGGATTAAATAGCAGGGGCTCCGTGAATATTTCATCCCCCAAAGGCACGCCCTGCCGGTCACGGAGACCATGCTCCAGGCCTTGAGGGTTTCCTGGTAGTATGCCGGCAACACAGAGAGGTCTCTCCCAAACCCCTCGGGCCTGATCAGAAATAATTGCCGGTCATACCCCAGGTTGCGCAACTGGCGATAAAAGCTGGATGCCAGTGCGCACCACTGCGGAGAGGGATCTGCATATAGGTATCTCCAGTGAGTAGAAGAGGCGCGAGCCGCGGTCTAGATCTTTGAGAAAACCTAAGCGGCTGCGCACGTATGCCCCCTTGGCCTGGTGTCGTTCCAGGTCACAGAGGACACCCTTCCTCTCTACATACTCGCTCTGCAGGGATTGGTCCCTACAAGTGAACAGCCTCTGCTCCAGATGGAGTACCTCCCCCCGGAGTGACTCCAACTCAGCTTCGCGCTGCCCACTCGCACCCTTGGTATATTCCTGACACAGAAGTCCCCCTTGCAACCCCTCCAGTCCATCCAAAACTCCCGGATCAATGTCACGAGCCCCTGGTCCTTCAACAAAGCATTGTTGAAGTGCCAATAGGCGGCTCGTGGCGCTGTTGGCGTTAGCGCCACTGTCACAGACACACAGTTGTGGTCTGTGAACGGAGCCAGCCTAATGGCACAAGAACCGACTCGTGACATATAGTGACTAGATATATATAGTCTGTCGATCCGGGAGTGGGACACCAGACCGGCTCTCACCCTGACGTAGGTGAAACCGTCTGATGCCCCTGGGTTCTGCTCTCGCCAGATGTCCTCCAGGGAGAAGCGGGCGATGATCTCCCGCAGGGCTGATGCAGAAGGAGGGTACGGCTCTGGACTATTCCGGTCCAGAGCGTCGAGGGTGCAGTTGAAATCACCCCCGAGTGCCAAACACTCATCTGCGTCAACCGTCTCCAAAAACTGGGACAGTCTGGCGAGGAACCTCACTCTCTCGGGCCCTCCAGCAGGGGCATATATATTAACTAGGTTAATGATGCTACCCTGCTCTCGGACCCGGAGGTGGATTAGACGGCCTGGGATAACAGCTTTCACAAGCAGCAGCTCTGGCTGAAAAGACTCTGAGAACAGGGTCACCACTCCACATGACGCCGATGTGAAGTGTCTGAAGAAAACCCTGCCTCTCCACTCCAGTTGCCACGAGGCCTCAGCCTCTGGAGTGGTGTGAGTTTCCTGCAGGAAGCTCATAGAGTACCCTCCCTGATATAAATAGGAGAGTACCTGGAACCTGCGGAAACTGTCTTGACAGCCATTGGTATTTAGCGTGCTGATGTGCAAAGCCATTACTGCGTGTCAGGAATTGTGCGTTCCTCAGACCCTTGAGACTGCTGATAGGACACGCACATTTTATAGAATTTCCGGACGCGGAGATGCTCCGCAGTCCCAGAATTCTTGGCCCTAGTGCTGACCACTAGATATTGCTGGAGAGAGTGGAGAGTAAACGACATATTCTTCCACCTCTCCAAGGCCAGCCGCACCTTCCTTTTCTTTTGTCCATGAAGGGTGCTCTCAAGGAATAGATCTATTTCCTTGACAGGGATAACCCACCCAGAATCTGATGTTCCTTCTAGTGGGTCACCCCTGGGCTCCTCTTGGCTGAGGGCTTTTACTCCATCCTCCCCGGCTGGAGTCAGTTTCCTCAGCTTTATTCTCAGGGACCCCCTCTTAGATGATACAGAAGGAGTCCCTTTAGCACCCTTCAAGGTAAATAATGGACCCTTGGATTGCTGCTGCACCCCTGTAGCTTCAGGAGTGCATTCAGGGGTAGCTGGCTGGACAGCAGTGGCTGGCATGGCTTCCTTAATGGAAGCCTTGGAGGCTTTATATGCCTCCTCTGCCAGTTCCACCGCTGCTTGCTCAGCTTGGATGGCACCGATGTTAGGGTCAGTGGACGGCTGAGGAGGGTAGACAGGCTCTCCCATGATGTTAACAGGAAAACCTGTTTTATCACCCTCCCCCATTTCCACTTCCCCTTGTGCCACATCCCCCCTGACAAACAAATCCATGGGGTCCTGAATGGGGGTCATGCCTATATTCCCCCCCTCCAGTAGTGACTCGGCCTGGGGCTCTAACAAAGCCCGAGGTACGTCACTAGAGAGTGACACTGGAGGAGGAGACTGACTGGTGCCCTTGAAGCTCAGCACCTCAGGGACACTGACTACCCATTCAGCAGGGGCTTTGTTGGGACCCCCCCTCAAAGGCCAGAGGCAGAACCTGATCTTTCTTGTCTACCCCTGCCTCACTTGGGAGACCCTCTTGCCCCTGCTTTTCCTCCAGACCCTTTTCCACATTAACCCCTATAGGGTCTGGAGAGAGAGATGTGTGGTCTGGCACCGGCTGGCTGAGCTTAATAACCGGGCCAGACAATGTCACCGGATGAGGAGGAGATGTTTTGTTCCTCTTCTTGCTTTTAGAGGGAGGTGCTCCACTATAGAGCACTTCCCACTTATCAGCAACCTTCCTGTTGGTTTTATGCTTCCTCTTCCTGGGGACGTCACTCCTGGAAGAGGAGCTGCCACTAGCTGCCTCCCCTGCAGAGGGCTTATTATCCCTCTGCTGACACTGTGCCCCCACACTAACTGATGTAATTATGGTGGGGGCAGATTGGGACTTGGGAAATGCAGCTGTGACACTGGGAGGACCGGTGACATTCTTCCCCTTTTTCCCCGTGTCTGCAGTCTTGCTGGAAACCACAGACACAGATGGCTTTTTTGGGGAAGAAGGGGGTTTGGAGGCCGTGGTGGTGGCTTGAGGAACGGCCTCCTTGCCTGAGCTCTGTGGGGGGGCTATGACCCTTGAGGTCCCCGCTGTTATGGGCTCAGCGGGGATGGGTGCTGTACTGACGGAGGTGCCATTTGCTGGGGCTGGGGCATGATGCTTTTCATTAAGACAATTCCTACGTGTATGCCCCAACCCCTTGCAATGATAGCACTGCACCTCCGTAGTGCTGTAAAAAATCCTGTAGAGCACCCCCTCAAATGGAACCCCAAAAGACCCCTCAATGTTTTCTGCGCCCTGAGGCAGGCACATTTGTACCTGCCTCTTGAAAGAGAGCACATGACGAAGTGCTCTCTCTCTGCACCCCAGGGGAATTTTAATAAATGGTGTTTTTACTTCCCCTAGGGTTAGCAGGTGGGGGCGCAGGAGGGAGTCTGGTAGGAAGGGGGGCACATTAGAGAGTGTTACTTTTGTGCCCAACCCTTCCAGGGGTTCTATTGGGACATATAATCCCCCCACTGTGATGCCTCTCTGTACAAGAATGTGAGCAGCAGCCAGCGTACGGGTAAAGAAAACTGCTTTCCCGTACATTTTGCTGGCTGCTACTATAACAGAGGGGCTAATGACGTTAGCTGCAGCACGCAGATAGATATCAATGCTGTAGACCCCAGACATCTGACATTTAACCCCATGCTTCCTAGTGATCTGCCCCTCAGCCCCAGCGGTGGTATTACTGGGGCCAGCAGAAACCACCTGTGACCAGGTATTAGCCACAGGGGTAGGTCTGCTGGCAGAACCACCAGGAGCTGGGGCTGCCTTATCTGCCTGGGGCCTATGCTGTGCAGTGCTGCAGCTAGGATTTTCAGGGCCCATTATTCCCCCTTTTGACCCCTGAGGCTTCTTAGTGGTCTTATCCCTCATGTTTAGACCCTATTTTTTTAGATTATTTGTTTTATTTATTTTTATTTTTTGTTTTATGATTTTTTACTGTTTTCTTTAAAAAAAAAAAAAAAAAAAAAAAAGTGTGAAAAAGAAACAAAAAGACAAAACTAAGGGAGACAAAACTAAGGGAGAGAGAGTGATGATGCTTGGCAGTAGAAGGGTTAATGGCCTGTTGCAAGGTGTTGCTAATTGCAACAACACAGAGAACACAGAGGCTTTTTAACCCCTCTGTGTCTCTGTGTCAGATGTTAAAAAAGCCTTTTAAACAAAACTTCAAATTGTTTTCCCCCCCACTGCCTACAAAGATGTTACTTGTCTTCTCTCCCCCCAAAACATAAAACCCAACACCAAACAAACAAAACTTTAACAAAACCTGAAAAACTTTAAAAAAATTCAAAGTAAAAAAGCTCCAGGAGTGCAGGTTAAGTGCTAAGGGAGGGGTGTTGCAAAGTATCCAGGAGACAGCTCACTCTCCTGGGATAGAGGGCTGAGCCTGGCTCCCAGAAAACTAAAACTTAAATTAAACTAAGAAAAATACCACAAAAACTCCCAAAAATTAACAACACTGTGCACAAAGTGCGTATAAACAGAAAAGTGTTAAAATAAAACTTGTATTTGAGGGACTAAGACCTTAAAAAGCCTTTTGTTTGGAGCTCAAGCATGCACACAACATCTTGGCACAGTACTTGTAAGTCTGACACACACAATGGCTAGCGGTCAAGCAAATGAACTTTGATTGGCGGTCAGGCAAATGAACTTAGATTTAAGAAAATAAAATTATTGGTTTTTTAAATGTAAACTGCTGGTACCCCAACTAGATTGGATTGTTTGAACTTGGCACAATACTTGTAAGCCTGACACACACACTGGCTAGCGGTCAGGCAAATGAACTTAGATTGACGGTCAGGCAAATGAACTTCGATTTAAGAAAATAAAATTATTGTTTTTTTACATGTAAACTGCTGGTACCCCAACTAGATTGGATTGGTTGAACTTGGCACAGTACTTGTAAGCCTGACACACACACTGGCTAGCGGTCAGGCAAATGAACTAAGATTTAACAAAATAAAAGTTTTGGTTTTTTAAAAGTAGACAACTAGTAAACAAGATTGTTTTGATTGCACTGTGCACATACAGTATAAGCTGTGAGCCTGTCACACACACTTGCTAGCAGGGGCTAGCAGGGAGACAGGCAAATGAAGTTAGATTAGACAGAAAAAAAAAAACAAAAAAAATGATGTTATAGCCCTAAAAAGGGCTTTTTGGGGTGCTGTGTTTACAGCAGAGATCTGATGAGTCCTTCAGCACTGCACTGGACACTGAATAAACTTGCCTAGCTATTGATTTCCCTATTCAATCAGCAGCACCTACACCCAGCCTACTCTCAGTAAGACTGCAAGTTAGTTATGATTCCAAAATGGCTGCTGTCCATGAGGTAGAAGGCTCTGGAAGGGAGTGTATGCTGCTGATTGGCTGGAATGTGTCTGCTGACTGTGAGTTGCAGTGTCAAAGTTTGCTTCATGATAAAGAATAGGGGGTGGGTCGAATCTCGCATATGTTCGCGGTCTGCCGTGAACGCGAACATGCTATGTTCGCCGTGAACAGTCCGCCGGCGAACTATTCGTGACATCTCTATTTATATATATCAATGCTATGTGTGTTGAAAGAATATATTATTAAACTAAAAAAAAGTGGAAGCCATTGATTTAAGGACCAATGATTTACTAATGAAATTATGTTATAAAACCACTACACCAACAGAAACTTCTTTAAAAAGTGAGTATAAAAATTAAACAAATTTCGAGCTATATATATGTTGAATAATTATGGGAACTAGTTATTTGAAATTATATATATATATATATATATATATATATATATATATATATATATATATTTATATCTATATAACTAGTTCTCATAATTATTCAAATAATTGTTTTTAAAAGAAACAAAAATCCACAGTTACATCAAATGTTTTATTGTATAATCTTAAAGGCATATTCCTGATCCCTGAACAGCAAATAAAAAAGTACCTCTATTGGGAATTGAGACCAAATCACTCTGTATCACAAACAGAAACATTAGCTGTGTTCCACAGACTCTGTTGCTACTCTTTCTTGCTAGGGCAGTTACAAGTAGTTACAAATTACTTAACCTGATTCTAAGCTTCTACACCTGATTCTGATTAATATTATGTAATAAATAATTTATGTTACATGCCTTGTACTTTTGAGAGTACCAACTGTCTGTTAATTACTTATTTTACACTTAATTTATGATAACACATATTAACTAATAACTAGTGATGTCGCGAACATCAAATTTTGGGTTCGTGAACAGCGGACGCGAACTTCATCAAATGTTCGCGAACGGGCGAACATCGGCAAACCGCCATAGACTTCAATGGGCAGGCGAATTTCAAAACCCACAGGGACTCTTTATGGCCACAATAGTGATGGGAAAGTTGTTTCAAGGGGACTAACACACGGACTGTGGCATGCCGGAGGGGGATTCATGGCAAAACTCCCACGGAAAATTACATAGTTGATGGAGAGTCTGGTTTTAAGCCATAAAGGGCATAAATCACCTAACATTCCTAAATTGTTTGGAATAACATGCTTTAAAACATCAGGTATGATGTTGTATCGATCAGGTAGTGTAAGGGTTACACCCGCTTTACAGTAACAGACCAATCTCCCTGTTTAATGCACTGCAAACAACCGCAAACAGTCCCTTTGCACAACCGCAAACTCCCCATTTGCACAAGGTTGGATACCAAGCTAGCCATGTCCCGGTACTTGTCCTCACTGATGTCATTGAAGGTCTCTTCCTCCACCCAGCCTCCAAGGGTCCCCGAAAGGTGACAACAAGCCCCCTGGGACGCCTGATGTGTTTGGTCTTCCACCTCCTCAAAGCCACCTTCCTCCTCTGACTCCTCTTCTTCAGACTCCCAGAGTCTGTGGGCTTCCACTGCCCAGCATGGAATATTATACACAGGTCAGAGTCTGGGGGCTTCCACTGCCCAGCATGGAAGATTATACACAGGTCAGAGTCTGGGGGCTTCCACTGCACAGCATGGAAGATTATACGCGTTGCCTCTGTCTGCGTTATTATAAGGCGTGTACTGTTAAGTAGTACTATTCCTATCGGTTTAATCCCTGTAACGTCCACTATCAGGGGACGTGTATATGGCATGGATTTTTGGAAGTGGGAGATGGAAAAAGATGCTTGGTCGGTCCTCCCACTTTAAATTTGGGGCACTGCGCGTGCAATCTAAGGTGCCACCAGATATGAGTGTCACTGTGCACTGGCAAAAGTTGGCAGAGTAGATGCAATAGGCTTCACACACACGTCTGTAGGCAGGCAATTGCTATTCAATCTATTACAGTCAAAAAAGTGTTGTTTTATGTCACTGTAAACTACGGTTGCAACAGATATGACGTATCACTGTGCACTGGCAAAAGTTGGCAGAGTAGATGCAATAGGCTTCACACACACGCCAGTAGGCAGGCAATTGCTATTCAATCTATTACAGTCAAAAAAGTGTTGTTTTATGTCACTGTAAACTACGGTTGCACCAGATATGATGTATCACTGTGCACTGGCAAAAGTTGGCAGAGTAGATGCAATAGGCTTCACACACATGCCAGTAGGCAGGCAATTGCTATTCAATCTATTACAGTCAAAAAAGTGTTGTTTTATGTCACTGTAAACTACGGTTGCACCAGATATGACGTATCACTGTGCACTGGCAAAAGTTGGCAGAGTAGATGCAATAGGCTTCACACACACACGCCTGTAGGCAGGCAATTGCTATTCAATCTATTACAGTCAAAAAAGTGTTGTTTTATGTCACTGTACACTACGCTTGCACCAGATATGACGTATCACTGTGCACTGGCAAAAGTTGGCAGAGTAGATGCAATAGGCTTCACACACATGCCTGTAGGCAGGCAACTGATATTCAGTCTATTACAGTCAAAAAAGTGTTGTTTTATGTCACTGTAATCTACGGTTGCACCAGATATGACGTATCACTGTGCACTGGCAAAAGTTGGCAGAGTAGATGCAATAGGTTTCACACACACACGCCTGTAGGCAGGCAATTGCTATTCAATCTAATACAGTCAAAAAAGTGTTGTTTTATGTCACTGTACACTACGCTTGCACCAGATATGACGTATCACTGTGCACTGGCAAAAGTTGGCAGAGTAGATGCAATAGGCTTCACACACATGCCTGTAGGCAGGCAACTGATATTCAATCTATTACAGTCAAAAAAGTGTTGTTTTATTTCACTGAGCACAATATAAGCTGTTAGGTGTTAGCCTGTCACACACACACGCTGGCAGGCAGGCATATGCAATTAGATTACACAGAAAAAAATTATAAAATAAAACAAATGATGTTCTAGCCCTAAAAAGGGCTTTTTGGGTTGCTTTCCTTCAGATAGAAGGCTCTGGAAGGGAGTGTATGCTGCTGATTGGCTGGAATGTGTTTGCTGACTGTGAGGTGCAGGGTCAAAGTTTCTTCAATGATAAAGAATAGGGGGCGAACCGAAAAGTGCATATGTTCGCCGTTCGCTGCGAACGCGAACATGCCAAAATCGCTGTGAATAGTCCGCGGGCGAACTGTTCGGGACATCACTACTAATAACACATAATATAAATACACATAGAGTAAATAACCCACATAGATACACATATAGGGCCTCATTCTATTGCAATTTGACCAACTGAATATCGCTTTATATAAGCACAGAGCATATTTTTTTACAGAAGTTTTTATCCAGTGAACTTCTATCCAAAAGCAAGGTCTTCACTAACTAAAAACTTCTGTTAAAAAATATGCTATGTGCTTATAAAGAGCCATATTCTATTGGCCAAATCGCATTTAAATGGTCACTACATCTACACACCCCCACACTCCACCGTATACCCCAACAATTAAACATGACACATCAAACATACATATTTTTTCCCCTCACAAATATATACACAACTACTTTTTTACTTCATCCTTACATTCTTTTTGTGTAGAGGTGGGGAGAGGAGAAGAGAAGTGGGGAGGGGAAGAGGGGGAGTGTAGAGGGGAAGAGAGTAAAGAGAGAGGTGGCCCTGTGAGTAAAGGGGAAAAGAGTGGAGAAGAGAGGAGTGGGGGAGAATGAGAAGGGGCTGTGCAGTTGCCCATTATAATAAGCACATCAAGCTCAGGGGGAGAGGGGCCTGATCCTAGAAGGGTGATAGGGCAGTGAAGTAAAGACCTCAGGGCACAGGAGGGATAACAGGATCCCCATCCACACCTGGGAGGGAAAGAGGCTAGGGGCAGACATAGGGCATGTAACTACACTCACGAGGAGATGGTGGTCCTCCTCCATGCCATCCGTGAGCGCTCCCCTATCCTTTCAGTGGGAGGTAAGTTAGACTCGGACCCAGGACCAAGGCCTGGAAGGAGGTAGCGGCCACAGTCACAGCAGTGGGCTTTGCAGAAAGGGATGTGAGGTCTGTCAAGCACCACTTTGATGACGTCCAAGCCAAGGTGAGGAAGATGATGGCCAAGGAGGACAGTGCAGCCGCAGCACCAAGTGGTGGCCCCCAAGTGACTGTGAGATACAACGAGTGAGAGAGGGTGCTCAAGGAGATGCTGAGCCTGGTGCCTGTTGCTAGAGCTGGCCCAACAAGATCCAGCCTCCATGTCATGTTAGGTGAATATCAAATACACCAACATGCCACCACAGGCACATCACCCACACATAGAAAACACAACACATGTAACTGTTTGCCAACAATGACATTTTAGCTCCTTGGATTTAACAAGAGATCAATGGATAATTTGTGTGTCATTAAATCCATGAAGCTGACAAATTACTGTCATTAGTGGGCACAACACGAGTAATCTACCAATAGGTAATCCATGTATGCAGATGCGAATGCAGATACAGGCCGTAGCCAAAATCACAATAACATTACGAGCCAATTACAATCAAGCTCATGATCCAGAGAATAGATCACATCTAGCAAATTATAGCTACTCAGAGTAGAAAGTAAGTGAAACATCCAGGTTCAAGACAAGGTGTCAGATAGTTAGGAATGAACAGAAACTAATGATAATTCAACATAATTAACACATACAGTATTCCAATCTTCTCTCTTTTTCAGCTGGCAGGAGAACTGGGTCCAGAGGCTCGGGAGTCGGCTCATTCCGAGATGGATGTTATTGACCATGCCCCCGCCCAACATGAGCCGACGCAAGAGGAGGAGGCAACAAATGGAGCCGAGGGCCTGGGCTATAAGGATCGAATCATGTGGGCAGTGGGATCACCAGATGTACCGTCAGCCACACCCGTAGCATTTGACCCCACTGTCCCTTTCCTACAACAAGTAGAATCACCACCCAGGCCCTCCTATTGAATCGATCCACAGGGTTTTCCACCACCTCCTCCTTCTAGCAGCCACCACCTGGCTCCTGCCACCACCCCCTGGCCCACCCCCACCACGAGTGAGCCAGGATCCAGCTGATCCATAGCCACTTCTCACTGGGCTACCACTCCTTTCCCCTCCTCACCAGGGTCACCCCTCTAAGGGATTCTGGCCCTAATGTATGAGCTTGTGGACAGTATCTCCTCCAACCTCGTGGAAAAAGTGGGCATCCTGCAGAGGCAGCCATAGAGTGGAGTCACACCTTGCTGGACTGCTCCAGCACTCTGCAAACCAGAGCTCACTATTCAAGGTGAACATTGATGCTAAATAGTGTGTACTCCACACCAGAGGCCTCCCCCGTCCAACTGCAGCCTGGTCACTGCTCGCCTCCCAAAATACCTTCGCTGCCTCCAATGCCACTGCCTCCTGCAGGGCAATCCCCCTCTATTAGGGAGAAGGCGGCCACCCATGGGGAGTTGGGCCGTGTGCCAAGGTGGAGGAGGATGTAGGGACTGCACATATTTTAACACTCCTCAGTGACAGTCTATTGGTCACAATATTAACCTAATCTAGCCTGGCTACAGAGTATTGGATCATGGCCTATTTGTACACAGGTGGCTACCTCCCACCAAATGGTTCATGATCCTCTTCTGAATGGACACATAAGGTTCTGTTTAACAGTTCACCAATTGATGCTCACTGAGGAATAACGCTGAGAAGAGATGCTGATGTCCCTATCTTTTTTTAAACCATTATTATGTATAAAATCTATGTTTTATTTTGATTCTAGGCACAATTCACATCCACAATGGCATCTTCTTCATCTGCAAGCATTGTTCAAAATATAAAGTAAATGTAATATATTCACAGTGGCTCTGAGATTAAAATTCCTTCAATGACATTACCTCCTAAACATGTTGCTCAGAAAATATTAATTCAATCATACTGTATATACTCAAGTATAAGCCGACCCGAGTATAAGCCGAGGCACCTATTTTACCAGAAAATACTGGAAAAATGAGTGACTCGAGTATAAACCGAGGGTGGGAAATGTGCTTCCCCCTGTGTCCCTCTTGTGCCCTCTGTGTCCCCCTCTTGTGTGCCCTTATCTTGTGTCCCCCTCTCTCTCCCCTGTGTCTCTTCTCCCCTCTCCCTCCCCTGTGTCTCTTCAGCCCTCTCCCTTCCCTGTGTCTCCTCCTCCTCTCGCTTTTCTGTGTCTCTTCCCCCTCTCCCTTCCCTGTGTCTCTCTCCCACCCTTCCTTATCACTTTCCTCAACCCCCATCCTCATGCTCAAACTCCCTCCTCAACCCCCTCCTCATTCTCAACCTCCATCCTCAACCCCTCTCCTCATCCTCAACCCCCTCCTCAACCTCCCTCCTCAACCTCAACCCCCTCCTCATCCTCAACCTCCCTACTCATCCTCCCTCCTCATCCTCCCTCCTCATCCTCAACCCCCCTCCTCATCCTCAACCTCCCTCCTCAACCTCCCTCCTCATCCTCAACCCCGCTCCTCATTCTAAACCCTTATCTCAACCTCCCTCCTCATCCTCAACCCCGCTCCTCATTCTAAACCCTTATCTCAACCTCCCTCCTCAACCTCAACCCCCTCGTCCTCATCCTCAACCCCCTCCTCAACCCCCTCCCCATCCTCAACCCCTTCCTCAACCTCCCTCCTCATCCTCAACCTCCCTCCCCATCCTCAACCCCCCTCCTCATTCTCAACCCCCCTCCTCATTCTAAACCCCCTCCTCATTCTAAGCCCCCTCCTCAACCTCAACCCCCCATCCTCAACCCCCCATTCTCATCCTCAACCCCCCCATCCTCAATCCCCCCTCCTCAACCTCCCTCCTCAACCTCAACCCCCCTCCTCATCCTCAATCCCCCTCCTCATTCTAAACCCCCTCCTCAACTTCAACCCCCCAACCTCAACCCCCCCATCCTCATCCTAAACCTCCCTCCTCCACCTCTCTCATCAGCCCCCTTCCAAAACCTCTCTCCTCAGCCCCCCTCCTCAACCTCAATTCCCCTCTTCAACCTCAACCCCCCTCCTCAACCCCCCTTCCTCAACCCTCCCATCCTCAACCCCCCCAGCCATCCTCATCCTAAAACCCCCTACTCACTTTACCCCTCCTCATCCTAACCCCCCTCCTCACTTTACCCCTGTAAATACCACCCCCTCTCCCTTTCCCCTCACTTACCTCCATCTGCAACTTCTCCTCCGGCCTCCACAATCCTTCCTGCGTCTTTACCCGGCCAATGCTAATGATGTGGCGCTCATGTGACGTCACGTCATTAGCATATACCGGGTGCCAACGCAGAAAGGAGCGGAGGCCAGAGGAGCAGCTGCAGATGGAGGTAAGTGAGGGGAAAGTGAGAAGGGGAGGTATTTAGAGAGGTAAAGTGAGGAGGGGGGTTTAGAATGAGGAGGGGGGGTTTAGAATGAGGAGGGGGGTTTGAGGATGAGGAGGGGGCGTTGAGGATGAGGAGGGAGGAGGGAAAGAGACACGGGGGGTAGAGAGACACGTGGGGTTTAGAGAGACACAGGGGGGTTTAGAGAGACACAGGGGGTTAGAGAGACACGGAGGGTTAGAGAGGCACGAGGGGGAGAGTGACTCGAGTATCAGCCGAGGGGGCCCTTTTTAGCATAAAAAAAAGGGCTGAAAAACTCGGCTTATACTCCAGTATATACGGTATATCCTGATTTATACAACAAGATTATTGTTAGCTTAAATTAAGACAAATACAGCTATGGCAGTGGACCTGCAAAGTCTCACAATGGCATGTTAATGACAGCCAGCATTAATACATGCACTAGTGAAACTTGTAATCCTCTCCTTAATATTAATATGAGAACAGATCCTTGTGTCTGATGTAACACTGAATATGCTGACCTTTATGTCCTCTCTGTATTAATGAGTAGGTTTACTAAACGTATGATATCATGCGTATGCTTTAAAATGTGACAACACTTGAGCTTTAGATACTGTCCAATAGTTATTTAATTACTTAAACACACAGCTTTAAAAAACATTTACCAAAATACCAGTAAGCAAAGGAGAAAGATACAGATAGAGAAAAGCCTGTGATCCTCAATGGTATCCTTCTACCTGGAAGGCATAGCAAGTCTGATAACCCAAAGCTTGCTACAATCCCCATAAAGCCTTTTAAAGGAGAAACAGAGGTGTGAGAATGTAGTTTAGAAGATATTTTTTTCCTCTTGGTTGTTAAATAGCTTCCAATTGTGTGATTACGTGGTTACCTCAATAGGTAGGTGTTGGATTTCTCCTGTTATCTGGTGCTATAGATCAGTTAAAAACCAACACACACGTTTAAAACAAATATGTCTTAATAGTGCTATTTTTCTTTTGGATAATAGCCCACTACATTCTCTACTTAATAGTGCTGCATATTTCCACTTAATTTTATATTAAGGTGAAAGTGGCTTACATATTGACCATATACCTCTGCACTATATAAAATACTTACATTTGAGCCTAATAGTCGTATCAACTCATGTAAGCGTCTTTCTCAGAGGCAGGGCTTACAGTTATGTGCTATTTACCGTAATTATTACAAGCAAGGTGCACCCGGAAAATAAAAGCCTGTTTTACATTATAAACTTTTAAAGTTATATATTTGATGTCTCAGGTTGATATCTATCAGTTTTATGTGTTTTCTAACCAGAAAAAGAGAGACCACTGACTAAGTAAAGGCTAAATCAGACTTCAATGGAGGATTTTTTTAGGCAAGAGGCAAGGCCAAAGATAAAGGCCATTAAACAGACCCAGAGGGAGAAGGATTCCGTTTTTCTAACAAACAAAATAGATTTTGATCAGAGCTGTAAAAAGAAAACTGATCAAAATATAATGAATCAAACTTTCAACAACTTAAATTAAGTGGCTTAAAACTGAAAATGTAGATGATTCCATCTCAATAATAAACCTGTCACACTTTAAACTTGAAAGAGCTCATAAATGAGTTTTAATGAATGACTTATTCTATATAACCACCTTCTATTCAATGCTATTTACAAACATCAAATATATCAACCTCTTTGTGATAAAGCTAACCCTAGAAGAAAGGGAGTTTATAGGGCTACGAATAGGAAAAGAGTATATTGATACTTTGAAAGACTTGATGAAAATGAAAACTCAACAGTAAAGAAAAATAATACACAGCTAATTAAAAAGTGGAGTAATCCAAGCAAGTTTACCCCACACTTAAAGGATATCTCAAACAGAGAAGTCTTTCTGTGACAAGTAACCAATGATCTTGAAAAATTAAGTGAAGGGAGGGAAACAAAAAACAAGACAAGACAAGATGAATTTAAAGACCTAAAAGACCTACAAAAATGTCCTACATTTGTAATAAATAGAGCAGATAAAGAAGGCAACATAGAGCTCATGGAGAACACTGACTCAAAATGTGTTATAGGATACTCAGTGCAAAAATAAGACCACATATAAAGTTATTGAGAAAGACCCAACAAGGGAGTACTTGAAAGAATTGCATTTAATATTTAGAAGTCAAAGAGCAATGACTCTTAAACATTAAAGAATTTGACTATCTCTTACCTAGTAACCCACAATAGACTCATTCTATGCTCTATCAAAAGTGCATGAAATAGCAATATCTATACCCAGTAGGCCTGTCATGTCAGGGACTGATAACCTGACTCAAAACGTCAGTCACTAGTTAGATTGTTACTTAAAGGATAAGGTAAATACACTACTCTCATGTCTAAAGGACTTACGGCTATTAAATTAGCCCCGTAATGCAGGGCGCAAACCGACTTGTGGGTTATAACGAAAGATGGCCAAAAAATGCCTACTGGACGTGAACGTGGAACTTTGCAGCCCACAAATCCTTTGATCTATCAAGCCCATAAACGCTACAAATCCAATCATGCTATTAAATAGCAACAAAGTCACATAACACGCAAATGGAACCCAAAGACCAAATGTGTGCTGCAGAGGACTCGCAAGGGGGGTAAAGACCAATACGTAGCCCCGTAAATGCAAATAAAAACACTCAACTGTACTTTATATAAAAAGGAAAGTGATATTAGGTCTTATAATTAATAGCACAACATTTCCAAGCTCACAAATGGGCCCTAAAAAATACTTTATTTCATGTTTAATTTTTGTTTTTTATCGATCTTGGCAATCAATGTGTTAATACATATACTGTAACTTGCATGTAAAAGAATATCATATTTACGGCTTTATTAATATTGCATTATTGTGGAATGTGGTTCTAAACGCAACTTGTAATTAAAGCCTGTAGGACTTTGAAATCTAACCTCCCCTTTTTCATGAGTTATAAAGAGTGAGTTATTTAATGTTTCACTAATAATACTCATAATCACTTTTCACATTAAATAAGTATAAAGAAACAAATGAACAAAAGTATATGTTAGATAAATATATACTAGAAAAAAATAAGTTTTGGATACTAATATTCACATTGCAATATAATTGAAATCGTTCCACTTACAAGGTTTATTATTTTAAATTTCTAACAACTGGTAACCGTAACCGTATATACTGGAGTATAAGCCGACCCGAGTATAAGCCGAGGCCCCTCTTTTACCACAAAATACTGGGTAAAATGAGCGACTCGAGTATAAGCCGAGGGTGAGAAATGTGCTGCCCCCTGTGTCCCCCCCTCTCTCCCTTGTCTCTTCTCCCCACTCTATTCCCTGTGTCTCTTCCCCCCTCCCCTATCACCCTCCTCAACCCCCCTCCTCATTCTCAACCTCCCTTCTTAACCCCACTCCTCATCCTCAACCCCCCTCCATAACCTCAACCTCCCTCCTCATCCTCAACCTTTCCCCCAACCTCAACCCCCTCCTCAACCCCCTCCTCACCCCCCTCAACCTCAACCCCCCTCCTCAACATCAACCCCCTCCTCAACCCCCATCCTCAACCCCCATCCTCATCCCCATCCTCAACCCCCCTCCGCAACCCCTATCCTCATTCTCAACCCCCCCCATCTTCACCCCCCTCCTCACTCCCCCTCAACCCCCCTCCTCAACCTCAACCTCCCTCCTCCTCATCAACCCCCTCCTCACCCTCTCCTCATCAACCCCCTCCTCAAACCCCCATTCTCATCCTCAACCTCCCCATCCTCATCCCCCTCCTCACCCCCCTCAACCTCAACCCCCCTCCTCAACCTCAACCTTCCTCCTCATCAACCCCCTCCTCACCTCCCCTCAACCTCAACCCCCCTCCTCCTCATCAACCCCCTCCTCAACCCCCCATCCTCAACCCCCCTCCTTACCCCCATCCTCATCCTCAACTCCCCCATCCTCATCCCCCTCCTCACCCTTCACAACCTCAACCACCCCCTTAACCTCCCCCCTCTTCATCAACCCACTCCACCTCAACCCCCCTCCTCCTCATCAACCCCCTCCACCTCAACCCCCATCCTCCTCATCAACCCCCTCCTCACCCCCCCTCAACCTCAACCCCCCTCCTCAACTTCAACCTCCCTCCTCCTCATCAACCCCCTCCTCAACGACCCCATCCTCATCCTCCCCCCTCAAACCCCCATCCTCATCCTCCTCATCAACCCCCTCCCCTCTAAATACCTCCCCATCACAGAGAAGAAGCAGGTAAGTGAGGGGGAGGTATTTAGAGGGGAGACAGTGAGGAGGGGGTTGAGGAGGGGGGTTGATGAGGAGGAGGGTGGTTGATAAGGAGGAGGGGGGTTGATGATGAGGAGGGGGGTTGATAAGGAGGAGGGGGGTTGATGAGGAGGAGGGGGGTTGACGATGAGGAGGGGGGAGGGAAAGAGACACAGGGGGGTAGAGAGACATGTGGTGGGTAGAGAGACACGGAGGGGGGTTAGAGATACCCTAGGGGGATTGACTCGAGTATAAGCCGAGGGGGCCTTTTTTAGCCTTAAAAAAAGGGCTGAAAAACTCGGCTTATACTCGAGTATATACAGTAATTGAGTTATTAATGTAAATTAACTCATAATAGTACAAATTCTAAGATCCTGTTAAGGAATGATAGAAGGTGAATATATTCACTTGGAAATATTAAAAAATTGAGAGTACTCTATGTACATCAACTGACAAGATAAGTAAATATATTTTATCAAGAAAATTAGAAATGTGATATCTAATTATGGGACAGAGTGTCTAATATGTAATTATTTAGGATATACTAATTGTCAGGTTATACACAAATAATTGTGAGTAATCAGAATATTGAACTTAAATAAAGAAACATGTGCAATCGATAAATAATGTGTATGTTATTTAATTATTTTCATTTGATAAAGAATGTTTGAACAGAAAATATTTAAATAACATACACATCAATTCTATGTGTATTATGACGATTGTCAGAATTTGTTAACTGTAAGGATATACACAAAAATAGCAATAAAAATATGTATTGTAAACACGTAAAACTGATATTCTGCGACATCAAAAAATAACTTTCAAAGTTTATAATGTGTATTTATATTGTATCTAAGCATGCCACTCACTTGGAAATATCTTAAAATCTAGAGTATCCTATATATTTCAGTTGACAAGATAAATATTAGTATTATTATGTCTAATTTGTAATTTGTCAGGATATACTGATTGTTGGGCTATAATTGTGAGTAATCAGAATATTGATCTTAATCAAAGAAACATGTGAAATTTATAAATACTATGCAAGACATATGAAACATATTTTCAAGAGTGTTTGAAGAGCAAATAATTAAAAATAACATAGACTCTGAGTTTGAGTATATGGCAATTGTGCTATGTTGACTGACAGGAAATACAGAAAAATATGTGAGTATTCAAAATATTTACATTAAATAAAGACTCCAAGTACTCCCCGGCACCTAAAATTAAACCCCCTATGCTGAGGGACACACAATGCATTTCACATTAAAATTTCCTGCCTCGCAGTTTCTTTAAGGACCTGAGCTGAATAAAAAATTAACACCTGCCATGGGGGTACTTCAAATACCCCCTTGGCAGCTAAAATTAACCCTATCACTTATGGGGGTCTATATGGATCCTCATGGGACTATAATTAACCCCATCAGTCCTGAAAAAAAGTCCATGCACTGCACTATTAACCCTTTCCTACCCTATATCATTCTATTAACCCTCGTCTAACTAATTAACCCTATAAAACCCTCAACATACCGATTTTACCTGTTAGAGGTATCAGGAGGAAGCAGGAGATGCAGAACCTGTGCGTCTCAGATCATCCAGTCTCACAGTGATGATGAAAGCAGCAGCAGTCCAGACGTCCTTTCACATCTAAAAAAAAAAGAAACATTACAGTCAATACACAAATACCTACACCTGTAATAAAAGAAAGGGTTAATAGTCTACTTACCTGGCCAAAGTGCCCCTCCAATAAAGTCCCAACATACTGTCACACCTACAATAAAACATAACACTACAGTTAATAAACATATACTTACAACCTGTAATAAAAGAGAGGGTTAATAGTCTACTTACTTGGCCAAAATGCCCCTCCGGCCGATTCCAGTGATGCCCTGGTCTTCATTCCTCTGGCCCAGGCACAGGACCTCCATAAAAATCCTGATGTTATAAAAAAAAAAAAAAAAAGTGCTAACGGAGCTCCTTTCCGCCGCAAATGGAGGCTCCTGTGCATGCTCCGATCTAAAAAATAAGACTGTGCCTTCTGATTGGCTGAAATCGATGTCAATCAAATTTCAGCCAATCAAAAGGCCCAAATGGTGTGAGCCAATCAAAATGGAATACACCCCTGTATCCTCGAGATATAAATAAATAGTACATTTGTGTTCACTTTTGACATCTAAAAACAAATTAAAACCGTATTATGTATCCTTTTAGCATATGCATACCATATAACACAGCTTTCAAGCGTAATAAAGTATGGATTATGCACAAGTTAAGAAACTTACCCACAGACCGTCTCTATTTTAATCTTACAATAAATCTCATGAGTGGGGCTGGTATCTAAATGGTGCTACAGATTTTGTGGGAAGATTATTAACCACAGAATCATTTAGCTTATGGTGGGCAAAGGAATGATAAAAGTCTTCTGCAGTACAAAGTACATTTAATAAATAGTACATTTGTGTTCACATTTGGATGTCTAAAAGCAACTTAAAACAAGTATTTCCTTCTCAGATTTCCGAGTTATGTATATATAGAGTTTTAAGTGAAATGTTTACTAGTTCCATGGTTAAATAACCAACTTTTTAAGAGTTGTACCTCTGCATGTTAAAGGGTTATGCATTTTGCCAAACTGCTAGTCAGAATCTAAGCAGCATTGTAAAGAATTCTGAAATACTCCTAAATAAATATTGTTTCAAAATAAAAAAACTAAATAAATATAAATATATATTTCTTTACACACATATATATATATACTAGTGAATTGCCCGTCAAAAAATGACGGCAATGAAATTGTAAGGTAGCTAATGCTGTTTGGTGTATAATAATGAAATCTATAACACATTAATAAATGAATATACTTTACGTATTTTGAAGCATTGTGTTGAAGAGCTGCAATCTGTTTTGATGTTGCTGTAGCATTAGTGGTTTGGTGCTGCTGTGATTAAGTGTGCTGAATGTGTGCAGTGTAATAGTGTGCGTGCGCGAGACCAAACCGTTAGCGTAGTTGTGTACTTCTGCATTGTCGTAAAATGGCGGGTAATGTGTGGTATGCGTCTTAGCAGAATATCCATAGGTCTTTTGTGGTGTTTTGTGAGTTTCTTGTGGTGTTTTGCGTGTTTAGAGTGCTGTAGCCTCGTTTTCTTTTTGTTCGGCGGCCATTTTTTCTCTCGCTTAGAGAATTTTTTAGTGTCTAAACTCTTATTTTTAGTTAAATGAAGGTGTAAGTTGCTTTTTTGAGGTCCTGGATGCTGCCTCTTGCTGTAGGTAAGCGTTTTATGTATGTGCTGTGTGTATTTATTGTGTTTGGATTTGTTTCATGTTCGCGAGTTGCGGCCAATTTTTGCGAGGTCGTAATCAGTGTTATTATTTTTTCATTATTATCTTTATTTATATCGCGCCAACATATTCCGTAGCGCTGTACAGGGGTTTAATACATGGCAAAAAACAAACTTAACACCTTATAAAGAATGGAGGGCCCTGTTTTTGAGCATATAATCAAATGCACATAGTGCTTGTTTCCAAGACACGGAGACACAATTGAAAACTCGCAAACTTACAATCTAAGGGTTTAGGTGTGATACAAGAGGGTGACAAATACAAAATGGCAACGTGAAGGAAGTTTGTTTAGTCAATTGGAGGGGTCTGTGGGTTGTACTGTAGATTGTGGGTGTAAGTGTTATTAAGCTGTGGAGCATGCAGTTGTAATTATAAAGGCTGAAGGTGATATGATTTATAAACAGGTGTGTTTTTAGTAATTTTTTAAAGGTTTGGGGCAGGAAGATAATCTAATGGAGTGAGGCAAGGAGTTCCAAATAGCAGGGGCAGCACGAGAAAAGTCTTGAAGACGGGAGTGAGAGGAGGTGATGAGAGAGGAGGAAAGAAGAAGGTCATTAGCAGAACAAAGGGGGTGGCTGGGAGAGTATTTTGAAACAAGAGCAGAGATATAAGGGGGTGCACTGTTGTTGAGGGCTTCATGTGTTAGGGTCATGATTTTAAATGCGATTCGGGAAGCTATGGGAAAAGAGATGTCGCGGACAGTTTGCACTCGGACTATATGCAACGATTTTGGCATGTTCGCTTTCGCAGCGGACGGCGAACACATGCACTTTTCGGTTTGCTCCCTATAATTTATCATTGAGGAAACTTTGACCCTGCACCTCTAAGTCAGCAGACACATTCCAGCCAATCAGCAGCATACACTCTCTTCCAGGGCCTTCCATCTGAAGGACAGCATCCATTTTAGAATCATTCTGAAGCTGCATTCTTTGTGAGAGGACAGATAGTGTAGCTGCTGGAGATTTAATAGGGAAATAGATAGCCAGGCTGTGTATTTAACTTCCACTACAGACCTGAAGGACTCATCTGATATCTGCTGCAAGGACAGCAACCCAAAAAGCCCTTTTTAGGACTAGAACATCATTTATTTTATTTTATAATTTTTTTCTGTGTAATCTAATTGCATATGCCTGCCTGCCAGCGTGTGTGTGTGACAGGCTAACACCTAACAGCTTATATTGTGCTCAGTGAAATAAAACAACACTTTTTTTTCTGTAATGGATTGAATATCAGTTGCCTGCCTACAGGCGTGTGTGTGAGGCCTACAGCGCCTACTCTTCCAACTTTTGCCAGTGCACAGTGACACTCATATCTGGTGAAACCGTAGTGTACAGTGACATAAAACAACACTTTTTTGACTGTAATCGATTGAATATCAGTTGCCTGCCTACAGGCGTGTTTGTGAGGCCTACAACGCCTACTCTGCCAACTTTTGCCAGTGCACAGTGACACTCATATCTGGTGCAACCTAGTGTACAGTGAAATAAAAATAACCTTTTTTTTCTGTAATCGCTTGAATATCAGTTGCCTGCCTACAGGTGTGTGTGTGAGGCCTACAGCGCCTACTCTGCCAACTTTTGCCAGTGCACAGTGACACTCATATCTGGTGTCACAGTAGCTTGCACGCATAGTACCACTAATCGGAAAAAAAATGACAGGCCGAGGCAGGTCACCCCGCAGGGGCCGTCGTGGTCGTGGTGCTGTGATTCCCTTTGGCCCTAGAATAATGCCCAGTTTTCAGAGGCAACATACCCTGAACTTGAAAAGTTCTGAGGACATGGTTGACTGGCTAACACAGGACACCCAATCTTCTACAGCTTCCGCTCGGAACCTAGACGCACCATCCTCCTCCAGCTTAGCTTCGGGCACCTCTCCAGTTAACACTCGCCCGCCTGCCGCCACCACCAACACTAGCACCACAGTCGCTTCACTTGATCCGTCAGCAGAGTTATTTACACATCCGTTGGAAGAAATGCGTGATGTGCAAACATTAGTGCCAGAGGATGTAGATAACAGGGATATGTCCCAGTAAGGCAGCATTACACACATGGACATACGGTCTGATGATGATGATGATGTTGTACCCGGTGCTGCTTCCTTTGTTGAGTTGTCAGATACAAGTGAAGTGGTTGATGATGACGATGCGTCCGTGGATGTCACATGGGTGCCAGCTATAAGAGAAGAAGAACAGGAGGAAAGTTCAGATGGGGAGACAGAGAGGAGGAGGAGATGAGTTGGAAGCAGGGGGAGGTCATCGCAAGTAGCTAGTGGCACAGTCAGACAGCATGCATTGGCACCCGGGGTCAGCCAGACAGCACGCCAGTCAACGCATGCTTTTGCCACCACCAGAATGCCGTCATTGCAAAGCTCAACAGTGTGGCATTTTTTGTGTGTGTCTGCCTGTGACAACAGCGATGCCATTTGCAACCTGTGCAAAAAGAAACTGCGTTGTGGGAAGTCCAACAACCACCTAGGTACAGCTTCTTTGCGAAGGCGCATGATGTCACATCACAAATGCCTATGGGATCAACACATGAGTACAAGCAGAACACAAAGTCAAAGCCGCCATCCTCCTCCTGGTCCAGCATCTTCAGCCACGTCAACCACTGCTGCCCTGCTTGCCCCCTCTCAACTATCCGCCACTCTGTGTCTCGCCCTGAGCAGTCCCTGCTCATCTGCCCACAGTCAGGTGTCTGTCAAGGACATATTTGAGCGTAAGAAGCCAATGTCACAAAGTCACCCCCTTGCCCTGCAAATGACAGCTAGCTTGTCTGAAACTCTTAGCCTGCCAGCTTTTACCATACAAGCTGGTGGAATCTGAGGCGTTCAAAAAATTTGTAGCTATTGGGACACCACAGTAGAAGGTACCCGGCCGAAATTTGTTTGCACAAAAGGCAATCCCAACCTGTACTCGATTGTTCAAATGGAAGTAATGGCATCTCTGGCACACAGTGTTGGGGCAAGGGTCCATCTGACCACTGATACCTGGTCTGCAAAGCTTGGTCACGGCAGGTATATCACCTACACTGCGCATTGGGTAAACCTGGTGAAGGCTGCCAAGCAAGGAATACGTGGCTCTGCAGAGGAGTTGGTGACACCGCCACGACTTGCAGGCAGGCCTGCTGCCACCTCCTCTACTCCTCCTACTCCATCCTCTTCCATAACCTCCTCGGCTGAGTCTTCTTTTGCTGCTGCTATGTCTTGCTCCACATCAACGGCACCCCCCCCAGCTCCACAGGTACTATTCCACATCCCGGAATCGGCAGTGTCACGCCCTCTTGGGGTTGACTTCCCTGAAAGCAGAGAGTCACACCGGACCAGCACTCCTGTCCGCCCTGAACGCACAGGTGGATCAGTGGCTGACTCAGCACCAACTGGAGATCGGCAAAGTGGTTTGTGACAATGGAAGTAATTTGTTGGCGGCATTGAATTTGGGCAAGTTGACACATGTGCCGTGCATGGCACATGTGTGTAATTTGATTGTACAACGCTTTGTGCATAAGCACCCGGGCTTACAGGACGTCCTGAAGCATGCCAGGAAGGTGTGTGCCCATTTCAGGCGTTCCTACACGGCCATGGCACACTTTACAGATATCCAGCGGTGAAACATGCCAGTGAGGCGCTTGATTTTAGACAGCCCGACACATTGGAATTCAACACTCCTTATGTTTGACCACCTGCTCCAACAAGAAAAGGCTGTTAACGAGTATTTGTATGACCGGGGTGATAGGACAGCCTCTGCGGAGCTGGGGATTTTTTTGCTACATTACTTGCATCCTTTTGAGGAGGTGACAAACCTGGTCAGTCGAACCGAGGGCACCATCAGCAACATCATACCATTTGTTTTCTTCCTGGAGCTGGCCCTGTGAAGAGTGCTGGATCAGGCCGTAAATGAGCGTGAAGAGGAAGAGTTGTGGTCACCATCACCACCAGAAACAGCCTTATCAGCATCGCTTGCTGGACCTGCGGCAAAGCTGGAAGAGGATTGTGAGGAAGAGGAGTCAGAGGAGGAATGTGGCTTTGAGGAGGAGGTGCTCGTTGTCACCTATCTAGTACCCGTGGTGTTGGGCGTGGCTGGGGGGAAGAACATACCTTCAGTAAGATCACTGAGGACGAGGAACAGGACATGACTAGCTCGGCATCCAACCTTGTGCAAATGGGGTCTTTCATGCTGTCGTGCCTGTTGAGGGACCCTCATATAAAAAGGATGAAGGAGAACGACCTGTACTGTGTGTCCATGCTACTAGACCCTCGGTATAAGCAGAAAGTGGCTGAAATGTTACCGAATTACCACAAGTCGGAAAGGATGCAGCACTTCCAAAATACATTAAAAAGTATGCTTTACACAGCGTTTAAGGGTGATGTCACAGCACAAAGGCAATCTAACAGCGGAAGAGGTGAACAAAATCCTCCTCCTCCCACGACCACACCGGCAAGGAGAAGACGCTTCACAGACGTGTTGTTGATGGAGGACATGCAGAGCTTTTTAAGTCCTATGCATCGCCACAGCCCTTCGGGGTCCACCCTCAGTGAACGACTAGACCGTCAGATAACAGACTACCTCGCCTTAACTGCAGATATCGACACTATGAGAATCGATGAACCCCTTGACTACTGGGTGTGCATTCTTGCCCTGTGGCATGAGCTATCCCAATTTGCCATAGAACTTCTGTCCTGCCCCGCTTCAAGTGTCCTGTCAGAAAGGACCTTCAGTGCAGCAGGAGGTTTTGTCACTGAGAAGAGAAGTCGCCTAGGTCAAAAAAGTCTAGATAACCTCACCTTTATTAAGATGAATTAGGGATGGATCCCGAAAGGACTGACAGTGGGCGATACATTCGATTAAAAAAGGCCTGATAGATGAGCTGCCTTGAGCTAATAATGGTCCACACGCTGCTGTATTTTATCCCTGAATGCCGGATGACTTGCGTGACTTATCCGCCACCAACTAGGGTTCAAGACGCAATGTTTTAGGGCACTTTCTGCCTGGCAAACTAACTTCAGTTTTTATGGTCGTTGCAACAATACCTAATTTTTGCATTTAAATTCTTTTATTGTGAAAGTTAGCTGGCTATTCCTTCTTATTTTTACTTTTTAGGTTAATAATTTTTCTTATTTTTTACTGTGATTGCAATTTAAGAGATACCTAAAACATGGTAAAACAGACAATAGTAAAGAGTATATCTGCAGGAAACACCAAAGTCCTATTAGCTATCATCCCTCCAGCAGTATTAGCTTATTATTTACAATATGTAACCTGGGCAATCACCCTTGGGTTTTCCTTGGGCAGGCTTCAGTAAGCGCCCTCTCCTTTCCTGGCATGATTTTGCCGCTGGTTGCTTCTGAAGGGTCTCCAGGGCTCCCCCACACTGGTCCTTCCCCCAGTGTGGCTTCAACCAGTAACAAATGTTTTATATTTGTAAAGCGACCCAATGATCCCCTTTGATAGAGGTTTATCTTTACAAATTTTGGAGAACCAATTTAAGACCGGTGTCCCCTGTTTCCGTGTCAGGGAGTGTGTGAAAAGCCTCAGCCTGCAGTAATTGTAATGTTCTGACAGCGGTAGCTCATGCTTGTCCCTCAGTTCCTCATAGGTGAGCATCTGGCCCTTTACTAACCAGTCTCCCAGTCTATCTAGTTTCCTTGACCTCCACCAGTGTTGCTATTTTGTGTTGTTTTGGTTTGTAGTTTCCTGGCTAGTAACGGACCAGGTTTATTGGCTTTATTGAATCCGATAGGAATAAATAGTACAACTGAACACACCACTCCTATCTGGTGGCACATTAGATTTCACGCGCAGTGCCCCAAATTTGAAGTGGGAGGACCGACCTAGCATCTTTTTCCATCTCCCTGTTCCAAAAATCAATGCCATATACACGTCCCCTAATAGGTGAAGTAACAGGTATCAAACTGATAGGAATAAATAGTACAACTGAACACACCACTCCTATCTGGGGCACATTACATTGCACGTGCAGTGCCCCAAATTCGAAGTAGGAGGTCCGACCAAGCATCCTTTTCCATCTCCCTGTTCCATAAATCAATGCCATATACACGTCCCCTAATAGTGGATGTAACAGGGATTTAACCAGGAATAGTACTACTTAACAGTACCCACCTTATAATAACGCAGACAGAGGCAATGCAGAGAGAGGGGTCTGAAGAAGAGGAGTCAGAGGAGGAAGGTGGCTTTGAGGAGGTGGAAGACCAAACACAGCAGGCATCCCAGGGGGCTTGTTGTCACCTTGCGGGGACCCTTGGTGGCTGGGTGGAGGAAGAGACCTTCAATGACATCAGTGAGGACAAGGAACGGGACATGGCTAGCTTGGTATCCAACCTTGTGCAAATGGGGAGTTTGCAGTTCTGCAAAGGGACTGTTTGCAGTTGTTTGCGGTGCATTAAACGGGGAGATTGGTCTGTTACTTTGAAGCAGGTGTAACCCTTACACTACCTGATCGATACAACATCTTACCTGCTGTTTTAAAGCATGGTATTCCAAACAATTTAGGAATGTTAGGTGATTTATGCCCTTTATGGCTTAAAACCAGACTCTGCATCAACTATGTAATTTTCCGTGGGAGTTTTGCCATGGACTCCCCTCCGGCATGCCACAGTCCAGGTGTTAGTCCCCTTGAAACAACTTTCCCATCACTATTGTGGCCAGAAAGAGTCCCTGTGGGTTTTGAAATTCGCTTGCCCATTGAAGTCTATGGTGGTTTGCTGGGTTCGCCTGTTCGTGAACATTTGGTGGAAGTTTGCATCCGCTGTTCGCGAACCGAAAATTTTATGTTTGCGACATCACTATATGGGAAGCCAGTGGAGTGATTGACAGAGAGGAGCTGCAGACACTGATTGTTTGGTATTGAAGACGAGTCTAGCGGAGGCGTTCATTATGGATTGGAGGGGAGACAGACGAGAGATGGGTAGGCCAGCAAGAAGTGAATTGCAGTAGTCGAGTTGAGATATGATGAGAAAGTGTATTAGAATTTTAGCTGTGTCTTGTGAGATAATGACAAATTTTGGAGATGTTTTTTAGGTGAAACTGATAAGATTTTGTTATCTATTGGATTTGAGGAATAAAAGAGAGGGCGGGATCCAGTAGAACCCCAAGACAACGGGCCTGGGAGGTGGGAGTGATGATGGTGTTGTCAACAGTGAGAGATATTTGGGGAGTGGAAACTGTAGTAGAGGGTGGAAAGATTAGGAGTTCAGTCTTAGACATGTTGAGTTTGAGTTGACGGGTAGACATCCAGTAGGATATGCTATAGAGGCAGTTGGAAACATGAGCTAGAAGAGAGGGGGATAGATCGGGTGCAGAGAGGTAGATTTGAGTATCATCTGCATAGAGATGATACTGAAATCCAAAGGATTTTATGAGGGTGCCAAGGGAGTAGGTGTAGATGGAGAAGAGGATGGGGCCTAGGACAGAACCTTGGGGAACGCCAACAGACAGAGGGAGAGGTGAAGAAGAGGTGCCAGAGAAGGAGACGCTAAATGTACGATCTTTTAGATAGGATGTGAACCATGAAAGAGCTGTGCCCTGGGTGTTAACGTGTCTTGCATGTTGTTTGCGTTGCGAAGTAAACTTTGCGAGGGTCGCAGTTGGTGTGTCGTGTTGTTTGCGTTATGAGTGTTAACGTGTCTTGTATGTTGTTTGCGTTGCGAGGTAAAGTTTGCGAGGGTCGCAGTTACTGTCAAGGAGCGCCTTCGCAAGGGCCGCAGGCTCACTACGCGAGCCCGCAAGCCTGAGCAACGGCTCTGGCTGGCTCGCCTGCTTGCAACTATATATGTGATATATATATATATATATATATATATATATATATATATTTATATATATATATATAGTGATGTTTATTATAAAAAAACTTAGTGTAAAATAAATCAACTTCATAACATAAGTCAAAGAACATAACTGTTTCTATATTTTGTTGATCTATCTAGCAAAGCAAGCAGTGAGAAATGAATGAAGAATATTGGTAATTATGGAATCAAAACGGTGTTAAAATGTCTAGATGTAATCATTTACATGTGCACCCAGTAGTGAACGCAGAAATGATTAAAATACTGATTAAATATTATTATCAGAGGTCAACATAAATTTGAAGGACACAAAACAATGAAACAAAGAATGCATGAATTCATACATTTTGCAGACAATTTCTTGAAGAATCTAATTTACATCAGAAGAGAAGCAATATGCTGTAGGAAGAAACTGTTGTACTGTAGATGATAATAAAGATTACAAGATTACACAAACTATAATAAGTTTAAAATAAAGCAACACCAAGTTCAAAATGATAACAACTTTGTAGCAAAATATTATTTAGGACTTAATACTATTCTTCCTAAAACATATTAAAACATATAAAAAATGACATATAAAAACAGCATTTTAAACAGAACAAAAATGTTGATGTGGATAATATGGGATTTAAGCACTCGCATTTTGCCTTTATTTTTTTGCTTCATACCGTTTCATGAAATCATAATCTTTGATCTCTCCCTTGCCAGCCTCCATGTAATTCTAACACCAGAACAGAAGCTATTTATTGTTCCTGCCCAATTCATTTTTCCCAAATGGCTTTATTCAATAAAAAACAATATCATAGCTGTTAGTGACCATAATCTTAAATGGCTAGAAATATTGAGTGTGCTGCAAGTTTTCACATTTCACTGAATCATTTCCCTATAACATTAGTAACCAAAAGATATTTGCAATTATGTTAAAGGAATACAGTACATTTTTATAGGGGTAACCTCACCCTAAGATTTTTTTAAATTAGTTTTTAAACAGTTTTAAAAAGTGGCTGCACATTGTATTAGCCATACTTTAAATCACTTATCTCTCACTTTTAATGATTTTTTCCTTTAGTCTGGTAGTTTGTGAATTTACAGTCATGCAAAGCATTTTGTATAAAAGTGTCATGTATTTTATTGTTATCGCAACAACAGGGTCATCAACTTCTTTTGTCATATCCATGTTTTACTGTGCCCCATTGCTATGGAAATCCTTGGCGTTACATAAATGAGAGATAATAATAATAATAATAATAATAATAATAATAATAATAATAATAGTGCAGTAATTCCAGGACTATATTTAGTACCTTTGGAATGATGCTGAGCTTAGTCAGGATTTCAGAATGGAACCCATCAGGCACCTGTTCTGTGATTTTATTCTGAACAGTAAAGGGTGTCTGTGTACTTGTGCAGTGATTATTGTGCAGGTGAGTAAACAGGATAAAATATACAGGGAAAGGAGACAATTTGTGAGCTTGCAAACAGTTTTAGTACAAGTCAGTTATAGTATAAGTGTGGGCATTTAAATAAATGTAGGGAATTTAATAAAATGGGATTAAATTGTAGTGCAAAAAAGGAAGAAAGAAACAGAAGGAAGAGTAAAAACAGAAGAAGAAAGTAAAGGAAATATGTTGATTTGTTTTATCACTGTGTTTTTGTAACAAGTAATTATGAGTCAGTCCAGTGGCAACCTCACTCAGTGTACATCCTTTCATAAATATGCACTGCTGATCCAGGGTCCATACCTCTGTGACAGGTGTGAGAATGTTGCCTCTCTTGAAGCTCAAATTGGAGAAGTGGAGAGGAGATTTGCAGAACTTTGTGTTATTGCTCCACTGGAAAGGGAGTTTGTGCTTACTGATCACAGTTTAGCTGGGCCTAGCATGGCGTGTGGAAATCGGGCTAGTGAGGGTGTCCAGGGAGGTAGCTGGGTAACAGTTACAAGGGGAAACAAAAGGAACAGGAGAAAGAGACAGGCCAGCTCTGAGTTTGCAAGCAATAACAGATTTGACAGATTGAGTGAAACTGTTGGCAATGTCCATTCAGGAATGGCAATGCCAGATAGAGCTGTTCCCTTCAAAGCTGTGAGAACAGTTCTACTGGAGGATAAAGAGGGCAGAATAGAAAGAGCAAAAGATAGGTTTTGATAGTAGGGGAATCTATTATCAGGAAGGTAGACAGGGTGATTTGTTACCCTGGTCCCAGCAATCAACCAGTTTGCTGTCTCCCGGATGCTCGGGTTCGGCATGTTGTGGATCGGGTAGATACATTATTGGGAAGGGCTGTAATTGGTACATATTGATACCAACTACAAAGTAATTGAAAGATGGAGTATCATAAAGAATGATTTCATAGAAATATGAAATAATACACATTGAAGGTGAATGGGATGAAAAAGTAAAGAAAATAACTTTGTTTACATTGTGACAACAGAGCAAAGTAAAGGCATTGATTAAAAACTCAGGTTAAAGAAAGGTTTGTGTTGAGTCACACTTTGTACCTTTCTAGGAATATTTGGAAAAAGCCTATGTTGTATCAAAACTAATAAATATATAATCCATTATAACCACTGAATTTGCTTTGTATCTTACTTGTCCAGATTATTTTAAATCTATCTATTGATATTTCTCAAAAGGACTCAATGATATCAGGGCTATAATTACACCATTTACTGATAGTTTTTATTAAAAAATGCATTAACACTTCAGTGACTGATGTATATTAAAGGGATATGTAAGTGAGCTGGATTATAAATGCATCTGATGGAGGAGAATTAATAGTGTATGAAAACATTTTGTTTGCATGAAAACATCTTAAAGTAAACATTAATTAGCTTACCTTGGAGTTAGCAAAATTTCCTATGTTTTTTGGCATGTGCATTTTATCGTGTACACCCCTAGAAAACTTCACCTCAATTAGCATAACATTCAATTCAGAATCAGGATAATACATTGTATCATTCTTCACCTCAGTGGCTTGTGACATGTGCTCAGTACAAGAACTGCTACAGTTACTTCCTGTGCTCTGTACCAGAAAGGTCAAAATTTGTATCTTGCTGGATTTCCTGTGGGTACACTGAATAGTTCCTGTGTGTACCTGGCTTATGTAAGCGTCCGGTGGGTGTGAACCACTGGATTTGACTTTTGTGCAAATTACTTTGTAAGTAAACTGAACTTTTCTATATAACACATGTTTTCATACACTACTAATTATCTTCTATCAGATGTATTCATAACCCAGCTCACTTGCATATACCTTTAATGTTACTACCTCACTTCCCAGGTTTTCAGACGACCCTAAGTCTATTTATATATTGAGTGGTTAATAGAGTTGGCGCTATCTAACTGTTATTAGCAACTTTATATTTAACAGAAAAAAGGAAATTAAAACATTAATGTCAGATGTGCATGTTAATGCTGCCACCTAAATTTCTCAGTTTCTTTTATAATCTAATCATCTGAATCTTTTGGTCTTCCCACTGTTGTTTCTGCCCCTGTTACTGAAGATGAGTCTATTCTTACATCTTTAGCACAATTACTGTTGGTTCATTTATATGCACTGCCAAATCAACTATTTGCCTCTAAGGGAGCCAAGGTCTATCATCAAACCGGATCCCCTATTTGTCCCTAACATAGGTTTATATGCCTTAGGCATCTTTTTCAAAGGAAGGGAGTACCGCCCCCAAAGTTTTCTCCTATTTGTAGTTTTTTGGTTACCATAGTTACCTCCTGGATAAGCAGCTAATTAACTCTTAGCTGCATGGATCATGCTCAAAGACAGATCTAATCCTCATACATCCTTATCCTTATTGAGGCTAATACTAGAAGTATATAATCCTTTAGACTTTAAGATTTATGTGTTGTGGTCACTATGAGGTGGAATATTTTGTTCATTCATGTGGACATTTTTAAAAAGTACTTTAATCCACTATAACTTCAGAGTTTAACCACATATATTGTCCATACATAAAATTAACATATTGAAACTTTTTGAAGGATAAATAACAACTTTTTCCTTAGCAGCATCGTTTTTTTAGAATTTTCATTGCCATAGCAGGTAAGCAGCTAATTTAGCTGCCTGAATCTTGTTTATAATAAAATAACTGCAGATCACGCTCAAAAACAGATCTAATCCTAATACAAATATAATAAGGCCTTGTACTGGAAGTATATAATGCTTTAGACTTTAGTTTTAATATGAGTTTTTAATTAATTGTTTTACTTTGCGCCATTGTCACAACATAAAAAAATATATTTTCTTTACTTTTTCAGCCCAACAAGACAGCCCAAGCTTACAGAGGTCAATGGTGGCTAAATAAGTGGTGCACTAAGGAGGACTTTGGGCTGACCTCTCTAAAGCAGTGATGGATTGCACCTTAATGAAGAGGGAAGTTGCATGCTAGGGGAAAGGACGGTAAAACGGCTGGGGGAGTTTTTAAACTAGAAGGTGGAGGGGGGGACTAGATGGAAGTAAAGGGGTAGAAAGTGTAGAGGGGAAATGGATGAATTAACTACCCATGGGGCAGTTGAAGAGGGTTAGAATAGCCCTTAGAGATGTATTTCTGAGTAACTCAAACAACAGCAAACAATTCAAATTAAAGTTTGTCCTTAATAATGCCAGCAACTTGTCAGGGAAAATGGGTTAGTTAGAATTATTAGCAGTAAATGAGAAATGGGACTTGATAGGCATTACTAAAACATGGTGGGATGACTGCCATGACTGGACTGTTAATTTGGGTGGTTATAACCTATTTCGGAAATATAGGAGCAATGGTAGAAGAGGAGGAGGAATTTGTCTGTATGTTAAATCTGAATTTTAGCCTATAGTCAGAGAAGATATTTATGGCGGAAGTAGCAGTGATGTTGAATCCTTGTTGGTTGAGTTAAATAGCAGAGGAAGAAATCACATATATAGTTGTGAGCATGCGGGCCGTAGCTCATGCTTGCGGGCTCGCGCAAATGCGGGTCCTCGCGAAGCGAGGGGCCGCATTTGCGGTGGTGGAGCATCCCAACGTCCCCGCAAATGCGGATCCTCACGAAGCTGGCAGCAACTGAGGCCCTCGCTTCCGCAAATGCGAGTCCTCTCGAAGCAAGGGGCCGCATTTGCAATGCAGGTCCTCGCAAAGCACTTAGGGAATGAGGCAACCTTAACGTAACAGACACCGACACGCACTAAGAATCCCACTATAACGGCCGACCTGTGCGCCACTACAAACAGTGAAAACAAACCAAATACCCACTAAAACGACATAAAAAGCTTAGCCATAGCAAGGGGGGCACCCAGGACCTCTGAAAGTGAAGTTACACCTCCATTTAAGTCCAAATTCCCGGGTTCAAACACACGAAAATCGCCTAAGCAAGAGAAAAAATGGCCGCCGAAAAAAACGAAAACGAGGCTCACCTCGGAAACCTGCATTAACCTCAGAACCAACCTTAACGTAACAAACACCCACATGCACGACAAATGGCGGAATTGCGCGCACCTAAAAACAGTCAAAACACACCAAATACTCACAAAAACAACATAAAAAGCTTACCCATAGCAAGGGGTGGCACCCAGGACCTCTGAAAGTGAAGTTACACCTCCATTTAAGTACAAATTCACAAGTTCAAACAGACAAAAATCCCCTAAGCAAGAGAAAAAATGTCCGCCGAGAAAAATGAAAACGAGGCTCAAAGACCCAGGATCGCTCAGCCACCTACAACTTACCCAAGAAGGGATCCGAGATAAGCTCGGAAACCCAGATTAACCGATAAGCTCCGAGCCCTGCATTAACCCCACATTAACCATCGCAGTGGGGGTCCCGATTGCACGCGATCGGTGACCCCCGCTGCAATCGAAATTCAAAATCCCTGCGTTACAGGACCCATTGTAAAAGAAGAAAAAAATACACTGCCACCCTGTCACTCATGGGGGTCAATACAGACCCCCATAAGCCCTTCATTAACCCTGTCACTTATGGGGGGCAAAAAAAAAAACATTACAGCCCCCCTCAATACAGAAAAAAAAAAAAATACACACCTGAAAAGGAAATACATATAATACAAATACATACAATACAAATACATACAATTACAATACAATTACATACAATTACATACAATTACAATACAATACACCACTATGTAATATACATTACACAATCTATCTAAATAAATACCATAATCTAATATACATCCTATCTATATAATAATACATTCCCAATCTATCTAAATAAATACCATAAATAAATACCATATCTAATATACATCCCTTCTATATAATAATACATACCCAATCTATCTAAATAAATACCATAATATAATATACATCCTATCTATATAATAATACAAACCCAATCTACCTAAATAAATACCATAATATAATATACATCCTATCTATAAAATAATACATACCCAATCTATCTAAATAAATAACACAATTTAATATACAATACATCCTATGCTATCTATATAAAACCTCTAGCTAACATACAATAAATGCTATCTATGTATTAAATAATCTAAATCTAAGCTAAAATAAAAAAAATTAAGACCACTTACCTTTGCAGATTTCCATTGTGATCAGCCACCTATGAAAAAAAAATTACAAAAAATAAGTGCAACATGTTTACACTAATTAAATAAACATTCTATACATTCTATACATTACAGACATTCTATACATTATACACATTCTATACATTATAAATATTCTACTCACCTTTCCGCCATGTCACATCCGGCATTCTTTCAATCCTTCTCCAGCACGGCACCTGTTAAAAAAAACACAACATTAATGACACATTAATGACACATTGGATGTGTGTCGTTGATTTATTTTCATTTTTTTTTCATTTTTTTAAAGGTGCGGATGCTTCCTTAGAAGACGAGGAGGCCGGAGACATCGCGGAAAGGTAAGTATAATGTAGATTGTGTTCATTTTACTTTGCTTTATGTTTACTAATGTAATGTTTTTTTTTTGACAGGAGTAAAGATGGCCGACGGAACATGGCAGACGGAACATGGAGGACGTGACATGCTGGAACGGGACATGCTGGAAAGGTGAGTATAATATTTACAATATTTAGAATATTTAGAATGTTTACAATGTTTACAATGTTTTGAATGTTTACAATGTTTAGGTATTTCATGTAAATGTGTTGTATTCATTTTTAGAATCTTTTTTTACCGTAGGTTGCTGATCTGAAGAAACATCTCAAAGGTAAGTGGCCTTAATTATTTTATTGTAGCTTACAATTTGGGTAGCTATATATATATATAGATAGCATGTATTGTATATTACATAGATAGGGGGAGGTATTATTACATAGCATTGTATATTACATAGTGGGATGTATATTACATTATATTGTGGCATGTATATTACATAGGGTTGTATTGTAGTTTATTTAATTGTATTTTATTTTATTTTATTGTGTTGTATTTAAGTTTATTTAATTGTGTTGTATTTTAGTTTATTTAATTCAGTTGTTTTGTATTATATATATGTATTAGATGTATTTCTTTTTCAGGTGTGTAATTTTTTTTTTAAATTTGTACTGACGGGAGGTTGTAATGTATTTTTTTAGTTTCTGTAATGTTACTTTTTTATTTTTGGTCACTTAGGTTTCTTTTTTTGGTTCTGTAATTTACATTTTTTATTTTTGGTGATTTTATTTTTTATTATTTTATGTCATGTAGATTTCTGCTTTTTGAGGAATTTAGTTACTTGAGGCACACAGTACACTCACATTGTGTGACAAACAGCATTTCAACACTTTCTTTTATTGACCGTCATTTTTTAGAAACGGTTCCTGAAATGTCAAATACGGATATTAATAATTAAACAACTTTCCAAACATACACATCTCATTGCCGTCATTTTTTGACGGGCAAGTCGCTAGTTCTAAAATAATATTGAGAGGAATATGCTATACACCACCAAAAATAATTGAAAGCGAGTAACTGCAATTATGATTACAGATTGCAAATACAGCTAATCATGGTCAAGTTCTGATAATGGGAGATTTTACCTACCCTGAAATAAACTGGATAAACCAGACCAGCAGTTCAGCTAAGGGGAGCAGGTTCTTGAGTGCACTCAGAGATCATTATCTGGCCCAGGTTATACAAGAACCTACTAGAAATGAGGCTATCTTAGCCATCACAAATAATATTGATATAGTTTCAAATGTTGAAATAGGTGTACCCTTGGGAAACAGTGATCACAACACAGTCTCATTTGAGATTGAATTTAAAAATCAAAGTTGCAACAAAAACTCTTAATTTTAAAAGGGCAGAATTTAATGGTCCTAGGTCAGCATTACAATGTATAGACTGGGACAAAGAACTAGCAGCTAAAAATAATGAACATAAATGGACAACATTTAAACCTTTACTAAATGTACATTGTTATTCACCATATACCATGAGGAAATAATAGTAAAAGGAGTAAATCACATCCAATGTGGCTTAACAATTATTTAAAGATTAAGATGAAGAGTAAAAAAACAGGCATAAAAAGATGGAATAAAGACTGCTTTAGGAACATTACAATGTAAAACAGGCCATCTGATAATCAGTGATCAGAAAAAGGCAGATGAGCTAAATATGTTTTTTTCCACAATATACCCAAGGGAGGCACCAGTGATTGGAACACTGCTAATAAAGGGGTTACACTACCTTTACCAAATAATTGGTTGATGCAGGAAGAAATTCAAAAAAGGTTGGAAACAATAAATGTTAATAAAGCCCCAGGTCCTGATGGAATATGTGACATCCGGGGGGGCCTAAGACTTTTTAGGACTATTTAACTGGTGGGGGCCCTGGACTAACAGGGACTATTGGTGCTCTTAACTCCCTTCTTCCCCAGGAGAAAGTCCTACCAGCCTGGGCACTCGGCTATATTGTTACTGTTAAGTGGTATTCAGTTATGAATGCAGTAACAAGATATGATTAATTGCTATTGTTCTAAAGTCAATATAGGGTTTGAACTGCTTTAATACTGGTCTGATTAGCTTGCAATAAAAATTACTGCTGTCAGAGGTTTGGTCTCTGCATGAGCTGTTAAGATGGTCATTATTAGAAAGCAAACCCCTGATAACACCAGACAGACTTCATGGATATTGTGGGGAGTAATTAGAGCTTCCACTGACCTTGCTAAACCTTGTCAAAACAGAACATTGAGGTAGGTACCTTAACAGACAAAGATCAAGTGAGGTCAAATGTCTAACGCCGGCACCTCCTTCTATCTTTGCATGATAGCTAAGCTCAATGGTCTCTATTCATACCTATGGCCCATGAAAGTCTATGTGTGATAGAATATCAGAATCCATGGAAGCAGTGACTTGCCTGTAAAGCAAACACCCCAGTCCTATTGCTCAAGCCATGATTAAAAATATCACCAACAATGTGCCTTCATAGTATTTGCCTACTGGAGGAGCATGGTCGGATTCCCCCAGTAAGATTGTGCCCCGATAACAGGGCAAATAGCCATCTGTTCAGAGTTTTCCCTGCTATTTTAGGTAGCTTGTTCCCAAATATTTAACAGCATGGAATGATCCAAGACCATATAGGTAACCGTCAGCTGCCTCAAGGGTAATGGATGACTCAGATCACTCGCAGTACCACCCACTAGGATGTCCCATGGAGGGGATCACTAGGTCCTGGTCTTAGGAAGCTTGGGCCCTGATGTCGTGCCACTCTAATACAGTGTTTCTCAACTCCCACCAACTATGGCCACTAACAGTTCACAGTTTAGGGCATCCCTGCTTGCGCACAGGTGAGCTAATCCAGGCTCACTAATTCTGTTTAACCACCTGCAGTGCCTCTGATGAGCTCATCTGTGCGCAAGCAGGGATATACCTAAAGTGTGAACTGTTGGTGGCCCCTGAGGACTGGAGTTGAGAAACACGGATCTAATAACTAAAGGACATATGCCTAAAGTAATGGGGGCAGATGGAGGGTCATGTTCATCAAAACAACAGATTAGAGATGCTCAATCTAAGAACCAACAATACCTAAGTAGGTTTGTTCTATAGCTTTGTTTACGTAATCAGAGAGCAACCTATTTTAGCTCACTTGTGCCCTTCACAGAAAGAAAAATCCTGTATTATATCAGTCTGGTCTCACTCTGAAGAGTGATCCAGCACCGAAATACTAGGCAATTCTTCCTGAACAGGAGAAACAACATACCCCAGATGTACGTTTTGGTCTCTCTTGGCCCTCATAAGTGAGGGGCAGATGTCCTCCCTAAGGCACAGTGAGCAAGGAGTCCATGTCTGGAGCTAAATGAGGTTGCTCTCAGAATGGCTCATCATTTCCATAAAACTAACCTATTAAGGTTAGTTCATTCTCTGATTGAGAACGTCTATTTTTGATAAATCTGCTTTTGGTTTGTAGACATTGAAAAATTGAATCATTAAACTGTTAAAATTATGCAGATACTTTTATTTATGATGTAGTTCAAGTAGAGTAGTATTTATTTATATGCGACCTAGATTGGAATGCAGATATTGGGTAGAGATCTGATTATATCTTGGGGAGACAAAGAGACTAAGACACTGATATACTCACAGAGAAAGGGGCAGGATCTCTTAAGACAAAGGAGCAGACATCTTCAAAGCCACATGGTCTGAGAGATTTTGGGGCTTAAACACTTTAAGATAAGCTGGGAGAGATTTACTGATCTGAGGAAGATCCACACAAGAAAGATCACAACATTCTGGAAACTGCTCTTACCTCTATATTGGTAAAGAATAGTTTTTTGTTTAATATATTTTGTTTATATTTTATCACACCTTAGATTGTAAATCTTCGAGTTTCAATCCTAAGTACTTTGAGATTTCACCATGGACATTGGATTCCTTGCTCAAAGACAGGGCCCTCCTCCCTTTGCTAAATGTTAATCTGTATTTATCATTGTGTGAACCTAATTTATGTACAGCGCTACAGAATATGTCGGCACGTTATAAATAAACTATAATAATAATAATATGGATACAAACTTTAAATGTATTGTCAATCATAATCCGGATATGATTAGCTAATCCATAATTTTCTTTGAATCTTTTTGTCTAAAACAAATTAATTGATTTTGGTTAATACATTTTAATTAATTATGCTACAAAATTATTTAGCATAATAATTTTAGCATAATAATTTTACATGTGTGTTTGAGTTGTTCAGTCGTGTCTGTCTCTCCGTGACCTTATGAACCATTACACATCATGCTGATCCACTTGGTGTTCATGGCAGAGATACTGGAGTGGGCTTCCAGTTTCTTCTCCATCGGGCCACAGCATACAGATCCTGGTATTCCTAGGTGGTCTCCCATCCAATCTATCATTAAAATTTAATATCATGCATTGCTTTGTCGTAAAAATAACTATGAATAAATGTTTTTTTCCATAAGGTGTATATTATTCTATAAATTTATACTGAACTCATAAATATCAATCTAATTATTTAGAACATTTGTGTCACAAAATCACTGACATGAACTTGGATCAAGGAAACTCAGTGGATGTAATCTTTTTGAATTTTGCAAAGACTTTTGTCACATGGAAGACTATTGTGCAAACTAAGCGATATAGGAATTGCAGTAAATATATGCACATGGATTGAGAGCTGGCTAAAAGACAGGAAGCAAAGGGTTGTTGTAAATGGAACATACTCAGATTGGACTAATGTGGTAAGTGGGATTCCTTGTGGTTCAGTATTGGGTCCTCTCCTTTTCAACATTTTTATTAGTGTCTTTGTAGTAAGACTGAAAAGTAATGTTTCCTTTTTTTGCTAATGACATTAATTTGTGTAAGGTAATTAAATCAGAGTATGATGTACAAATTAGATTTAATACAAATAAATGTATAGTTATGCATCTGAGAAGGAAAATAGCCATGCGATTTATAATCTTAATTAAGCAAATCTAGGGGTATCAAATATTGAAAGGTATTTGGGAGTGCTTGTGGACACCACCTAGGTATCAGTGCTCAATGCCAAGCAGCATCTGCAAAGACAAGTAAAATATTAGCATATATATTATACAATTCCTTAGTATGCGTTAATTTGGAATATGGTACAGAGAAGGGCAGCAAAACTAATAAGGGGATTTGAGTAGCTAAGTTATGAAGAAAGACTGACCAAATTAAACATATTTTCTCCAGAAAAAAAGGCATCTAAGCAGGAATATGATTACCTTATATAAATACATCCAGGGTCAATACAAAGCTTTGTCAAGTGAGCTTTTTGTGCCAAGAGGTTTTCAACTGACATGCTTTGAGGTTTGAAACAAAAATATTCCACCATAAAGAAAGAAAAGTTTTTTTTTACAGTAAGGGTTAAGCAGTGTAATTCTCTACCAAAGGAGGTGGTGACAGTGGCTATGATAGATAATTTTAAAAAGTGATTAGATATATTTTTGAAGATAAAGGGCATTCAGGGTTACCCTGGATAACTAGAGAAGGAGTACTGATCCAGGAAGGAATCCCAGTATCTGGTGTTAATAAGGATTTTTTCCCCCATTTACTTAAAAAAACTAGGAATTGTGAGCCAATACAGTTGTCTTTTAATAAGATGTGTTCCCTCTAACACCAATTATTCAATACAAATCTTGGTTATGCATGCCACCTCTGTTGAATAAAACTGCTAGGACAGGCTGCTGTGCCAAACCCTGTAGCACAAAGGAAAACTCGATTTGATGCTGTAATTGTAGAGCATTAAGTCCCACAGCTGAATACAATAGTGTATGTTTTTTTTTAGAGGCTGATGCAAAACCATAGAACACAGTAAGTGACAGTCTCAGAGCTAAAATACATGGTTCCTGTAGTAAAACGTCACTTAAGCCATAATGGATGTGTGTTATGTTCCCTGCTCAATGTGTGTTTCTACCCAATTGCTACTACATTGTTCCCATAAGAAGTTTACATTAATACTGCTATTAAAGACAATCTTCAACTAGAACTTCAGAATGTGCAAAGAAGATTAAGCAGTGAAAGAAAGTTTCAAAGGAAGATGTTTCAAAAGGTTTAAAAACATTTACTGTAGTCAATTATCTTTTCTTAAGGATTTGCAAACATATTAATATCTTAAATATGATTCAAAAATTATGAAAGGGTGCAACTCCAGGGTAAGTTGAATTCAGATTTATAATAAATGTATATTTGGCGGTAGCTATAGCTAAAAAATAAATCTCACGCTTATGCTATTTTGTTTTGTGTAAAGTATAAAACCATTTCTTCTGTGACAAATGTATTGTTCTACTGCTCCTTAAACATACATATTTTTGACAGTACATAATGAAAGTTTCCCAAATCTTTTATACATCTTCTATAGTATTATAAGGCAAAGGCATGGAATAACAGGGTGAATGTAAAAAGCACCTCCGAGCAGCTGATTTAGGAGAAACAAAGGGAGCTTGCAGACCAGCCAGTAAGCTATTTACAAGAGTATTAATTGCCCACTGATTTAATCTACGCAAGTGCAAACAACAGAGCAGCTTTGTTATTGAAAATATGAACTGAGCAGCAGGCTCTTCTGATACATACAAGTTTATAATAATGCATGGTGGTATATTGTATTATTCTTCAAAAATATATTTTGTTCGTATCTCTGTTCAAAAGGCAGAGAGATTTGAGATATGCAAACACAGTCACTTTTAGGATAGTTTTCTTGCTATTGTCCAAATTGTAATTATCAGTATATAAGGCTTTTCAGAAAAAAAGGTACATATAATAATTCTTCAATGGTGCATTGATAAGTCCAGTTAATATTTTACAATTCAATATGTAGAACATATTGTTCCTCAATGTGATACACAGAACTACCTTTTATCTACAAATACCTTTTGATTAGTATAGAACTAGGAAATTGCCCCGCAAAAATGATGGGAATGAAATTGTAAGGCTGGCAATGCTGGTTGGCATACAATTTGAGGGTTTTGGTCCTCGTTGGTTGTATTTTCAAAGTCCTATGTACCTGGCGTGGTTAGTGTTACTGTTTACGCCGTTGTGTATTTTCTAAGTTCTGCGTGCCTGGCATTGCAGAGCCTCATTTTCATCCTGTTTCAGAATTTTTTTGTTTTTCGACCGCCATTTTTTTTCTCGCTTAACAGATTTTTGAGTGATGAAAAACAGCAAATATGGCTCAAAATAACTTGCAACCTCCTAAACCAGGAGCTTAGTCTGTCTGATTTAGAAGAGATCCACCAATGGCGTGAAGTGTCCGAACATGCAGTTTGTAGGCTATTGTTAGAGAATATTGAGGTGAGGGATGAAGTGGAATGGGCCAGTTGACCCTGGAGATTAGCTCCCTGACAGATTTTTTGACTGAGGTAATGTGGCCAGTCCAGGAAATGTTTAGTTTCGACCCAGCCTCCATTTCCGATATGAGAGTTTTAATTAAAGGGAGAAAGTTGGCCTTGTAAAGTTCAGGGATTGTTCTAGTAATATTGACGCCTATAAATGTTTTGGGCTAAATAAAACTATATGTGGATTTAAATTTTCTGGTATATTCCGAGATAAGCCAATGTTCAGTTTTTCTAGATTTAGCTTGAAGACTGAGAGGTCACTATACTGTTTGATAGTGGACTTTAAGGCTTCTATGGAGACCTCTGGATCTGTTAATGAACACAAAAGGTCATCAGCGAATTAAGAGCACTTAAAGGGGTGATATCCAATCTTGAGTCCCTTAAACTCAGTGTTAGAGTGGATGGCTTAAGCTAGGGGCTCAATAGCTAGCACAAATAACAAGGGGGAGAGAGGACATCCCAGTCTAGTGCCTCTCAAGATTGGAATACTCAATTTTTGAGAACCGAGCAATTTCAAGTTAGCTAGGGGGGAATTATAATAAGTTTTTAATAAGTTTATGAATCGACCCACATATCCTAACCTGGCTAGAACTACATACAGAAAATTACATTCAATAGAATTGAAAGCTTTTTCGATATCAAATGCCAGAATGCACATTTGTAATTTAAAGTTCCCTGCCAGGTGTAGGATATTGAGGGTCCTCCTGATGTTGTCTCCAGTTTGTCTGTGGGGTATGAACCCTGTTTGATCCTTATGGATCAAATCAGGAAGAAACTCCGAAATCCTTTTAGCCATAATTTTGTCAAAAATGTTAACCTCTCTGTTAATCAATGAGATCGGACGATTGTTTTTGGCTTCCAAGGGGTCTCCATCAGCCTTAGTGAATAAAACTAGATCTGCCTGATTAATTTCCGGAGGCACAGGGTCTCCCTTTAAGATTACATTGAAAAGTGCACAGAGGTGGGGAGCAAGAATTTCAGAGAATTATTTGTAGTATGAGTTTGTGAACCCATCAGGGCCAGGCGATATACTAATTTTGAGATCAGAGATTATTTCTTGAATCTCCTCTAACGTGATATCTTCATTTAGATTATTTCAATTATTTAGGGTAATAGAGGGAAGATCTAACAAAGATAAGTATGATTGGTGTGCCAACTCCAAATTTTTAATTTGCGAGGAGTATCATTTTTGGTAGAAGTCAAAGAAGATTTTCTGAATCTCATTGTGGTTAACTGTTACAAGGCCAGAGGGAGTCCTTAATTGGGAGATCCTTGTTTGGGAATATTTAGATTAGAGACTTTTAGCCAGTAAAGTGTCTGGTTTGTTGGCTTTGGAGTAAAAGAGATGGTTGGTAAGTCTGAGTGCTTTTTTCTGTTCTTGCTGATAGTATGCCCTCTAATTCTATTCTTACATTTTCTATTTTATGCCTCAAACAGTTAGAGGTTTGTTTCTGATTCTCCTTTTCCAGTAATTCTAGTTGTTGTGTTAGATAATGTTCCTTTTGACAAGTCTGTTTCTTATGCCTAGAGGCTAGTTTAATAATGGTGTCTCTGATGTAGGCTTTATGAGCCACCCAGAGCCACCCAGGTCTTACATCTTGAGAGATATTAGTGTCAAAATAAGCTGTCAAATCATCTGTAATATGGGCAATAAAAGCAGGCTTGTATAATAGCAGGACGTTTAACTTCCATGAGTAGGGTGGCAACAGATTTGGGCCTAAATTTAGATTTATTTTAACCGCTGCATGGTCAGACCATGTACATGGGATAATTTTAGCCCTAGAGGATTTATCAAAAAGTGGGGAGCTCATAAAAGTTTGTATCTATGCAAGAGTATGAGCCGTAGGTCGGGGAATAATACGTAAACTCTCTGTCCGCTGGCCCCCACAGGTATCAACTTTGTCCAAGCTGTGTAGTAATGTATTAATCTGGTTACGTTTATTGGTAAAGCGGTTATTTGTTGGGCTTCTCGATCTATGATGATCTGGTTTTCAACATTAGATTAAAGTCCCCTTCAATTATCATGGTCCCTAAGTCCTGGCTTTCAAGAAATCTTAGTATCTTAATTAAAGTATTGTGGAGGAGGTAGTGGGGGAATAGATTGAAATCAATGAAAGTCTGTATCTTAAAACTGTCCCTGACAGTATAAAATAGTTGCCTTCTTAATCTATCTTTTTAGACTCAAGCTTAAACGGGAAATTCTTGTGTAGGAGAATAGCTGTGCCCGCTTGTTTTCATAGGTTGGCTTGTAGAATAAAAGGTGGGATATTCTTTGTGTAGGTATTTGAGTATTTTGTTATGGGAAAAGTGTGTTTCTTGAAGGAACAGTACTGAAGGCTTATAAGCTTTATAGTAAATAAACACTTTCCTCCTCTTAAATTGCGAATTGAGCCCCTTGACATTATTGATTATAAGTGTAAAGTAAGGGTCTGTTATTGTGAGTTATATTTGGGAGAGATGTGATAGGCTAAAGTCTTACCTCCTTCGAAAGGTTTGTAGGAAGAGGAGATGTATCCAGAGTCTGAAGCCTCTGGGATAGCGCTTCTGAGTGAGTTGCATCAAGAAGCTGAAAGAATTGGTGCCAAAACAAGGGGGTAAAATGAAAAGAACAAAATCAACAAAGCATAAAACCAAGATAATGCAGAAATTTGAGTATAAAAAACCTTCTGAACCATGCCAAAGCATCGGTAACGTCAGTGGAAAGGAACATTTTCTTTGGAAAGCCATTTTTAGGTAAGTCCCCTGAGAGGAGGGGTATACTAGAAAATGAAAAAAAAAAGAAAAAAAATGTTTTGATCTATCCATGTGTGCTATTATATGCTGAGTATTTACAAATTTATTGTACAACTAAAGTAATTAATAATCCAAAAGAGAGACATTTGCTTCAGTGATTTCTCATACATTCAGTGTTGTGTTAATGCTTTTTCAAATGTGTTTTCAATTTTATCTGCATTAAATAAATAAAAATAGAAAATTAAACTATGTTCACCGCTCTGTGTTTTTTATAACCTTCTGTAAAACAAGATTATACACACAATATACAAGAAGCATTCATCGCCTAACTGTACAATTACATTTTTAAACTCTGAATGAATAAACAGTTCTTAGTTTCTTTAATTCCAATCAAATATATTGTAAGCTGCACAGTAAGAGAAGGGAAAAGTAATGAAGGGACCATATCAACACCTTAATACAGTCAGTATTTTGAAAGCTTTTAGCTGTTTGTGATTAAGATGAAATGTAGAGTCTGACACTGAAATAACACCTGTTAATAAGTTAATCAGTTTACCTAGAATTTTAAATCTTATACAAAATCCAAATTTAGTCATAAGGAAAAGCATACTGCAGATCGTAACAAATGAATACCTACATATAAACAATATTACTTTTCTCTTTCACAGTTTTTGGCATACTGGAGTCCTGGCTGTGGGATAGTCATATATCTTACATGAAAATGGGCTCCACATGGAGACTATGATGAATACTCTTACACCACTAACCATTTGCGGCCTGCAATGAGCCTTCTGCTCATTGCAGCTGAAGTGGGAGCCTCCACCTCCGCAAATGCAGCCCCTTGCTTTGCGAGGGTCCGCATTTGCGGCCTGCAATGAGCTTGCAAAGCGTGACGACGATTCGTAGTTTGACAACAATTATATGTGATACTATATGTGATACTACAAATAGGCTGTTTTTAAAGGAGTATGACTGCTATTAGTAACCCCCTATGCCACAAATACAGATATTAGTATCTAAGACACAATAATATATGGTCTAAATAATGTTGGCACAGGTCCAGTTGATAAGATCCCTGACCCCCAAATGTTGCTTTATTGCTAACAGAATCTTCTAATCCACCATTTTATCAATTATATACCCTGTGGCTAAAGTACTGAGGTGTTGATTTTAATAATAACGTTTCTGTAAATATATATCAATAATATTTTTTTCTTGTTGCTACATATAATAAATAATAGTCTTGCTAATTGGCCAGTTCCTTCGAGTCCATATCTTAGGTCTCAGGAGTAGGTCAGTTATTCTTGATTATCATTATTTACTCTATTTTATTTAGGAATTAGTACAGTATTTCTATATTGAATATTGTTCATGACCTCCACATTCAATCTAATAGGAAGCCCAAATTACTAAAATTGTTATGGAAGTCAAATTCAGCCCCTAAGGTGGGGAGAGGTGGTCTAATTAGGGACAGATAAACCCAACTGCCAAGTCTCCTAAACTCCCAGGGTCTTACCATTATTCCCTTCCCATTCAGCAGGTTCCCCAAGCACACTAACGACCCTATGTCCTACAGGGTCCCCTGAATAGCAAAAAGAATCTAGAACTTGCATACCCCACATATATGCTTTTCCACATGGGCTAGATCCAGACCCATCACTCAGAAACTCTGTCTCCAGAAGTCACCCTACCTTGCAATGTCCAGTTCCTGTGCGTAGGTAGCTTGGGACATAGACCCTTTGGCAGTGGGGAAGGATACATGGTGGCACCAGATCCTTGGGGAAAGGCCTACCCCACGTGGGGTAGTACAATGGGGGCAAGAGTTGTCAAAGGGAAGTGGCCCATTTTTGATTGGTGCAAGATCTCTACAAAAATATATAGTATAAAATAAAGTTTTTGCTCTGTTTAAGATATATATGTATTGTCAGGACCCACTTTTTTTGGATCAGGTGGCACCCACTCCCAGAATGGCCTTTCAGGGCCAAAAACTAATTATGGACTCTTTTTGGGTCATCACTGACCATTGAGGTTTCTAGCCTATGGGACCACTTGTCTTAATGGGCTTTACAAGGATAAGGACTTACCCAAAAAGACTATGACATTTTGTCCAATTACGTGTAATGTTGTGTGGTGCATCAGGCCTTGATTATGTACCATTGATCTACAAGAAATCACTTATGTGAGTATTTGGTAATAATGTTTAAAGCATTGATGTAAGTTCTGAAATATGGTCTAGGATATTGGTGATTTATTTAATATGACTAGCGAAAGGACTTTATTTAATGAGCAAGCTAGTAGCGGCAGTTTACTGTTCTGTACTGCAACAATGTTATTTTAAAGGTAACTAACAGGAATATATTGTTGTTAATAACAAGTTTCTGACCACGTACTGCATGGAGGTTTTAGTTAGTCTCATTAATCCTGTTTCATTATTAGTGAATATGTGGCATAATAAGAGAGTGTTACAGTCATAATTCATAACCTCTCTTTAACATTTGTACAGAAATGTAATTTTGGTCCTACTATGGGCTGATGTAGACTCTGGGTTTGTGGGGCCTGCTTTCCCCTTCAAGGGTTGTTACCACAGCCTAGTCATGTTCCTAAAATCCTATGCACTAGGATATAAATATAGTGAATTGGTTTAGATATGGGTTACTATGTCTGTATGGCTAACAAGTTGCTGGAAAGCACCAAAATGCATTGTATATGTATTTGTATGGACCACCTAGAGTACTGAATGTTATTATTTGTTTTGATTTGTTTTGACAGCAAAGAGTTAACTCCAAGTCTCTAAACTGGCTTAGATGGCAATCTGGCCACCCATACCTTTGTTGGCTAATTTCCCTGTACAGAGCTATAGAGAGAAACAAGAGTAGGCAAAAGGATAGTCCATACTGTCTGGCTACCTGTAAAGAACTTTATTTTATGGTCCTGGCATTTTCCCATCTCACTGTTGCTGGGGGTGTACTGGCTCCAAGTAGTCTGGCTACCCAGGAGGAACTTCCTCATATGGTCTTGGGACTTGCTCTATCCCTGGTGGTCAGAAGACAGCCTATGTGGCCAGCTTCTTTCTGATTGGCTCCTCACAAGCCTACCAACAAGGTGCCTACCTAGGAGCTTATGTCATTGGTTAATATTCATGCAGGTGGGGAATTTGAAGTGTTCACTCCCCTAGTTATGTTAATGTTTCATGTGCTTATTGTTTTCCACACTATAAATATGTTATGATTTTTTGGTACCCAGAAAACTTGACCCTAAAACCATAACTTGGTCTGAGAAATCGGCAACTTGTTGTAGCCTCTGATTAATCTATCCTGTGAGTGGGGATAAGGAGCCTATGGATAGGATTTGTAGTATAGATCTTTTTAAGCCCAACAAAGAGAAGGTTGTGACAATGGCAGAAGATGCAAAGCTTAAACTGCTAAATGGTATAACAGAAGAGATGAAAACATTTTGTTTTATAAATTCATGGAACTGAATACTTCATCAGTGTTACAACATACCAGAAGATTTGTCTAGTTAAAGTCAGTACCTGGGTGGATGGTAACATTGACAATTTGGACAAGGTCTCCTTATCATGATTCACACTTGAGACTTCACAGTTATCTCCTCTGTAGTCCACAAGTGTAGCCATGCACTGATTGATGTGTTCATAAGCAAGAAGATTGACGGAACAATAATTACAACCTCATGATCAGACCACAGTTTCATTAAGTTTTTATCACAATTCATTGAAACAGAAAATTTGTCCAGCTTAGGTATGAAGCTATTGACTAGACATTACATGACTCATAGACAAGATCAACTTATCAAGACAGCTTTACAAAAGGAAGACAGTACTCAGATCCATTTACAAATACATGTGCAGTAGCTGTATCTAAAGGCCTTTTTAGCTTATCTACTTTGATTTGATGTGGTACTTTGATTATAGTGAGTAGAATATGAAGAGTCCGAATAGTAATTTTGTATTAACACAATTTCAGTTAATGTTTTATTTTGAAATTACAAAATAATAAATGTTATTCTATCTTACATTTATGGCTGTGTACACAGTAATCTGCTTGTTTGTTTCTCAGGTTGAATCTGCTATATCTTTAAATGACTACAATAGTTGAAGAAAAACAAATGTATAAATTATGTAAAAAACTAACAACATGTCCCAGCACTAACTACTAGTTTAGAGTGTAAGGGTTGCGATTTATCATATCTATCAGGTATGAGGAGTAAGGAAAGAGGGACATTTGTTTTATTGTTTATAGTGGGAGTTCTTAGCATTAGGTACATTTCCCCCACACATGCTCCTAAGATCAACTACAAATCCTGTACTGCAGAGATGTAGATGCCCCTCTAACACATACAATCTTCATCTCATTATCATGCATGGCTCCTGGGAAAACCAACATGATTTTTTTTCCAATGAAAAACTAACTTGAATAATTATGTATTCATATTTCAAATATTTTTTTTATTATACAGTGATTTTTTGTGTGTGCTGCAGTAGCACATGTTGTGCTTGTGTTGTAAGCCAAAATACATAAAGCAAAACTTAGTATGCATTTTTTTCTGAATTTGATTATCACAATGTGTAACAATGTGTTGAGAAGTCTACCAAAACTCTCATCCACAATGTGGTGTAGAGCCTACCAAAATCTTACACAAGTTATTTTTGGCTTGTGGTGATTGAATCCAATTCTGACAAATCAATAAACACAAAGTAAAAATAATCATACAGCAATGCTTTATTATATACTTAGTTTCTGCTGTTCAATCACATGCTGAGGGACTCCACAGAATCGATCGTCTCAGCAGCATGGCAGGAGATAGAAAGAGAGAGAGGCACAGTGCCTGGCATATATTGTTTCAAGGTTGGAGTAATAGCAACATGGCAAGGTCCCAATATTTATAGCACATCATACACAGGAATTTCTACAAATGATTATCGCACAATTTTTGTTAAATGCACAAGCCTCAGGCACCATAGCATAATGTCTATAGTTGGACAAGTCACTTTCTTTGATACAAACGTACACAATGTAATAAACAACTCAATTTAGTTGATTACAAAGGCAGATAAGTACTTTGCTTAACATAGAATAAAGGACAATAAGTGTTGTACCATCTGTACACATTCATGTGGCCCTCCATTTCCGGGGTGACAGTCAACATTATTTTTTTAATATAGCAAAAGAACGAATAATACAATCTGAACTACTAATTAAATAATTCAGTACAATTTATTAAAAAGTCAATTAATTAAAAACAGACAAGTGTATATATATGTGATATGCAAAACTCTGCAGCAAACTTTTTATTTCAAGTAGAAAAACAGTTCAATGTAATAACGATGCTGCCAACTATGTCAACAACAATATAATTAATTAGGTTAAAGTTTATTGACTCAGATAAACAATTGTGTTACAACCTGGCATATAAAGTTTAATGATTTTTCCACAATGTATCTTTGCCTGAGCAATCTAATGTCCATTTTAATGAAATGTGTTGAGACATGCATGGAATAGTAAATTATATATTATAAATTATATATTGTCAAATTCTGCTCTTTGTTTAGCTTGAAAACGTTGCTAGACTGATCCTAACTGCAGGTTGACTCGGTCCTGTATCCTTGAATACAGGACGACTTAGCAGGGTTCTAAGACAAGTTGCAGATTCTCCAGCCATTACTGGGTTCAAGGACAAGTTGCAGAAATTATTCACTGATAGGAAAAAAGTAAAAGCCTTCCCTTTAAAGGAAACGCACCATATACACGTATCCCAAAAAGAGCATAACCCTTATTATTTGGTTTATTATTTCATCCAATGCAACAAAGGGTTATTTGCCCGAAACAAATACAATTTCACACATGTTGGTGTCTAATTGACCCACATGGGCTAGGACTTTCACCAAGGGCATGACACCAGCCTGTCTATCCCCCCATCTAGGTGCTGATGAGTCTACGTCTTCACATTTCAGAGACCTTCATGTAAGAGACCTCCAGGCTTCAGTTGCTGTCTTACAGTCTAGTTAACTATAATTGATGACTTAATCAGATTGGTGGATCTCCCATAGAAGTCTATGGAGATTGATCTACAGCTTACCAAGAGTTCATATCCACCAGTCCAGCCGCAGGACAGGGAGGAAAGTGGCTACTGGTCACCCTTAAAGTGATGATACCCTCAAAATATTTGTATTGACCCTATGCAATATAAATACCCTAAAACACATGATACACACAATAATTTTTTTTAAATTGTAAAATTGACCCAGAGCACTTTAGGTTGGGTGACAAAGTGGAAATGGTTCTTGGGGGTCCATGGCATATTATCAGGGGCTTGGGGAAACATTAGAAAATATAAAAAGGTTAACAATCACATCTTGGACCTATATTCCTACCAAGTGAAATAGCCCTTTAGTGGAAATGACTTAGTGGCCACTATAATAGCGGTAGTCCATCTGGATGTCTAGTCTCCAAGTTAAAAAAAGTCCAATTGTTCAAGGAGGTTATGACTGCTACTCCCCCATTCCAGGCAGTGGTCCCAGCGGATGATCGTGTCAGATGGTCCCCTAGCTTAACCTCCTACTTGTCCTCCTTCCGTGACTATTTAACTCTTATCTAGCTACTAGTATACTTATAACTTAACTGTTTGTTTAAAAAAATAAGACCTTTTTGGTCTTTTTTTGGGACTAAAAATTCAGTCCAAAAATCCATATGTATTTTTCACTTAAGAAATATTTAAAAATTACTTTTAATTGTAAGAAAATCATGGGGATATTTTTTTCCTTTTTAAAACTTAATAGTGGCGAGAATACTTACAGTTGTCTAACAGGGTGTCACTATATATGTCCCATATATGAATTCATGTGCGATTTAAAAACATATAGCACTGATTACTCAATATGAGTTTAAAAGGATAAAAATAAAGTTATTGAAATTTGTATTTAGTAACCCTGTTCAAGAGTCCACCAAAACATTACCTTTTTCCTTTCTTTCTCTTTTCAATAATATGCATCTAGAATTACTCTGATGTGCTGGAGGTGCTCCTCCAAGGAAGTGTTGAAAATAGCTATGTCACCTGAGGTGGGTGCCCCTGTAGTAGCTGATCTACCATCCTCAGGATGGTAATACCGTGTATTGGTAGAGACCAAATGGGCTGATAAATGCTGGCTTCACCCTAGCAGACTTCTAGAAGGGAGTGTGCCAGTAACCCTTCAAGAGATCCGGTGTAGTCAGGGACGTGCGATTGCTAAGCGGTCGAGCAACTCGCGGGAAATAGGGTAAGCATCTGTCAAAACCCGCCCCTTCCGTAGACAAACAAATTCTGGTCAGTACTTGTAGCCTCTGATATATACATGTGGTGTTAGATTACTGTCATGCGTTTAGGTCCCTCAGTTTAGGTTCCTCAGTGTCTAAGAGTCTGGTGAGATTTTTTTCACTGGCCAATCTAGACATGATTTTGAACATCAAAGGGGGCAATTAACTAGCTTGTGCTCAGAGACTAAGGCCCCTAATAAATTGTCAAAATTGCAATGACTGAACACCGCAATGTAGCCCGCAATAGTTACTGATATTCAGTTGGCCTACTATAGCTACCCGCAATCTATTTGCGAGTTACAGGCTGAAAATTCCTGCGATTGTAAAAATCATAAATTTGACCCACTGAAGCCTTTGATCTTTCAAGCTCGCAAATGTTACTATCGCTAAAATCGCGAATCGATATCTAATTGCAACAATTCTGCAATTGCCTTCAAACCTATAAATCGTAGATGTAGCAATAAATTCTACGAGTTATAGAGAGAACTCACAAGGGGGTTAAATACCTGTTCTTAACACTATAAAAGCTAATAAAAAAAACATTACTGGATGAAGGACATTAGAATTAATTGCACAACAGTCTCAAGCTCGCAAATCTGCATTAAAAAAAAATTACATTTAATTTCCGTTTTATAGCAATCTTGGGAATCAAGGAGTTAATAAATATCAGGCCACCGACATGGACTATAACAGTTACTTCATTCATTTCTATTGATCTTAAAATTCCTGGATCTTGCTGTGAAGCTGTATTTGAGGCTACAAGGAGCAAGTGTTTTTAAGAAAAAGATCCAACGTGCCACTCTCTGCAGTAGTAGGCGATCCTCTTCTTTTTGTCATTTTGACTTTTTCTATGCATCTAAATTGAAGGTACTGTACATTACATCTACATCGTAAACATTGTTAACTTGTCTTGATACTGGAAAGTCTAACTTATTATGGATCAAATTGATATATTCCAACACCCTTCAGAATAGTTGTCCCATGTGTCTGTTGATAGCATTTATCATTGTATCACATATATAGTTGTCAGTGCAACTCGCAATGACTGCCGAAGGGGCTCAGAGGGCCTATATCCTCGCATGGTGTGGCAAACAGCATTGCCAGGCTTAACATTTTATTCACGTCGTTTTTGACAGGCAAGTAGCTAGTACCAGATACAGGTCAAGAATATGGAAATGCTAACAATGTTGATATACAGCCTTATTAAATTGCAATTGAATAGGGCTCTGTATAAACACACAGCATATTTGTTTACATAAGCTTTATGTAGTGAAGACCATGTTTTTGGATAGAAGTTCACTAACTAAAAACCTCTGTAAAATAATATGCTATGTGCTTAAATAGAGCCTTATTCAATTGACCAGATTGCAATTTAATAAGGCTGATAGATTCTAATGTATAGTTTGCTTCACAGGATAGTCCAATATTTAGACATATAAGTGTAGAGCCTCACAACTGTGGAATGTTAAATGTGCTTTGTCAATTTTGTAGGGCTAATCATTTTATAAATGACAGACCAAGAGATGGTAAGTTCATTAGTTGCTGTCAAAAAGGAAAAGTGAAACTTGCCGAAAAACTACCATATCCAAAATATTTACAAAGTATCATGAGTGACCCTTCTTTCTCTAATTAGAAACCTTTTAAAGCAAAAATACTCTCTACCAATAGTGCAATTTATTTTGCATCTATGGGTGCAACATTACCTGGGAGTGCTGAAGGACATGGCCCTTACTGCTTTAAAGTACAAGGGCAAATTTACCACCGGACTTCACATTTACACTCAGAGGAAGGGGAGCAAAAAAAAATGTGCTCAACTCTATGTTCTAGATACAAACGAAGCTGCGGAACAAAGTATGCAGCTGCCTGAAAATAGGAAATGCTTACCCGCAGTTTTTTATAAGCTTGAGAAGAATTTGGAAAAAAATCTATACTCTCACGAGCTTATAAAAAACTGCCAGAAGTTGAACAACAAGAACGCATTCTTGCTGAACAAAATCAATGGACATGCCAAAAGTTAATATCGTTCTTAGAAGAGACTGACATACTGATAAATGACATTACAAAGTGCCCACAGCTAATGAGGTTGCGATGGTTTTTCAAAACGATGAACCACCTTTTCAGAGGGATATTAGAATATATCTGAGAAAGGAAGAGCAACCTTTCATTAACATAAATATATTAAGCACCAATTTGGATCCAATGACTTATTTAATTTTGTATCCCAATGGTGAGGCAGGTTGGTAACCCAAATTAATACTTCCCAGTTATCCCAACACTAAACTACGTGTCAGAAGTAATATTTCCATACTTGAATTTAAAGTGGCTCAAACTGCCATTAGGGATGAATTTAATCCCATCTTAAGTGCGGGAAAACTGACACAACAAAGGATCATTGATTCATACCTGCAAGTCGAAGCAAATAATTTAAATTTCCTCAAGTATCAACAAAATAAAATACGTGTGGAACAGTATTGTGGCCTCATGGATTATTTGGCTGAGGCGGCTACAAACCAAAATCTGGAGGCTGGCAGAGCCATCATTTTACCATCTTCCTTCCAAGCATCTCCTCGCAAAATGCGAGAAAGAAACAATGATGCTATGGCTATTGTACCTAAATTTGGCAAACCAGATGTATTTATTACATTTATATGTAATCCCCAATGGCCAGAGATTGTGGAGAATTTAAAAGAGGGCCAGAATGCTTCTGATAGACCAGTCTTAGTGGCTTGAGTATTCAAATTGAAATTAACAGCCTTAATACATGACATCACCAACAATCATTTATTTGGAAAGTGTGTGGTTTCTGTTTATACCATCGAATTCCAGAAAAGAGGCCTGCCACATGCACATATGCTTTTCATACTTCAAGAAAATGATAAATTGAATACTGCAGAGAAAGTGGATTCAGTAAATACTGCTGAACTACCACATCCACAAAAGCATGAAACACTCTATCACATTGTAACACATCGCATGATTCATGTACCATGTGGAGAGCTAAACCCAAACTCACTATGTATGGAAAATAAAAAATGCACTAAATATTTCCCCAAAGACTTTAGAGATCAAACCTTTGCAAATTGTGATGGATATCCATTGTACAGACGAAGAAAAGGTCCAAATGCAATAATTAGAGAAAAAACTTTAGATAATACGTACCGTATTGGCCCGAATATAAGCCGCATACGCATATAAGCTGCACCTGTAAAATTCAAGGGGATAAAATAGAAAAAAGATAGTACTCGAATATAAGCTGCACCCTTAAAATTGGAGAGAAAAAGACTCTCTCCAAGTGATCAGCCATTGCAAGAAACAGGCTTTCTAATTAGTATTGTACTTCTTTTGTAGGTTACAGGCCTTACAGGATGTTAGAATCACTAAAACCGTAAATCGCTATTCAATTGCTACAATACCGCAGTCATTTCACTTCCGCGAATATAAATTGCACCCTTAACTCGCAAGCGCGCAAATCAGCAGTAATTTTATATATAAGCCGCACTTGTAACTCGCAAGCTCACAAATCGGAAAAAAAGTGCGGCTTATATTCGGACCAATACGGTATGTGGTGCCATATAATCCACATCTGTTAATGGAGTATAATGCACAGATAAATGTGGAATCTTACACTTTTATAAAATCATTTAAATATGTCTATAAATATATTTATAAAGGATACGATGCAGGAACTGTTGTTGTCCAAAATGGACCAAATGAACAAGACAATGAGTTACTTACTACATGATGAACTTACTTCTCATGTAGATGCTCGCTATGTCAGTGCGCCAGAAGCAATGTGACGACTTTTAAAATTTGAAATGCATGATCGCTCACATGCAGTATATTGATTAGCTGCACATTTGCCACAAAGACAATTAGTTTATTTCCATAGTGGCAATGAAGAAAATGCTCTGCACAAAATGAACACCGGCAGATCACACTTACTACTTGGTTTACATCAAACTGTAAGGATATTGAGACAACATAATACTTATACAATGAGATTCCATAACATTATATCTTTGTCAATGGGTTATGGAAACAGAGAAAACGAGATGGTAATATAATTATAACCCTAATGTATACAGTAAGTCCAAGAGGCATTGAACGCTTCTGCTTACGTTTACTACTTTTAAATGTTCCTGGTGCACAACATTTTGAAGAATTGAGAACTGTCAATGACAGACTTTATGACACCTTTCAATTAGCTGCCAGACTGCTGATGAGACAGAATGGGAGAGTTGTCTAGAGGAAGCAGCACAATGTTCCAAATGCATTAGCTTTGTGGGAAACATTTAAACTACATATGTATGAAGACTCTCTGTAACGTTATAACAAGTCCGTAGCAGAAATTAAAGCATTAATGGAAATTCAAGAAGTCTTATTATGTCATGGGTTAAGTTGTACCAGTTTGAATCTCCCAGATCCAGGAATTAGAGATGATATAAACGTTGATGACTATGGTGCTGATGTTGAAAAACAAGGAAAAGAAGACATAATTGCCACTGTAAATGATTTGCAAAAGCATGCTTTCAATGCCATACAACAAGCACTATATGATGACTTGCTCAAAGAGCGTTATTTTGATCTTCATGGACCCGGTGGATCTGGAAAAACGTATCTATATAATTTGTTGATGAGTTCAATTAGAGGTAAAGGTGAAATTGCACTTCCCTTTGCAACAACTGGAATTGCTGCACTATTGTTAGAAGGTGGAAGAACAGTACATAGTGGATTTAAACTTCCAGTTAAAATGTTATTAGATATTAGAATGAAATCACCTCAAGCAAATAATTTATAAAAAACAAGATTGATTATCATAGATGAGGCCACTATGATGTTGTGCCATGCTCCGCATTGTATTGATCATTTATTGCGTGAAGTCATGGGTAATGATTTGCCTTTTGGTGGAAAAGTCATGTCATTAGGTGGAGATTTCAGACAAACATTACCTGTGGTTGTACGTGGAAATCGCACAGACATTGTAAAAATATGTATAAAGTCAAGTCCACTATGGAAAGAATTTACACACCTTCGATTAGAAAAAAAATTGAGATCTGAAGGCCAAAATGAATTCAATGATTGGCTAATTCAAATTGGAGAAGGAAAAACCAACTTAATAAATAATTTACCTGATGATTCTGTTGAAATCCCAGCGGACATGATTTGTAAAGATTCATTCATATCAGCTGTGTTCCCAAATGTAATAACTACAGAACATTATTTGGATTTTGCACAGAAAGAAATATTAACATTAAAAAATAAAGATGCTTTGGATCTCAATAACGAAATATTGAAATTAATTGACTCACCACAAAAAATGATTGCAGTGCAGATTCTGTTCTAGCTGATGAAAAAGAGAGTGAATCTAATTTTACAACGGAATTTCTAAATACATTAACTCCCTCTTGAATGCCACCACATGTTTTGCAACTCAAAAAAGGAGCAATTGTCATGTTACTGAGAAATATGAATCCAAAAAAGGACTTTGTAATGGGACCAGATTAATTGTTCAGGATTTACGAGACCATTTCATACATGTAGAAATTCTGAATGGGACCCGTAAAAGTGAAGCAGTATTCATACCAATAATAGATTTGGCTCCAAGTGAGACAAGCTTGCCTTTTGTACTTATCATGGCATTTGCTATGACCATTAATAAATTGCAAGGACAAACGTTTAACTCGGTTGGCATATTTTTAGAAGAACAAATATTTGCCCATGGACAACTCTATGTGGCATTTTCAAGATGCAAAAACCAACCAGAAATTTAAGTTTTCATAAAAAAATGAAAGTCAGGGAAAATTATTAGATGATAGGCGAGTATTTACTAAAAATATTGACGACTATGAGGTGTTGTAAATTTTATCAAAAAAGGACAACAACAAAACAACAGAAAAGAGAAAAAAACAAAGAATAGTGGTCATATCTCAAGTACTAACTTTTATGTCTCTTGCTCTCTTTTCAGAGGGCCACTATTTAAAAACCAAATCAAACAGTGGTTACATCTCAAGGACTCACTTTGACGTTTGTCTGGCTCTTTTTAGAGGACCACTGTTTACAAAAAAATGTAATAAACCGACAATACAGTGGTATATCCCAATGACAACCTTATTCATCTGCTGGGCTCTTTTAAAGGACCACTCTTTAAAAACAAAAATAAAGAATTGACAGTAAAGTGGTTACATCCAAAAGAGAACATTTTGGTCTGTTGGGCTCTTTTTAGAGGACCAACATTACAAAAACAAAAAAAAGACAGTACAGTGGTTACATCGCAAAGACAACATTATTCATCTTCTGGGCTCCTTTTAGAGGACCACTACTTGAAAAAGACAAATAAAAAAAGGAGAGTACAATGGTTACATCACAAAAACAAAATTATTCATCTGCTGGGCTCTTTTTAGAGGATTAATACTTTAATAAAAAAGGGAACAATGGGTACAACAAAACACAAATTAAAACAAGCCTTCAGAAAAATTGACAAAGCACTCAACTAAGTTTCCAAATGCCATTGTTAACAGCCATATGTATTTATTTATTTTTAAATATAAGGTGTTTTCAAAGTATTATAGGTTGTAGTTTCATTGGATATACTTACTACTTGCATTCTATGTTATTAGAAGGTTAATTTAACGTATTTCAAGTTTGTTTATATAGTTGTTATGAGTTTCAGTCATTCTGATTATCGCTTATCTTTTAGTGAGTTATGACTTTCATTGTATGTATTTACCTCTATAATTACAGAGAGGGGGTTGATCCAGGGAGTAATCCAACCACCAGTATCTGGGGTTAGGAAGGAATTTTTTTTTTACCCATTTAATACAATTGGCTAAGTTTCACTGGGATTTTTTCTGTTTGCCTTCCTCTGTGTTAAATATAAACATTTACACGTGTGTTAAAGAACATGTACTGATTCAGAAAGTTCAAACATTCGAAGAATATTAATGTATAGGTTACAATAAAAACTGTTAACATTTTATCAAAGTATGGTTTCTGATTTGTTTACAGATATTAATATATATCTAAGTTGCATGTTATAACAATAATCAAAGTAACTAATAATTCTATTTATTTTGCTACCTTTACATACATATGGAATATGACATTGGAAAAAAAAAGATATACAAAAAAAAAGAAGACACTTGCATTGGGTGGCAAACAACATTTCTAGACTTACCATTTAAAAACCCATAATTTTAGGTAGTAAAAAATAATTATAGGTGAGTGCAAATGGGTTAGGACAAATCTCAACAAATCTAGTCCAAAATTGTTGTGTTTGCTGTGTTGAAAGCTCCTAGTTTTAAGGAAGAACTCACAAGCTGTTATCCCACCTTCATAGGGAATTTATGTGTAGAGCAGTTCTACATTTAAACCCACCAATAAACATTCCTCTTCCATAGTGATATTCTGCAAACTTTGTAATACGTGTTTTGTGTCTTGTATGTATGATGAAAGTGATGAAACAAAGGGTCTTAGCACTTTATCAATATACACACTTGAGTTTTTGTAAGACTGTTATTTCCCAGAGGGGATTTCAGACTTTCATGTACTTTGGGAATGGTTTAGGATGTCACCACTAAAAAAGGCTAGAGATCATTAGATGAAAATCCTTTATGCAAAATTACATTGAATTCCTGTTTAAACTGTTGAGTAGGATCTCCCATCAGCAGTTTATAAAAGGTAATATCTCCCAATAACCAAATATTCTGTTTGTGGTACATAGAACGACTCATTGCAACATTATTTCCCCCTTTATCAAAGGGTTTCTATTATAAAACATTCTTGTAACTCTGATAAAGCTCTAAATTCCTCTTTTGTTAAATTACTCAGATATTTATGCTTCACATTTGTCAGTTGCTCTAAATCTTTACATACTTCCACATGTGATGATAGTTTAAAGCTAAGAGTGAAAGTACCCCTGAGTTTCCAATCAGTATACTGATCTTGTCTAGAAGAGACATAATTTCATTAAGAAAACTCTGTTCCTCAGGACTCAGTCCCAAGTCTTGTCCTTGTTTTTTAAAAAGTTTTTTGTGATTTCACTAATAGTGACTTCCTTGCAAACAAATGCACATCATTTTCCCATTCAAATAAATCAAAGTGGAAAGTTGGTGAAAATTACAGTCTTTTCTGTAATAAGCTAACATGATGTTGAGCAAGTGAGAAAGATTAATGATTTGCATTCTGAGAGTCCTCTCCTACCAATCATTTGGACAATATGCCCATCTGCTATGATCTCTGAGATCTTGTCTCTAATATCTCTGTGTTGGTGTTCCTAAAAAAAACCTTGTGGGCTAATTGGGTCTAATATTATTTTCTCACTTTACTCTATTCAAGAGTTGACTCCAGCTTTCACCATCAGTGTCAGATGTGTCATATTATGAGCTTGTCACTCTTCCAACTTCCAAAAGTATATTTATATGTATCATGCCTATAGATAGTGTTGCATTCCAAGTCTCTACTATACCTCATGAATTTTTTTATGTTTTCTTTCCTTCAATGATTTACAAACCTTTCAATATTGTTTTTTTTTACTTGCTTTCCAGTTCATCAAATTTCACATTCATTCTAAATGTTTCAATCTCAGCCAAGTTCAATGACAATTCTACCATAGTTTTTTCTAAGATTTTCTCGTCTTCCTGAAAAATTAGGGTCATGAGGGAAAAGGAGTATTATTTTAAAATCTGATTCTAATCTGATATAAATTTGTCATTAACTAAATGTAAAGCTGGACCTAAATTTACTCTCAAATGTATCAATTTCTTAGGTAGTTTTTTAAACTTTGACTTTCCCAGTAAGATCTATCTTGTCTTGTACAACTTTGTGATATCGAAGGAATGAAAAATATAAAAAAATGTAACTTCTGATTCAGTGTCAGTTTTAGTTTTCTCATTCAGCTTATGATAATCCATACAGAAGCAGGTTGTTCAATCCTTCTTAGGTACCAAGACTACTTGGGAGGCCCAGTGGCTGCTGGATGGTTCAATTTCTTTTAACAGTAGCATCTCAACCAATTTTCTACATATACTAGCCCTGACTGCCTCCAAGACCTGATAGGAGGGTTGCTTTAGAAATGGGTAGTCCATGGTGGGCACCTTGTGGAGGCTAAGGTGGTGTGCTCAAGCAGGGCAAAAAATACTTTACTTTATTTTGACAGTAAAATAAACAGTTGGCTTTTTTGGGGGTTCGCTAGGTTAATGGACTTCTCAATTAATCCTGTCTGACTGGTCTCAATAATGAGTTCCAGGAGATCAGGCAGTAGCCCTTCTTTGGCAGTAGGAAGTTGCCAGTAGGCAGGCAGCCCGCGAGTAGACTATGCAGCAACTTCTGATACTCATTCACTTGGTTAACATGAGCGATCCAAGTTATCTTATGTTTGGGACTAAAGCTATTAAATAAGTATGGGAACTGTCCTTACAAAATATATGATATGATCATTCCCTGGCTGCTTATAACTTATTCTGGGAGTTTGGAACTAGCAACAGTTTCTTTTATCCTTCCTCAAACTTACTGTCCTTCTCGGGTCATAGTACTGCTTCTGTCTAGCCTGACTCCTTCCTGCTCCATGAAGGCACTAAGCATGCATTTCAAGGCACCATTGAAGCCCTCACATAGACCGTTGCTTTGGTTTTGATAGGGTGAGGAGCTTGATCCTGCATAGCCTCCATAGCTGCAGGGTTATATCAGCCAGAAACAGGGTACCCTGGTTGGACATAAACTGCTTGGGGAGCCCTACTTGGGAGAATACAATCATTAAGGATTCTGATATGGAAGTAGCAGTAATTCTAATGAGGAGCTGGCCTTAGGATAGCGAGTAGCTTAGTCTACCACAGTGAGGATATATTTATTCCCATTGTTGCTGGGTCTTGCTAGGCGCTCTGTAATGTTAAAGCGACTTAGTAGTATAAGGATATCTATAAAAGGCAAGGGTTGCACAGAAACCTGTGAACCCTTCCCTGGTTGTATGTATTGCTGCCTGGAATCACAGGAGTCACAATGCTGAATAACATCTCTGTTAACTTCAGCCAGTAGAATACATCTCAAGTGCCCAGCTAAGGGACATCAAGTGCCAGTTCTAGCAAGTAGGTTCTAAACTTCTGAAGGAGGACTAACTGTCTCTTCACTTTCCCACGGAGCCCCCTTATCTGGCTGAGGGTAGCCTGGTACATTAACCCTGGTCCCATATATACTCTTCGCCAGTAGGTACCTTCTCTTTCTCTGTAGCTTTCTTTCTTACCCCTGCTAAGTTCTAATACTGCACTAGCTCGACTCTTAGTTTCTCCACACTACTCCATTGGATCCCTTGCCCCTTCATGTAATGGACTTACCCCAGTTTCCTCTCAGGTGGTTGCATCCTCATCCTCATCCTGTGGCTCCTCCAGGGTTGCCTTTGCTGCTTTTGCCCAGGTCTCAATATTGAGTTACTGACAGTCCATGTACCCCAGATCATTCCCCAACAGGATATCCTCTGCTAAGCCAGCCATCACCCCTACCTCCCTGGTGTTGTTTACCCAGGCTACAGGGGTGGTGAATCGCAGTCCCACATCCAGTTCCTTGGGCAACTCACTATGTCTGGGTGGATCATCTTAATCGCAGGCCAATTGTCCTGTAACCCTTGCATGTTCGTCTATTCAACACGACTAGTTGGAAGTGCTGTCTCCAGTTGTCATATGGAGTGAGTTGCACTGTGTTAATGATGAGGTACTCTCTCCCACTCCCCAGGGCATTCATAAAACTGTTGCCGTACTCCAACTGGGCTATGGTCCAGTTACATAGTTACATAGTAATTGAGGTTGAAAAAATAATTGTAATCCATCAATTTCAACCATTTAAGATCTCCTCTGATCTGCAGTATGCAGATTAGTTGTTAATTGATCCAGAGGAAGGCAAACAGAAAAAACATATGGGTGAAACTTTGCCAATTGTTTTTTTAATTTTTTATTTCAAATATTGTTATTGTTTATAAAACAAGAATAAACAAATAATTACATCACAATACACCATGTACATCAAGCATACAAACATATTCATAAAATGAAAAGGGGGTCTAAACAACAGTGTCTGACAATATTTCAATAGAGTTGAAGGGTCATATATTAATATAACTTTAAGAAATACACCAGTTTTACATTTTAGCCCCTGTAACATAATCTCTTAATGCAGGAGAAAGAAAGAGAAAGAAAAAAAAAATCCCAAATACTCCATTCACTCTGATTATTTTTAATTGGTTCTAATACGCTGAAGTCTTTCTCTAGAGATATATTACAGTTTAATAATTGTACATACAAGTTTGGAATGTACAATTTATATTTGGTTTGCCAATTGTTTAAAAAAGGGAAACAAATCCTTAGCCAATACCCTACATCCCTGGATCATTAATCCCTCTATAAGTAACCAGTAAAACCCTGTATGTCCTTTTTATTTAAAAATGTATCCAATCCATTTTTAAACTTATCTATCAACTCTGCTCTCACCACCTCCTTTGGTAGAGAATTCCACAGATTAACCACCCTTACTGTGAAGAACCCTTTTCTTTAAGGTATCTTTTTACTTCTATCGTCTAACCTCAAATGATGTCCTGTTGTCAGTTGAAAACCTCTTGGTACAAAAAGTTTACTTGACAAAGCCTTATATTGACACAGAATGTATTTACATAAGGTAATCATATTCCCTCTTAGATGCCTTTTTTCTAAATAAAATAAGTTTAATTTTGTTAGTCATTCTTAATACCTTAGCCCCCCGTTCCCATTATTAGTTTTTTTTATTTGCCTTTGCCGTTGCTGCTTGGCATTGAGTACTGTTACCTAGGTGATTGTCCACAAGCCCCCCAAACCCCTTTCAATTTATATCAATATCAATACCCCTAGATTTACTCCACTAAAATGATTGATTGCATGGCTATATTGTTTCTTCCTAAATCATTACTTTACATTTATTTGTATTAAATCTCATCTGCCATTTAGTTGCCCATTTCACTAATTAATGCAAATCCCTTTGGAGGGAAAGTACATTTTTTATGATTTAATTACCTTCTATAACTCCAAAGATGGAGACAATACTTTTCAGTCCAACGTCTAAGTCATTTATAAATATGTCAAAAAGGAGAGGACCTAATGCTGAACCATAATGAACCCCACTTGCCACATTAGTCAAATCTGAGTATGTTCCATCTACAACAACCCTTTGCTTCTTTAAACCAGCTCTCATTACATGAGCAGATATTTACTGCAATTCCTGCATCCCTTATTTTGCACAATAGTCTTTCATGGGCCACTGTATCAAAAGCCTTTGCAAAATCCAGAAAGACTACATCCACTGAGTTGCCTTGATTCAAGTTCCTACTAACATTCTCATGTAAAGTAATTAGATTTGTTTGACATGACCTATCCCTGATAAATCCATGTCGACTGCTACTTATAATCTTGTTCAAATAGGTAGCTAGACATAGGCACCTATTCAACGAATCATTTGTTAGTTACTGGAGCTTGTAATGTAGCCCGTACACTAATTTGCTATTCAACAGGCGTCTCTTAGCTACCCGCAAACAAATTGCGGGCTACAAGGCTGAGAATTCCTGCTGTTGAAAAAATCATAAATTTTTTAAAGCCTGTAAATGTTATAATCGCAAATCGCTATTCAATTACTTCAATTCCTCAAGCCTGCAAATGCAAATTTCACACCCGGAAATGAAAAATATGGAAGAAAATCCTACAAGTACCAGATAGGACTTGCAAGGTGGTTAAAGACCTGTTTGTAGCACTATAAATGCAATGAAAACACCAATACTGCACTTTAAAAAAACAGGGAAAGAGATGAAAGACATTAGAATTAATTGCACAAAAGTCTCAAGCTCGCAAATCTGCAATCATTTTTTTTCAAGTTTAATTTCCTTGTTACATCAATCTCGGGAATCAAGGGGTTAATAAATTTCAGGACACCCACATGTACTACAACATTTCCTTCATTCATTTTTATTATTTTGTACATTGCTGGATTGCGAGTCTGATCGCATATCAGACTTCTAAAAGCTAATTTATTGACTTTTAACTTCCATGTTCTAAGGATGTCATGATGACAGACTGTTTCTAAATTGGTTGTTACAGCCTTGCTTAATTGATCATGATTGAATAGGGCTCATATTCCTGTATATTATCCATTATTTACCATTCTAAAAGCTTTCCCACTACAGAAGTGAAGCTCACTAGTCTATAATTCCTCAGATTTGCTCTTGCTCCCTATCACATCTGCTTTTCTCCAGTCATTTGGTAGCGACCATTTGTTGAGGGAATCTTGAAAAATTATTATAATGTTTTGGTTATTACAGAGCCCAGTTCCCTCAGTACCCTTGGATGTATTCCATCAGGACCTGGGGCTTTATTAACATTTATTTTTTTCCAACCTCTTTTTGATTTCCTCCTGCTCTAACCAATTATTTGGTGAAAGTAGTGTTGCCCAATTATTTTGCGGTGTCGCAACCACTGGTAACTCTCTTGTGTATACTGTAGAAAAAAACCTATTTAGCTCATCTGCCTTTTCCTGGTCACTAATTATTAGACGGCCTGTGTCACATTGTAATGTTCCTATAGATTGCTTACTGGCCTTCTTCCCAGTAATATATTTAAAAAAATATTTTAGGGTTATTCCTACTCTCCTTTGCAACTAACTTTTCATTTTCTATTTTAGCCTCTCTAATAGACAGTTTTCAAGCCTTGGTGATCAACATGTACTCATAACATGTAAAGCAGTCTCTGTCCCCTCTTGTTTGTATAATTTGAATGCCTGTTTTATTTACTCCTTATCACGATCTGTAAATCATTGTTAAGCCACATGGGATTTGATTTACTCCTTCAACTTTTATTTCCACATGGTATATGGTGATAAGTATGTACAGTATATTCAGTAAGAATTTATACGTTGTACATTTATGTTCAGTATTTTTACCTATCAGTTCTTTGTCCCAGTCTATACTTTGTTTTGCTGCCCTTTTAAAATTAAGAACCGCCTTAGCTGACCTTCTGATCTCATTCATCCAGTTTATTTCAGGGTAGTTAAAAACTCCCGTTATTACAACTTGACCATGCTTAGCTGCATTTTCAATCTTAAAACAATAATTGCATTTCTTCCCTTTCAATTCTATTTGCCCAAATAAAACAAAGGACAAACTGGTGTGGGCTTGATTCTCTGTCGTTGGTTAGGGGAAACTCTCAGCAGATGGCCCGATGTTGGCACCCATAGCATCTGGGCTTGAATCAAGGTTCCAAGGTACTGGGGCAAGGCTGGTAGGTACTGAGGGTTGGCCTGGTTTGTGGGCTCCAGCTTGGGACCTCTTTATGGCTATTGTCTGATCAGGTTATCGTGGCTCTTCATACCCAGAATCTCCTCATCACCTCGTCTTTCCAGCTGATCATCAGGGGAATCTTCTACTCAGGTGTAACCACCAGAGGAGAGGCCCACTCCATCTGGTCCTTCTACCTGTTGACAGATCTCGTCAACCCATTGGAGCTCCTGTATCATCTCTGGACATGTCTTGTGTCCTACCATCTAGATACTTCTGGGCTTGATCTACTCACAATGCTAAGCGGCAGACATGTCCTCGTAATATGTCATCTTGTTATCGTGTCTTGGGAAGCCCACTGCTGCCACCAATTGTCACAACCCACTTTCTCTTTCCGTTCACTTGAAAATGTCGCTAGACTGATCCTACCAGCAGTTTAACTTGGTTCTGTATCCCCGCACACAGGATGGCTTAGGAGAGTTTTAGGACAAGTTGCAGATTTTCAGGCCAAGTTGCTAGGTTCCAGGTCAATTTCCAGAAATGATTCACTAATAGAAAAAAAAAAAAGATAATATCCTTCCCTCTACAGGAAACACACTATTTACATGTATGCCAAAAAGTGCATAATTGTTATTATTTCTTATAACAAAAAAGCTAGGACTTCCACCAAGGCTAGGACTTCCATGGGCTCGGACTTCCACCAAGGGCAGGTGCTGATGAGTCTATGGCTACATATGTCAGTGTCACAGCAGGGGTGTGCCAGGATATAGTAACACTGGAGACAGAGCATCTGGCTGATGGGTCTGGGTCTAATCTGAGTGGAAGACCATGGATCCAGGGTGGACATGTTTATATCCCAAAACTAGCGAAAGAGAGTGTACTGACTAGTGGCTCTATGGAGCACTGTAAGCTGAGATCAGGTGTCTCTCTTGCCTACTGGTTGTGGGAAAGATGTAGTGTAGAGATATCCATTACATTGCCGACCTCCTCTTGGGTAGAGATAAGACTATACAGTGGAAGAATCGGCTAGGAGTGTGATCTGGCTCCTGGGTTTAATCACTTTCAGCCTTTTACCAATTAGTTGTTAATCACAAGACAAAGGATCAAAGGAGTTTCGCTTGCAAAGCACTTGACACCACTTGACCATTGTCTTTTGCAACAAAGTGTTTCAATTTCTATCTGACAGTCTAGTTAACTATACTTGATGACTTATTCAGGTCCGTGTATCACCCATAAAAGTTTATGGAGACTGATTTTCTGCTTACAGCAATTTCAGATCCACCCAGCAACCTAGCCTACCCTGGGACTGTATAGCAGTTAGCTACTGGAAGCGTCTACTGGTCACCCTTAAAGTGATACTACCCTTAAATATGTGTTATTTTCTTAATGCAATATGTGCACATAACACACATAAAATAATAGATTTTTTTTAAATTGACCCAGAGCAAGCACTGGGTAATCAGTTAGTGTGTCCATAGGTTGGAGGATTTTTGACAGTCGAAGGCCTAAGCTACTGCTATCCCTGCAATTATATAATCAATTTTGGTTTAACATATTATGTTGGATATTGAAAAGATAGTTTCCTAAAACCTTATAAATCCAAATATAAAATTTAGATTTTTAGAATAGTGATAACAAGACTTATGCATTTCTAAATGGTTCCAAAGTTCCATCAATGCATTCAGTTTGCATATGTCTTTTTAGAGTCACCGTATTTTGTGGAATATTTCCCATAAAGTCAAAGTCAAATACCATTTGTACATACCTTTCATACCTAACTTCCCTATTCACTACAGAAAATGCATTTCTCGCTTATCCCCAGGTAAAATCTTTCCTTAGAGGACTATCATATAGAGCCACACCCTATCAACAGTACAGTTTTTCAAACAACTTATAAAGATATTCTCCCAAAACCACTTTGGACCAGATACAACCCTTACCATTAACAATGCCATCATGCTAGCTTTCTATGGATTCCTTTGACCATGGGAATTCTCAACATCACAGAATAATCCACAATACATCACAAAACAGGCCAGTACATTTTTATAGACCATTTCACCCTTACGCTCCAAACCACCAAAACCAGTTGTAATCCAGTTATACTTACCTACTACTCCAAGCTTAACAACAGGTGCCTGTCACCATCATCTGCGCCTAGTAGAGACCATTGATAACCTTCTAGACAAGCATCTCATAGCAAAACATTAATCATCCATAATTCCCCTCTAAGCAAGCTAAAAGGGGTACATAGCAATATGCCATACCATCAGCTGCCATTTTAAGAGAAGGATTTGACCACAAATATCCAGTTGTAACCATTCATAGAGATACTCCAAGTGTAGTATCTGTAGTAAAAACAAGTTGTTATAGATAACTAAGGAACCTTATTTCCAGTGTGTTTTGAATTGGTGGTCTAAGCAAACAAGGAGAGGCTTTTTTTGTTGGTCCAGGAATTGTTGCAAACACTGATTTGGTCAACACAGTTGCCAAGCCTTGAGGAAGTATGTAAGCCCTATAATTTCTTGCTCTACCGCCTACAACCATTCTATAGTAGCCTGAGAAAAATGTCAGTTTTGTAAGGTTTCAGGGCTAGGTCTGATGTGGCTGTGGTGGAGATTTGGCAGTACTCTGAACTAAGTGCAAGGACCTGAGCCCAAGTGGAAAAGATTTTGATCATCTTGAGGGTAACACTTATAATTAGCAAGCTGTTATGTAGAAATCAGGAAACAATTAGGCACATAAATCAGGACATACAGAATGGGTATGGTTCTTGAGTAGTCTTTCAGAAATTTGGTCATAATATATGACTGGGAAATATTTGGAGTGTATACAAAAAGCAAGAACCAATATCATAGAAATAAGAAGTGCAGCAAAAGTGACTTTGTGCGGTTCCCACATACTCATAGTATAAGAAAAAATTACTAATTGTAATCCAGGGGTGTATCTTCACCTCAAAGCACCAGGGCCCTGCTCTGGGGGGGAGTCTTGTGCTGTCCAAAATGTATATATATATTTCTATTTAATTGTTGTTTTTTTATGTGTGTAGTGAGGGCCCCCCCTGGAGCCTTCGCACCCTGGCTTACCCAATCATGGCCCCTCCGGAACACCTCAGGCCCCTCCGACTGCTCAAACTCCCCTCCTACCCTCAGAATAGATTGGACCAACATTTTGACGCATAAGTTCTTATCACTGAATCCTGCTCAAAGCTTCAGGCAGGACTGCAGGCATGAGGTAAAGGGAAGTAGCCTGTTGCCACATATGTTTAATAAATATTTATATATATATATATATATATATATAAATCAATGTGTGTGTTTCTGTATCTCTGCATGTATTTGAGCATTATGCATGTGTTTACACCCACCACATTCCTCAGGGGGACCAAATGTATATATTTATATATTTATTTATATGTATTGTGTCTACTGTGTCTATATATATATATATATATATATATATATATATATATATATATATATATATATATAAATAAATATATATATATATATATATATATATATACTGTATATATATATATATATATATATATATATACTGTATATATATATATATATATATATATATATATATATATATATATATACACAGTTGTGCTCAAATGCTTGAATACCCTGGCAGAAATATTGAAATGTTGGCATTTATTTTGGCGCCTTCTTAATAATGTTAATAGAAATCACCCAAAAGGCCCTGATCAAAAGTTTACATACCCATAGTTCTTAATACTGTGTATTGCCCTTTTTAGCATCAGTGACAGCGTGCAGTCTTTTATAATAGTTGTCTATGAGGCCTCTAATTCTTGCAGGTGGTATAGCTTCCCATTCATCTTGGCAAAATGCCTCCAGGTAATGCAATGTCTTTGGTCGTCTTGCATGAACCACACATTTGAGATCTCTGCAGAGTGGCTTGATAATATTAAGGTCAGGAGACTGTGATGGCCACTCCACAACCTTCACCTTTTTCTGCTGTAACCACTGGAGCGTCAACTTGGCCTTGTGCTTTTGGTAATTGTCATGCTGGAAAGTCCAAGAGCGTCCCATGCTCAGCCTTTGTGCAGAAGAAGGCAAATTGTCTGCCAGTATTTTCTGATAACATGCTGCATTCATCTTGCCATTAATTTTCACAAGATTCCCCGTGCCTTTAGCGCTCACCACCCCCAACTCTAAAACATCAGTGAGCCACCACCATGCTTCCCAGTGGGCATAGTATTCTTTTCACTATAGGCCTTGTTGACCCCTCTACAAATATAGCGCTTATGGTTCTGACCATAAAGCTATGTTTTGATCTTGTCACTCCAAATGACAGTGTGCCAATAGCTTTGAGGTGTGTCAAGGTGTTGTCAGGCATATTATAACTGTGATTTTTTTGACATTGGTGCAGTGAAGGCTTTTATCTGGCAACACGACCATGCAGCTAATTTTTGTTCAAGTTTCTCCATATTATGCTCCTTGAAACAACCACACAGTCTTTTTCCAGAGCAGCCTGTATTTCTACTGAGGTAACCTGTGGGTTTTTCTTTGTATTCTGAACAATTTTTTTGGCAGGTGTGGCTGAAATCTTTCTTGGTCTAACTGACCTTGGCTTAGTATCAAGAGATCCCCAAATTTTCCACTTCTTAAAAAGTGATTGAACAGTACTGATTGGCATCTTCAAGGCTTTGGATATCTTTTTATATCCTTTTCCAACTTTAGGAAGTTCCATTACCTTGTTACACAGTTTTTTTGACAGTTCTTTTCTGCTCCCCATGGCTTAGTATCTAGCATGCGCAGTCCCTCCACGTAAGAGCTAACAAACTCATTGACTATTTATACACAGACACTAATTGCATTTTAAAAAGGAAAATTAACCTTTAATTGCCATTTTAACCTGTGGGTGTTACCTTGTGTGTCGGTCATAGGGCCAAACATTCAAGGGTATGTAAACTTTTGATCAGGGGCATTTGATTTCTGTTAGCATTATGATTTAAAAAGGAGCCAAACAACTTTGTGATAATAAATGGCTTCAGATGATCACTATCCTTCAATAAAATAAAACATTTTTTGCATGATCAAAAATGTATTTTCAAAATAAATGCCAAAATTTCACAATTTCTGCCAGGGTATGCAAACTTTTGAGCACAACTGTATGTATGTGTATATATATATATATATATATATATATATATATATATATATATATATAAGTACTGTACTGAGTGAGGTGATAATAAGGGGACCAGAGGGGAGGAGAATTTTTTTTTTTGCACCAGTACCCTTCATTCACTAGCTCCACCACAGTTGTACTTATTATATTATTGTATGCTGAATGATAATATCAATTTATCCTAATAAATTAGCCCATGAGTTAATTTTAGCAAATTACAACTCAAATAAGTTGAAAACCTAAACGCTCCCTATACCTTATCTTATAAAAGATAATTGATGGTTTATCAGATTGCTCACAGCACAGCCTAGAATATCATGCCCCCAGCAACTTTCCAAAATAAGCTGATAATTAGTCCTGCTGAGGAGCCGGGGGCAAAATAAGTACAAATCTCAGCAACACTGTCATATTTCTTTTATTGTCTGTTATATGTGTAATTGACTAAGCTTTTTGTTTTTCACATTTTCTATGTATTGTTTTTAGAAAGCCCCAAAAAGTCTTAACGTATTGTAATTTTATATTTTAAAATCTTCTGCAGGGTTCCATTTTTTGTTACCTTTTTCTCTCCTACAGCTTTCACTTTCAGGAAGGTGTGTCCTTGTAAACTAATGAGCTTCTATTTAGTCCTGTTTACAGCAATAGGTGCATCAAGTCTATTTCCACCTCAGGAAGTTAATCTGGTGAAATTAAAATGATAAATTCCACAGAATAAGGTAATACTTAAGGGACTGTAGTTTTATTTACATTAAAAAAACAAGTTGCCTTTTTTCAAGTGTGCTTCTTAAAAACTGTACATTTTAGAAATATGACCATAGCTGTCCTACAATATTTTAGTGACCTATTAATGGTGAGATGGTTAAGATTTTAATTGCATTAATATTTTTAAAAGAATAATGAAATAGGTGTACATATGTCTCATACATCAATAAAATACTGATGCAATATTTACTGTTTTGCATGCAGTAATCAGATAAATATGTAAAATAGATGAATTAGTATTTTTTTTCATTGGATAATTTCATGAAAAAAAAAACACTGACTTGTGAATAAGGCTGTGTTCAACATGCTGAGTAAACTGTTCATGTTGTTCATGTAGAGTAAATTGCACTCACCACCTAATAACAGAGTGCACTAATGGCATTGACACGTTTAAAGGTGTTAATCCCATCAAGAGCTAAAGTGTTCTAATAGCATTACCTTGTTGTCGGGTTGTTGTTGTCATCTTGTCCTATTTTTTGACATGAGAAGAGAACTTGTTCCGAAGCATTAGGCAATCAAATATCTTGTATGGTGTACATATAGTTAGTAAAAAAAAGTTCACATTTTATCAGTTTTATGTCTCTGCTCTTGCCTTCTATAGTACTTCTTTCTTACAAGCTTTTTTTGTTGTGGTTTTGAAGACATGTTACCCTTTCTTATATGTTAATATAAACAAGTGGATCATCATTAGACAATATATTGCCTCTGTAGAATAGGTACATTAGTTGAAAGCCATAAAGCTCAGTATCACAGCCCTGTTCAAGACAAAAAATGGTTCAGCAACCTTGCATCATATTAAAGGTAATAACTAACTAAGTTCTCTTGTGGTATTGTTTTACCAACTGGGTTCAGCAACCTTGCATCCAGAGGAAAAAAAACATATTAAAGGTAATAACTAACTAAGTTAATCTCTTGTGGTATTGTTTTACCAACTGGGCAAGCCACCCAATGTTCCATCCCAATTAAGACAGGGGACCACATTTTGGAATGGAATAGTTGTCACGATCTACTGCTTGATTGGGCTTGTAAAGATCCTAGATCAATCCTACCCAGTAGAATTGTGAGGTCTGTTTTATCTCTGCTAGCAGGATATCAACCAGTACCAGGACAATGACCATCAGGAAGCACCAGCGATACCACAGGAAAACAGGAACTGTAGAACTTACTGGCTGTAATTATAAAATGTGCTAATAGTCAGGCAGTTCAAACCTGTAAACACCACAAGTCAAAATCTAATGATAAAATTGTTATAAAGTTGCATATTGTATATTTTAAGATATATATATTTTAGCATTGTATTCTCATTAATATAATTATTTAATGGCTCAGATATAAGATAACTGGTATGTTGATGTTTTTTTATTAGAGTTTGCTGTATCCATGACCTTATATTTCTGGTCATAATGCCTATCTTTTCACACTTTAATAGGGAAAATTGATGTTGTGTGTCTGTCTGGTAAAGCAGGAAGGAAACTTGGAAACTCAGATTTAGCAGCTAATATCCTCATTAGATCAAATGTTTTCAAAATGGTTTAATATTCTATAATAATAAAAACTAGATACATAGACACTTTTTATCAAGACCTAACTAAGGTAAATTTCAAAGCAGCTTATTCAAAGTGGCTAAATATTATGCAGATATTCAATAACGTTGAAAGAATAACAGACATTGTTGTATCCATTTTAAAGAAACATAGTTTTTATAAAAAATGTACATCAGAAACAATTTTTCTTTGTGGTATCTAAAGGAGGATGCTTTTAATATAAATCCTGCTTTTAACTTTTCACATCATGTTTTTTACAATAAAAAAGGCATGGTGTCAGGCTATGGTGGTGAAACTGTATATAATACACAGGTACAGACTGCACCAGTCTTTTTCAGAAGACACCTCACATGAGAGTTACTGATTTCAAATCTGGAACCTACCTGTCAATTTAACCCTTCATGTGCTGGTTATGTCAGAAGATTTAGTATATACAGTATCTGAAGGGACTCATATAACGCAAACAAATGTCCTTTCCAGCTCCTGGTTTATGTGTCTTCATCTCAGCTTCCCTGCCATTACAGGAAGTTACAATAAGCAGGTAGCAAGAGAATAACATTACACATTATTATCCATTGGCAGTCTGGGGCTCATAATATTCTAACAGTTCTAAAGTCCAGTAAGCCCCTTGATCATAGCAATGGGTATCAGCTTTATTTAATTAGAATTAGATCAATAAATGAAATAGTGCTTGCCAAATAATAACAGAACCAGAACTTAGATCCAACACTCCATAAATCATTGCAATCTGCAAATATTAGAACTATTTGGGGGTTGGGCAGTTGCGAGCATGACCCACAATTTGTAAAAGTATGCTGAACGAAAGGCATATACATAAGGTCCTTGGAAAAACTCCTCTTGGCTCTTCCTGACTAGAGTGATAAACCTATAAGTAGGAGCTCCCCCAGGGTCAAATAAAACAGACAGGGAAGGGGGTCTTGCAGAGAAAGGTACCATGTCTGTTGTCCCTTCTGTGGCATACCTTTTCTGGTTGTCCCACAGCCTTTTGGCTGCAATGTGTGACTTTCTGGCATATTGTGACTCCTATTTGCCCAACGGTCCTGCCTGCATCCAGTTGCCCCTGTGGATTCTATGTCTGCAAAGTCTGTAGATCAGTGTGCCCTTATGCAACATGTTAACCAAATGGTCTTGGCAGCAGAAGTGGAATTTAGGTAAACATGATGTTTATAGAAATAATGGATGACAAAAGACTGTGCAGTCTACAGTTCTTTCTGCAGCATATGTATTGTACTTAGAGATAAGTAATATGTTGGTGCTTTATGTGGGGTAAGGGGATAAGATTGCTTTTGTGACCACTATTTTTCATATCACTTTATAGTTCTTGGTACTTGAAGTCACCCATAGATTACTACATCTTAAATTCTCTTGGCTTAGGCAGCATTAGGGGGTGTAGATGAATGATAGCTCTAAGCCTTTTTTTAGTTAAGCATTTCACCCACAAACTCATATTAGGTGGGCTCTGTCACAATAATGAAACTCCATGTATTATTTTTTAATTACTCTATTACCTTTTTTATCTTCCTTTTAATCTCTGTATTATTATTCAAAGCTTACAGTTTGCAATTCATAATGCAGCTATATAAGGCTTTTTTTGTGAAAATATATTTGGTACAAAAAAACTAAAATATTCAGATACCTGTGGGAAGTATGATACTTGACTATACTTTATATCCGAAAAGCCATCACTTAAATCTGTCCACGTTCACTAAACATTCAATCTTTCCCTGTAAGAGGTCATTCACATAGGATTTTTCCATCAACATATCCCTAGTTGGTCTGACCTAAGGAGTCACTCAAAATAATCTGGTAAGAGTGAACTCTCGTACGTTTTCTTTGGAGCTATAATCATCTGCATCCTGTGCTGAAATTCTTTTTAGCACTCCAACAACAGTAGATGATACAGATAGCTGAGCTAAGGAATCCAAAGGAATCTTTGGGCATGTATTTTTGTTTTATATACATGTTTTAACTAGGTGACTTAATTCATTAGTTCTCAGAAAACTTAGAAATAAAAATTAAACACGTTGTGCTAAATCATGCCTCACCTCCAATCAGAATCCATTTAGTATAACATTATTTTATTCCTGAGATTAGAAACACTTGATAGTATAACATAATAATTTTATTGTATTATTCAGCATTACAACTCTCTCAGCTACTTTTATATTTTTGTCTAATGTCTTATAGCATAGTCTAGTATACTTTATATATTCATTGTATTTGTTGTTCTGAAGTACTTGCTGCACCCATTTGACTTTAGACTATTTTTGTACTTAGAACTACAGGAAATGTTTTAAACCAAAATAGTCAGTAATAGTAGTACAAATAAAAAGTAAAATTGTTGCCTGATCAAATGAGTTCAAACTGGGCTGTTGTGAAAGGGGAGAGGTGGTAAATTCTCCAGCTCTGGTTCTATCAAACTTCTATATAAAATGTTTAGGATAATCACAAGCCGATTCTAAATGAGAGGCACGGGCTCGTAAGAACAGATGTTTTCATCAGCTATTGTACTCTTTGTTTTCAGTGCCTTGCAGATATTTATCACATTATGTATCTCAAACATTTAAAAGTTAAAATGAAACAAGATTTTATCTTTTGTTCAGAAAGCTGCCTTATTCGCTGTGGTACTATACATATGATAAATCATCATACACTGCATTATATTAAAGTAGGAAGTTTAATATTGTAAGTCATGTTGGGATTTGCCAAGTTATTACAGTGCTATCGGCTAATGTCTTTAAGCCACCATATAGGTAAGAGAAAATGACAGCACCGAGTAAAAAAATCAATATGTTATATTATGAAAAAGCCCTCCTTATCAGTTTTTCCATTAGAATATGCATAACATAGCTTTAAATGATATTTCAAAAACATTTGGGGATTAATTGTTTTTCAAATAACATCCATTGCTTTCAGCTTGCATCCTTTTAATGGCAGTGGCTTGTCCCAAGTGACTGACTCTGCATTAGAAAATAGTTTAGAGGCTTTAGAAGAGTGGAGAAGCAGCTGTTTCTTGCAACATTAGCAGTTTTATGAATCCCTTCATGACTATAAAATGTAATCAGACACTTTATTTCTGAGGGTAATAGAGATCGTTTCCAAATAATTGACAATCATAAACCAAGGTGGCTAACAGTCCTTTTGACAAAAATAAAAGAAACATGATAAAATAGCCTAACATTCATTTTATATCTCAGTTTCAAAGTGGATAAAGGGAAGATCCTGACGATAACAAATATCATGAATGTCTGGGAAATGACTCTCTTGACACGAATAAATACTATGCACACACATCTGATGACATTGTTAGTTTTTGCTTAAAGTAAACTGTCTGAGAGAGCACATTACTGTATGTCAAACCAGCAGCAAATCCCAGAAAGACACTTTCTTTTAGAAATGTGATTATAGAAAGTAGTAGGAGTTATATGTTCAAGGTGATAATACTTTAGTTAACCAAAACTTTTCTGTAGGTAGAATACATAATTTTTTGAAGCTCTACATGCTTCCTATAGTTACTGCTTCATAATATATCCTGTTGGAAAACTGTACTAACATTTAATATCGCCAAGAGTTATAACACATTGCACTTTAGCAAGTCTTCAACATTTAATAATGAAAGAGCCCAACACTGTCAAACGTCAATGCCAGTGTATTGTATTTGAAGGAAAAATTAAGCAATGTGACCGGGGCTTGATTTAAAGTACAACTCAACTGAACTTGAACAACATTAATAGTTATGTAAGTCAGCAACATAAAAGCATTTTTAGAAAAAATATTATGTTTAGCTAATCCTGCTTGTTTTGTAGGAGCGTCAGTCTTAAAATTACAAAAAAGAAGGCGTGGTGGCTTAAAGTTTTGACCTTATTGAAAGCTTACAGGGGTGCTCCCCAAGATAATAATGAATGTAATAGAAAAGGGGAGGATAGAAAAGATCTCATTTGTACTGGGGCACACCCTGTTCTGATCTCAATTAAATGGGCAAAAACATTTTAAAATATAACTTTTATTAAATCATTTATTAAAATCCTTGTTGATAAAAATAAAGAGAGACACAGTCGGAACTACTAATGGAATATAATATGAATCTCTATTGGTATAAAAAAATGATCATCATATATAATATATGCTGATAATTTTTTTGATACCGATAGAGATCAACAAAGATTTTAATAAATTATTTAATAAAAGTTATATTTTAGAATGTTTTTCCCCATTTAATTGAGATCAGAAAAGGGTGTGACCCAGTGCAAATGAGATCTGTTCTATCCTCCCTTTTCTATTAGTGTCAGTCTTAAACTGCAACTCTGTCTCTTTCTTGAGATGGAGAGTTATCCAACTGAGATTTATTTTTCTAATGAGTTCTGTTTTCAAGAGACTATACAAAATAGCAGTCTTTCATTATGACCTAACGTGAATTTAAGGTTTGTTGCAATTTAAAATTTTGTTAGGTACAAAGACAAATCTCTTGACAGCAAAATGTAATACAATAGTTATAAATTAAAATGCTGTTATTAATATATTTTATGTATGTAAAAATATTTTGCACATTATCAAGTAATTTTTTTTAAATATCATACTATAAATATAACAATTCAGTTGTCCTTCAAAAGTTGCAATTTTATTGTCTAATATTTGAATATGCAGCTTTGCTCTTGGTTGGGGCACTTCTTGCCAGTCTATGCAAATATTTGCTAACTAGTCATGCCCCTATATTTGGTAATCACAAAAGAGTCAGGAGGGGATCTGTACTAATCCAAATTTGACTTAAGCCATTAGTTGCTGAAGCTTGCTTTAGTATATTTAGCACTCTGTGCTGCATCTCACTGCAACCTACAGGCCCTTACTGGTACACTTTATAAGACTAAATAGAAGATTCACATGAAAGAAAAAGACTCTTATGGATTTCATCCAAAAGGATTTCCTCAGCAACGAGTAAAGCTATGCACTTATAGGAAAGATATATATCAAAAAATAATAATAAATACATACAATAAAAACAAACTTACACAAAGCACGAGGGGATGACAGGACGCCTGGGAGTGAGATTGCATGCAACTTTAAGCTGAATTTCCTGAGTTTCGGCACTCGAAAATCGGCTAAGCGAGAAAAAAAATGTCGGACCAAAAAAATTAAAACAAGGCTAAAGGAGACCGAAGAGAGCAAATCATCGCCAGGCATGTAGGAGTTAGCCAGGAACGTAGGAGATACAAAATATAAAATTATAATGGACGGAAAATGCTCGAGAGCCAAGTAACACATAGAAAAAAGCTGCCATTTTACAACATTAACTTACAACTCATAACATTAGGATTCTAAAATGTCGCTTTACCCGCCTACACAAACGGTTTGACCTCGCGCACGCAGCCTATTTACAATGGCACACACTTGGCACATTCTGACACTTTTCCTCAGGTGAGCAACACTCCAACTGCACATTTTCTGATGCAGGAAAATCCAAAGAGATTGTTAACTCTAAATAGTTAAAGTATATAAAAAATTTAATTCATTAATTAATTATTATTAAAAAAAAAGATTTATAAAAAATAAAAATAGGCTTAATATCACATTTAACACTGCCCTTACTTTATGAATTCATAAATGCTTTGCACTTTCTAATAAATGTATTCATTCATTCATTCAATAATTGTAAACGTACATAAATAACATGATTATAAATTAGAAATAAATAAAAAAAATCATTTCCACTGCACTAACAAACATTTACATTTTACACTGCACTTATATATCTGTATTACCACACATTGGCAGTGATAGGAGTCTCAAAGCAGGTAAACATTTAAATCACTTTATTATGCTCTGAGACCTGCAAAAAGTGTTGCATTTACACTGCACAAAAAATATATATATTTTACACTGCACTTACACATATGTATTAATGTACTTCAAGGAAACTTGAAGTACATGAGGGAAGAGGCTCGCAATGAGCACTGAAGGTGCTCATTGCGAGCCACGTGATGAGCAGCGAAGGTGCTGAGGGAAGCAAAAGCATTACATTGTGTGGCAAACCACATTGCCATGGTTTCAAATTTTATTGCCATAATTTTTGACGGGCAAGTCACTCGTGTATATATATTTCCTAAGGGGAGATTCCTAGGCTCCCAAACGTATACCTGTATATTTTTTCTTGAGCTGAATACAATTTAAGTAATAGTTCATAATAATAAATAATATAAATTATAATAATAGATAAGAAATAAAATAATAAAAATAATAATAAATTATAATTGACTGAAATATTATTGATACATATGTCAGTCTATACGAATCCTTAAAATGCATATTTAAGGCCAGAAAGAGCATTAATTTTAGTTGCCATGAGGTCAGTTAAGCACCTTCGTGCTATGGGAGGTAAATTACGATTTTTTTTGTTGTTGAATTAAGATGCCTCAGAGATCCATCAGGTCTCCCATGGTTATAGTTACATATATTATGGGTGTCCGTGGTGACCCCCATAGTATATGATTTAATAAAAGGTGCTATGAGGATCTATAGGGACCCCCATGGTTATATGTTAGACGGTATATATCGTAGGGAGTAGGCAGGGAGTGGAAGAGGGTGGGGAAAGGGAATGCTGAGACTTCACTGCTGGAACAATGTGATGGCTTTTTACAAACTATCAATAGGATAGGTAGTCATTGGTTACTATTTTAGGTACCTCCAGAGCATTTCTCATAGGCTGTTTTATGCTGCGTGAAGTGATTTCTCGTAACTGATTATTTTACATAGAGACATGGAATGGTGCCCAATAAGCCCTATTAAATTTGAGCTGTCTGTTAAAACGTAGCTTGTAAAGTAGAAAGGAAGGCTTACTGCTATTACTTTAGCCCTGTAAAGCAGGCCACTGCTGATCTTTGGGATGTTGCGAAAAAAGCCTATGGAATGATCAATGTTGAACTTCGCAGTCGTACATTCTTTGAGCTGTCAAGCCCGTAACCGCTACGTTTGCAATTATGCTATTAAAATGCAACAAAGTCACTCGCGAGCAAGCCTGTAACATGCAAATGGAGCCCAAAGACCAACGAATGCTGGAGAGGACCCGCAAGGGGGGTAAAGTCCAATCCTTAGCACTTTAAATGTAAATATATACACACTACTGTACTTTTCTTAACAGGGAAAGTGATGTTAGGCCTTAGAATTAATAACACAACATTCTCAAGCTTGCAAATCAGCAAAACAAAATACTTTATTTCATGTTTCATTTTCATGTTCTATTGATCCCTGCAATCAATGTGTTATAATGTAACTCACATGTAATAGCATATCATATTTACAGCTTTATCAATATTGCATTATATCTGGAATGTGGGTCTGATCGTAACTCGTAATTGAACCCCGTAAGACTTTGAAATCCCACCTCCATTTTTCAGTGACGTAATTCTGACGATCTCTGATTCCATTGGCTCCATCTAAACCACTAACTACGAGTTTGACTAATTGATCACGTTCACGGCCGCACATCCAATGAGGAACAAATGGTTTACGGGTTTGCCTCTCGAGCCAGTAGCTTGCAGCATGTTCTAATTTAATAGCTACATAAATCGGCCAAATTTCCATCCCGGAGCCGCTGCAGGTCTCACGTTGCACATACGAGCTTGGAATTTAATGTGGCTAATAGTGTACTCTTTATCAGGGTCCCCACATTAACCCCATGATACAGGGCACCCTGACGGTCTAAAAACAAAAAACTAACTCCTACTAACCCAGCCGCAAATGTAAAAGACAGCAGTTTTTATTTTGTGTAATGTGGGTGTTTTTATTTTTTGTACTGGCGTGTTAGGGACTTTATTAGGGGTTAGGTAGGTAGTGTAGTGGTTAATAGGATAGGGTAGGGTGGGGGGAGTAATAGGATAGGAGTTAATAAGATAGGGTAGGGGTTAATAGGATAGGGGTTAGTAGGATGGGGTAGTGGGCAATATAATAGGGGTTAATTGGGTACTTGTATGGTTAATTAGATACAGTTAGGATTAATTGGGTACAGTTAGGGTTAATTGGGTACAGTTAGGGTTAATTAGGTATAGTGAGGGTTGAATAGGGTTAATTAATTAGAGGGGGTTCATTCAGATTTTTTTGTGTACTGGGGGATAATAGTGTAATGTAGGGTAGTGCTTATATTTAATGTCATGAGAGTCCTGGAGGAACCTCATGGCACTTATAGTGTTAATGTCAGGGTTCATTATTTTCCCATAAGGGTCAATATAGACCCTTATGGGACTGATGGGGTTAAATAGAGCCGCATGAGTCATGGGGTTATTTTAGGTGCTGTGGGGATACTTATGTTTTGGGACTTATCATTGGGACCCCTGCAGCAAGGGGTTAATGTGGGGACCCCCAATTAGGACCCCTGCATCATGGGGTTAATGTGGGGACACAGCAGGGGTCCTGATTGGGACCCCAGCATCATGGGGTTAATGTGGGGACCCTGTGGGGGTCCAGATTGGGACCCCTGCATCATAGGGTTAATGTGGGGACCCAGCAAGGGTACCGATTGAGACCCCTGCATCATGGGGTAAATGTGGGGATTTACTTTAGGAGCGGGGGAGTTAGGAGCAGAGGAGACGTCTAGGTGCAGCATACGTCAGCATTTTTAAAGCCCTTGCAAGTCCTCTCTAGTACTCGTCGAATTTAGGGCTATATTTGCTATTTACGGGTGTGTCCTGGGGGAAATCTGGCAATTGAATAGCGATTTGCGATTTTAACTGCTGCAGACTTGTAAGATCAAAGGTATTAAAATCCTTGTAACAACCACAAGGATTTTAATGCTTGTAACACGTAAGCCATTTTCAGCTTGCAAAAAAACGGCAATTGAATAGCAAATTAACTTGCGGCCTCACTTATGGGCTCCAGTAACTAATGATAGCTCAGTTGTATCAGGCTCAAAGTATTGATTGCATAGGCTCTGGAGCAACCGATTGCCTTCATAGCTAGCTGAATGGATTCTGGCTACAATTGATGTTACATGATTTCATAATAAATACCCCTGTGTCTGGAGGGGCCAGAGGTGGTTAGAGAACTTATCTAAGCCAACAGCATCAGGAAATTCAAGCAGTAATCAAAAAAAGTTTAGAATAAAGTTCTGGAGAAGGACCAATCAGGGTTGGGTTATGGAAAATTATACCAAACTTTGGACATCCTCAGCAGCACTGTTAAAATGTTGGCACAGCCATAACTTTACATGGAGAAGGACATCTACCAATACGTCAATGACTAGGTAAGGAAGGTGTTAGTAAGACAAGCAATCAAAAGCCTATGGCAATTCTGAAAAAGCTGGTGAAATCAACAAATGAGATGGGAACAGCTATAAGCCATATGGTCAACAAATTTGTGCTTTATGGAAGAATGGTGAGAGAAAACCATTGCTGAAAATTCCTATATCACGTTCTATTTAGAACTTGCCAGAATGGGAGACAAGGAAAAGCATATGTAAATGGGTTTCTGATCAGATGAAACCGGAATTGAACTTTTTGGCCTTAGCACAAAATGCTATGTGTGACTCAAACATTGACGAAATGATGGATGGTGCAAATAAAGAGTGATTCTAGAGCAAAGCCTGTGTTAGTTGCCAAGAGGCCTGAGACTTAGAAATAAATTTACCTTCCAGCAGGACAATAACCATAAACACACAGCTAAAGATACATTGAAACTTTGGAGCATTAGAGCCAAGGATACATTGAGCTCCAAGAACCTGAATATAGTAGAATGACACAGTCAAAATTCAGACCTCAATCCAATTAAATTTTTTTGGCAATCCTTAAAAATTGCTGCTAACCGACATTCAACTGAATTTGCCAAAATTATTGGTTGAATAAGTGCACAGCTGGTAGAGCGTTAACCCAAAAGACTAATGGCTGTAACTGCAGGAAATTTTGGTTCTACAAAGTGGTGAATAATTATGCAACTAGCACATGTCTGTTTTTGTTTAATTAGCTTTTCTTTCACAGTAAACCATATTTTGCACATGTAAAGTGGAAAAGGTATATATAAGTTTCCTGGGTTTCCAGTGTTTGGTAAGAAACAGGTCGTGATTATCAGAAAGAATGTGTGTTATATAGATAAGTTCAGTGTACTTACAGAGTTATAGGCAGGAGAATAAAATATGGCTTTGCACACCCACAGGAACGTTACATAACCAAAGTATGCAGCGGAAGGCTCCTAAGTACTGATTTTTACCTTTCTGGTAGATACCACAGGAAGTAATGGTGCAGATGGAATCACATGGTTGGGCGGGGTCTGAGCTCACAGTGAATCAGAGCACAAGGGTAGGGGGAAGAGAAAGTAGAGAGGTAGGGAGAGAGAGAAGGATGGAGATGAGAGAGATAAAAAACACTGTAGCTGAGGCAGGGAAGTGACAATCTGCAGGTATGGTAGTCTGTAAATGTGCTGCACAGACAGAGAGTTAAAAAACACACCAACAACAGTAGTAGAATAAGCAGGGGAGTGACAGTCTGCAGGTATCATAGTAAAGAGTGAATGTGCTGCACAGACAGATAGATAAAAAAACACACCAGCAGCAGCAGTAGTTGAGACAGGGAAGTGACATCCTGCAGGTATGGTAATCATATATGAATGTGTTCCTCAGAGAGACTCTTATATGAAAATACATAGCATATAAGAGTCTAAAACACACTACATATCCCAGGCTGCCTTGCAGCACAAACCGGAACCACAGAACTTAACACAAGTATATCAGCTGCCTGAGCCTCCTCCTGATTGGCTAAAATGAGTTTTTAAATGTATGCTAATTTAGCCTGGGTTTCAACTGTCACACTTCAAGGTAAGTGTTTAAATGTTTATTTTGGTATTTTCATGCAACAAAATGTTTTCATACACTATTATTTCTCCTCTATCAGATGCATTAATAACCAGCAAACTTAGATATTCCTTTAAGTGTGTTGTGCAAATCAGATGATAAAAATCCCAGTGAAATGCATTTTAATTAATGGTTTTAACGCTACAAAAAGTTGAAAAGTCCAAATGAAGGTTAATCATTTTGGAAGACACTGTAATACTCTTGGATATCTCACTGAAATGCAGCTTTTAAAAAATATTTTATAAAGAAATGCAACTGCATTACACATGGTAGTTTTTTTTATTGTGTTTCCAGAGTAATTTTAAAAATATGTGTCATGGTATGAGTATGTGGTTTCATGTACATGGAATGTTTTATCTATATTAGATTTTTGTAAATCTATTTGATAGAAGTTAACCAGACACGAGAATATAGATCCTGTCCTATCGTAAAAAATTGTGTTATAACAGGTATATACTATAAAGAGACCAAGTCTAAAATGGCTATTGGATTTATAGTGTCACATATTGTGGGCTCATTTGCAAGTCCCTGCCCTGTTTTGCAGAGTGAAATGCAAACACTGTATTTATTTTTAAAAATCCAAATGTGCACACAAATTATTTATGTTTTTTATGGTACTATGTACAGTAGAGGGCTTCTCATACTATTTTGCCCTCCATAAGCTAATGAATTTGTGGTTTGTGCATTTGTATATGATTCATTATTGACTTATTTGGTGCAATGATTATCATTACAGGCTATTACTATGTCAAATGCTGATGCCAAAATATGCTTTTTTTCTTATATAATTCTGGCACAGATAGTATATGTTTAAGATTTTAATATATAGCAAATTTAGATTAAAGATTCATAGTCCAGTCATAAAATAGTCAACTGACTTTCAACGTGCTAAAAAAAATAATTGATTCTGTGTATATTTATTGTTCAAAATAACAAAAATAAATGATCCCTACAATTCATTTTTGTTTTCTCAAAGTCAGTGTGATATTCTATAATCTAATAAAAAGTTGACTGTTACAAATTACTTTGTCAGTTGATTTCATTATAGATAAATAATATGCGCTTGTCTTGTTTTATTACTTTTATTTTTTTCACAAAATACATTTTGACCAATATATAAAATGTTTGAAATTTGCATTTGTTTAGCTAATTTCATACAATATTCTTGTGTTTTTTATACTTATTTATCTTTCTTTTAAATATTTCCTCATCATTATTGCCCTGAAACAGATTAAAATAAGGCTACAATTAAAATTTTAATGTGGCTAAAGAGACACATTGAAAAAAACCCACATATTTTCTAGTGATATCCCCATGGGCGTATTGAGTTTGTGGTGCCCTAGAGCCATTCCAAATGATATACATCCATGACACATTTTCTACTCCTTTATACAGTATATTCCTCTTTCTTTATATACAGTATGCTCCATCTGAAATCATGGGGAAAATAGCTGGAGAGGAATCTTTTAATGAAGAAAGGGTATGCTATAGTTAGAATAAAAATATTTCATTCTAAAGTGTGCCACTGTCCCTTCAAATTAGGCACATGTTGGTGTTTTGGAGCAATGGAGTGTTTACTGATGAAAGAAGTACTGTAATCAAGAAGGACAGTCGAGAAGTATGTAAGGCTCTGTTTGGTATCTATCTAGCAAACAATATGCATTTAAGGTAACCAGAAAAACATAGAGCATTTTACATAGTTGCTAAATTTATGGAAAGTTAATCTTAGGTTAAACTATTCCATTAATCGACTATAGTGGGGATCCTTGGATTCTTAAGATAATGTGAAGCATATATGTGAATAATCAGAGTACTGCAATACTTTGTTTATTGGACAAACATTTTAGTTAGAGTGAAAAACTTTTGAGAGGCGAACCTCTCTTTATCAATTCAGAAGCAATACTGGTAAGATGTAACATAAGCATTAGAATATACAGAACATGAATGCTCAGAAATAACAAACCCATGTGGGACAGAAGTCAGAACAAGTATGTGAATTGTGTGAGTCTTTAATCTCACTAAATGTAAATGTAACAAACTATGTTACAATCATAAGTTCCTGGAGCCCATAAGTGAGGCTGTAAGTTAATTTGCTATTTAATTGGCATCTTTTTGCAGGCTCCAAATGGGTTGCGGGTTACGGGCTTGAAAACTGTGCGATGGTTAAACCCGTAACTTACAGCCTCCCGAAGCCTTTAATCTTTCAATTCTGCAAGAGCTACGATGGCTAAAATCGCAAATCACTATTCAATTGCTCCAATCCCCCAAGGCTGCAAATGGTTTCACACCCATAAACGGCAAATGAAGGAAAAAATCCTACGAGTGCTAGAGAAGACCCGCAAGTGTGTTAAAAACCTATTCGTAGCACTGTAAATGGAAATAAAAAATCAATACTGTCTCAAATTCGCAAATCGTCAGTAAATAAAATATATTTTTATTTTTCATTCCAGGGTTATATTGATCTTGGGAATCAATGAGTTAATACATATCAGGCCACCCACATGGACTAGAACAGTATTGGCATTAATTTTCATAATTCTGTATTTTGAGGGTTTGCGAGTCTGATCGCATATCGGACCCCCGAACCTAAGTTATTGACATATAACCTCCATGTTTTACTGTCATGATATTGACAGTGTCATTTTCTTTTGGCTGTTTCGAAATGGAAGGTTACGGTCTTGCTTAATTGATCATGTTCCCACCCTGAACAGCTACGAACCAGCACACGGTTTACGGAGTCGACTTTGGGCCCATAACTTGCAGGCTCCGCAGCATGCCCGCAGACATATGTGGGATTGCAATTGAATCGGGCTCTTAATAATTAGGGGGATTTTAATAAATATAAAAAAAGTTCCAGAAAACCACATACTTCTGCTTCATAGACTATTCTAAAGCCTTTGACTGTGTGGATCACAACAAAATGTGTCAAGTTGTTAAAGAGATGGGAGTACCAGATCATCTTATCCTCCTCCTAAAGACTCATCAACAACCTCAGATACGCTGATGATACTACCTTGATGGCTAAAAGTGAGGAAGAACTAATGGACATATTGATGAAGTTAAATATTTGGACCATATCATGAGACGGCAGGATGCCCTAGAAAATACTCTGATGCTGGAAAAGATTGAAGCCACAAGAAGAAGGGAACGACAGCTGTGAAAATGGATAGATGAAGTCACTGAAGCAATGAACATGAACTTGATGAAGCTCAGAGGGGTAGCGATTGAGAGATGGCGTGCTGCGGACCATTGAGTTATGAAGAGTTAAATCGGACTGTAGGACTAAACACACACACAAAAATTTTTGAAAAGTACATTATTACTTTATTTCACTCTCTTGCATCCCCTATTTCTCTTCTCATAAAGCTCTAGAAGGTTATTATAGACAAAAGCACCACGAGAATGGAGAAGGAAACAATTTTGGTATTATTTAAGAAAAAATTACACAACATTTGCAATGTATAAAGCACACTCTTTTAAATGCACTATAGTTGCCCTTTCATAGAGAGAGAGAGAGAGAGAGAGAGAGAGAGAGAGAGAAACTATTCTATTCCTCACATTCAAACTGGGTAAATACAAGGGCCCTCATTCAATTGCGATTTGGCCAATTGAATAGGGCCCTAAATAAGCACATAGCATATTTTTTTTAAAGAAGTTTTTAGTTAGTGAAAACCTTGTTTTTGGATAGATGCTTACTAACTAAAAACCTCTTTAAAAAAAATATGTTATGTGCTTATTTAGAGCCCAATTCAATTGACCAAATCGCAATTGAATGAGGCCCAAGGACTTTACTAAGTGTTTTGACTAGAAGTGGATAAACTGAAGCGCTCTTGTAGGGTAATTTCCAAATTCTTCTTAATAGATTCTCATGAAAGAACAGTTCTTGAAGTGGCTCAAGGGTAGAGTTCTGGAAGTTACCAAAGTGCTCTTGTAAAATGAAGATTGTAATCTTAGAAAACGTGTGTAATGCTTATTGAGGTATATCTTGCATTTGCTTAGTGATGGTCACTTTAGTTTTACTCTTCTACTCCAGGTTAGCTGTAATATTGTTAGGCTAACTAGTTTGTTCTTTATTCTTCCTTTTCCTTCTGTTTTTTCCTCTGCACATATTTTTAAATTATTATTTAAATTGAATTTCTAGTTATGTTATAGATATATTATCAATCAAAAATGTAAAATAAAAAGCTCCAGTCAGTTAATAATTGGAAAATGTTTTATTGCGAACATTAATGTAATATTTGACAAAACTAATTTCAAGACTATTGAAGGAAAAAAAAAATGTACGATTGTGCAGGGTCAGGGGTGTTATCAATAAATCTGGAAGTTTGTGCTAATAGCGAAACTGTCAAAGCTTCTTATTCAAGGTGAATCAATCGGGACCTGTGGAGGCTTGCTGCTTTCTCATTGGACACTGTTCACAGTCTTAGTTCATGAAGAACACAAATGGGATAGGGGAGAAACAGATCACCAACTCCTAGTGTAGATCAGTTAGGTACCAATAAATAAAGTGAATGAGAGCTAGAACTGATACAAAATTGCATTCACGTGTAAAAACCTCATGACATGCTATAGGTACAGCTTGCGTGGACAGTTTCTTGTGTACACTCATTCTTCAGGTGAAATAGACCCAATTCTGTTGTACGTGTTTATTTACCTATAGATGAAGCTGTTATGATTAGCATTATTTTTCAAAACCTGTTAGAGTAGGTAAGACTACTTCTGAGTTGTTTTTTTATATATATCCCATACACAGTACTATTTATCAGCTTTCTATGCAGTTACAAATTTTATGTCACTGTGATTTCTAGTCATTCCTTTTCTCGACCTCCCACTTACCCTTATTATTTCTGAGATTTGCAATCTATTGACCTAATGCATTTACACTCACTTGAAATCTAACCTCTCCGTGCTCTTCTCTAACAGATCATGACAATTTGCTCAGACCTGCAATTTTCTACTTCTTTCTTCCTTTAACCTTTTTGGCCTTGTGCAGTTTCACTGTTATTATATCTTTCATTCCTAACCTTTCAGACCTCCAAGTCATGTTTTCTTGTAGCCATAGATCCAATCACCATCTATGTAGGAATATAATACGCTTAGTATTTACTTCACAATTTATTTATTTCCCTCATCAACAATTTCATTATATATTATGTATTCAATGCTCATTTTTAAATGCTGCTTTCTGACATGCATCTAGATGGCTTTTATCATTCCTGTCCAAAGTCGTATCATCATATGCAAGTTAAATTATGTCAGTTGAACTCCCATTTACCTTCTCATACTCAATACAGGAATTAATCTAATGTTCTCAAGTGTTAGTATTATAAATAAACTTGGGTTTTAGTCCCTAAATTCTTCAGCAGGTATTTTTGATTTAAAAATTATATGGGCAATTTACGTAAATTATTCCTGTTTATTATTATCATAATAATATATTATAAAAAGTTACTTTGACAACACATTTGAATCTACAGGTCATGTTATTATATCTGACATGTAACCGAGATGTTACATGTTGTCAATACTAAAAAAAAAGGCCTGTATACTTATCTAGGTAAAATCAATTACGAGTCCTGTAGTGGCACAAACAATTATTCTTAGCTACAGTATGTTAATACCCCATCCCTAAAACATTGCAAGAGAACTGTTACAAGTCACTGCAGCAATACAGAGTTGGAAATGGTTAACTTTTACACTGACTTTTCACGCTAACTATAGATTGAGAGTTACCCTATGCAAATAACATTTTACAGATCACTCTCAAATCAGGTCACTGCCATAACTACAAAGAAATGAACAAATTATTATGGGTACCAAACACCACTGCAGTGGCTTTTAAATACATGGCGGACTGCCACAAGACCTTTTAAAGAGACAGGAAAACAATACAAAACAATGGGAAAACAAGCTAAATCATCACAAATGAAGGTGTTGCTCTGCTATTGGCACATGTGTATAATCAAAAAACATTTCATTGTCACATGTGACTTATCACACATATTGAAAAAGTAAATATCTGCCTACATATGGATACATCTCTTAAAAAGACAGCACATTCAGAAATAGCCACACAAATCAGAGAACTCCATTACAAGTAATATATTACAGTCACAAAGAGACAAATGGGAAAAAATCAAATCAAATAAATCCATCTTTAGGTTTCACCACAACATATTTGGCTATACCTGCCCTTGGAAGTCCCATGCCATTGTGACTGTGCAAGTGGAAACGTTTATAAAAAAAATGAGCATGTGACAGTCAGTGATACTCTTAATGTATCAATTAATCATTAATAACCCATCACATAATTAACAACTCTGTGGTGGAATAATGAGGTCCATCAGTGTCACTATGTATATGTACCAAAGTATTAACTCATAATAATCAATCATTATCTAGATCACCCATGCTTTACTAAATAGGGTTGACAATTTTTAAATAAGTGTGTGAACACATATTGGATATAATAACACATGTGGACCACTTGTAACCCACGCTTGTTTCACAGGAATGTTATGGATTCATAAACTGCATGAAGAGGTGCCTATACAGGATGATGACCAATATCCTAAAACAACATAATTAAATAACTGTTATGTATGTTGATGTCACCAATCTATTAGCTTGAGAAACACACAGAAACATAACAGTATAACAATATTATCCAATATCATACACAGAGCACAGTCATAAACGTATATGCCTGTGCATTGATATTATGGGTGTGGTGTGGGCAGATTAAAAAGGACAAGAGGCTGGATAAAATAGAAAAACATAAAGTGGTCAAGGTAATACTGTATAATAATAATGATGCTAAAAATAATGATGCATAACATCTACTAGAGTCACTTGTGGTCGTTACACCACAGTAACCACAATCAGATGAAAAAAAAAGTAATCTTTAAAATCTTCATATAGCAAAAGTAACCACTATTGCGCATCATGTCATCATCTGCTACCATACACATATCCTGAAAATTAATGATTGTGTTAACCAGATCAGCTACTCACATACAGTGTGTTAAAGAAAATGGTGGTCATAAGCTAAAAAGGCAGAGGAGAAAAAAAACTATCTATACAGATGTGAGGGAAAAAAGTATTTGATCCCCTGCTGATTTTGAACATTTGTCCACTTGACAAATATATGATCAGTCTATAATTTTAATGGTAGGTGTATTTTAACAGTAAGAGAAAGAATAACAATACAAATAAAAAAACAAGAAAAACGCATGTCAAAAAAGTTATAAATTGATTTGCAGGTCAATGAGTGAAATAAGTATTTGATCCCCTATCAATCAGAAAGATTTCTGTCTCCCAGGTGTCTTTTATTCAGGTAACGAGCTGAGATTAGGAGCACTCTCTTAAAGAGTCCACGAAAGCCATCAATCAATCAGATTCCAAATTCATTCCATTCGCTCTACCATGGCCGAGACCAAAGAGCTGTCCTAGGATGTCAGGGACAAGATTGTCAGGGACAACATTGTAGACCTACAAAAGGCTGGAATGGGCTACAAGACCATCGCCAAGCAGCTTGGTGAGAAGGTGACAACAGTTGGTATTCGCAAATGGAAGAAACACAAAATAACTGTAGGTCAAAAATCCCTCCTGAAATGTTTCTGACCTCTGTGATTGCCAACAAGGGTTTTGCCACAAAGTACTAAGTTGAAGCGGTCAAATACTTATTTCACTCATTTAGTTCTGTGTGAAAACATTCTGCTGGTGGGATGTCACTGATGGAATGGCCACTGTGTAGATATCTCACTCAAATTATTTTACTTGCTGATGAAAAGGATGCCTTCATAGACCTGAATTGTGCTAAAAAAAAAAGAAGATAATCCTAATGGGAAAAACAAAAATAGGGACTGCACATCTCAAAATCTCAACAGCATTCCTCAGTGACCATCAATTGGTTAAATGTTAAACATAACTCTACATGTCTGCAGAGAAGAGGATCATGGATCATGTGATGGAGGGGGTAGCCATCTGCTAACAAAACATCATCCTCAGGTCATGACCCAATACTCTGTAGCCAGGCTAGATTATGGCAACACTTGGACCAATAGATGGTCACTGAGGATTGCTGTTGAGCAGGTAAGGCCCTAGGTGCAGCCTCTATCTCCTCTGCCTTCCCAAGGGCCCCCACCCCCCATGCCACTCCTGAGTTGAGCGGTGTTGCAGAGGGAGGCATCCCCCCTGGACGCAGCAGCACCAGCACTAGTAGCGGAGGCATCGAGGGATCAAAGGAGTGGCCAGGCTGAATATATGTGAGAAATGCATCTGGAGTGGAGGAGGAGATGATAGAAAACAGAGCGCGCTGAGTGATATTCACACTCAGCTGAGTTATCGCACTCTGGTTCTACACTGCCTCGAGCGGCCTGTACATGTATGACTCCACCTACTGGCAATGCCTTCTTGCATCTCTATGGAGCCTCTGCAAACTATAACCCATCAAGGCCTCCTCACCCCATGGGCCCTGTGATCATGGGCTTAGGAGCCCCAAAAAATCTAAATGGGATAATTCAACTCTTCTCTCAGGACAGGAAGCAAGGTCGGAACTACCACCGGTGCACCCAGTGCAATGCACCAGGGCCCTGTTCCGGGGGACACTGTTGCTGCAGTGCCCCCTCAAAAAAATGTTTTCATTCCTTTGGTTAAATTCTACGGGCCCCTCAATATAATTAAACATATATTATATAAACATATATATATATATTATGAATATATATATAAGAAAAAACAAAAAAAATATATATAATGTATGTCTATATGCCAGCTTTATTTGTATGTATATATATATATATATATATATATATATATATATATATATATGTTATGGGTCAGAGCTTTCATAGGTAAGACGTACTGCTCTTCATGGTTAAGTTTAATTTTGCTATTTTTTGTGTCCCTTATTCACTTAATCTGGGGGAGGGGTGTTGTCCCCCCTATCCCCCTCAGTCCCTACACCCCTTCCTGTGATCCTCTCATTAATTCCTCTTCCTCTCCTGGATCATGTTGGGCCTCAGGCTCCGATGGAGCCAACGCCCCTGCCTCGGTCTCTGTGTCGCGGCCTCAGATGTGTTCCTATCTATTGGACATGCAGTTATCATTCATCTGGATTGTGCACTGATCAGCTAATGTTTGAAGCTATCCTTTGCTGGAAGTGATAATTTATTTATATAAGAAGCTTGTTTGGTATTGGCTCATAAAAATATCTCAACTGTAACTGTAGTGTGGCCTCTGCAGCACGTCCATATACAAACTCTATATACTCTACAGAAGTTACTGCACATTGTGTCATACTAACCAATTAGTGAGCATATGTTCCGCAATAGTTGTTAAGATGCTGCTGAGATGTGTTTCCTGATGGGTTAGTACACTACAATGCACAACCATTCCTACTGAGCCTGTGTCGTCAAATGGTGCAGTATTCTCATCCGCAACTGTGTGCTAATTTGGATGTTGAATACTATTATATCTATCTGTTAATTGCTGCTTGTATTTGTCATATGTTGGCCACCAATGTGAGTTATACTTTAGGTTCCTGGATTTGATGAGGAATATTCAATCCATCTATCCCTAGTGAAATCCAGGGAGATGACGTGTCACTCTTATTTTTGTGCAGCATTTCCATGTGATTAGAGTTATCTATGTGTGTGTGGTGTACAGGTGGTGTACATGTGGTGATAAGGAGTCTGGATCTTGTGAAGCCACCAGGCTTGGTGCTCCGGGGAAGGTCCCAGCTTCTATCATCTCCTTTTTTTTTTAAGCCTTAACACATAAGCCATTTGGAGCCTCTCCCCCCATCAAGCCAGTCATGTACAGACCTTTGAATCACCACAAAGATAGTCACTTTATTTTCCCACCCGTTCATTTCAATAAAGTCGCTCCAAGTCGCTAAGCCATCATATGGCTCCAATCATCCTATGTCCTCACATCGATTATTAACCCATTCTTTCGTTTCAGACAACAATAGCCATCATTAATGGCCGATCTCAATCTCTCAGATGCAGAGAGCCTTCCTTCCCAAGCAGCTTCGTCTTCTGGAGGAGCTCCATCAGTGGCTGGCAGTCAATTGCCTCTCCAACTCTGGACTGTTTGCCGCTTGATACAGGAGCTTCAAAACCATGGCATTCTATACTCAGCTTCTACCAGGAAGTCTGAACTATATCGGATCTTACATTCAGCTGCACCTGCTCAACCTGTCACTCACCCCTTGCCCCTTGCCCCCTTCTCTCAATTACAAAGAATGATTGTAGGCATTGCAACTGCTGTCTCCTCTTTGGATCAGAGAATGAGTTGCATCAAGCAACCAATTCCATCTACCTCGACCGCTCCACCTTCAATTCCGTCAACAAGCGCAGGGGAGCCTTCTTCATCTCCTCCAACCATCATGCCCACCCACTTGATTCCATTGCATCTGAGGAGGGATATTCTTGACAGGAAAGATGTCAATCTGGTGGCCTTGCTCATCTCCTCTAATGAAGTGGAAGACAACAAAACCATTTCCCAAGGTGACGTCTCCATGATGGTGAAATCGAAAGACCCCGTCTGACACACAAACTTACAGTTCCCAAATTTGTCCTAGGGTTCAGTATGTTTGGAGATGTGCTGTGCTCAGCCGTCCCCGGAAAAAGACAAGAAATAGATGACTATCTCTTTCTGGTAGTGGACCTGGCTTATCGCTATGGCGGCTTCACGTATTTTGATTAGCATAGGTAATTTTCCACCAAAACATCAGCCGCCTTAAGCCAATTAGTTTTTTTCTAAATTGAGCATCTTTGGATCACGATCTCTTTTGCCGCCACTTTGCCAGCATAAAGGAAGCGGTGTGCAACCACTGTCAGTCTTCACTTCATTCTTCAAATTTCTGTCCTAATTCTACTTTTCAACCCGTTGTCTCCAATCCTCTTCCTACCATCATAGACTGGTGCACTACCTTGGGACATCTGCAATCTGCAATAACTTCAACACCAAGGCCTGTTACTACTCCAATTGTAGACTTATCCAAGTGTGTGCCATTTGCCACAAGGCCCACGCAAAATACATTTGTCCCTCGGTAGTGCACACCAAATGACTATACGTTGTCAATTTGCCTAAACTCACTGACAATCTCTCTCACCACCCACCCCACCACTTAATTAAGTTTCTCACTGAAGGTTTCAGTCTGGGCTTCCAAACTGGTGTATTGGCATTGGCCCAAGCTTCCTTCCCTAGCGATAATTTACTCACAGCTACGATGGAGCCTGGTGAAGTGGAAGAACTCCTCTCATCAGAAGTCATTAATGGATTTCTCATAAGCCCTTTCAGAACCCCTTCATTCCCTATATGGTGAATCCTTTAGGTCTAGCCACCTGTCAATATTCACTTAAAAAGTGCCTCTTCATAGACTTTTTTGCTCCCCATAACTCTTCCATACCTAACATCAACTCTCTCATACCTTCAGTAAATTACTCTCTGCAGTACTAAAGAGTCGATGACGCCATCAACCTGGACCTCTGGCACCGGCATAGAGTCAAATGGAAAACTAGCTTCTTCTTCACAATCAAACTTTCCTTTGGATCATAAAGCAGCCCCAAGCTTTTTGATCTATTCACTGAAGCCTTATGCGGGATTCTACTAAACATAAAACATTTTAGAAATGTTATCCATTACTTGAATGATTTCCTCTTTGGTGAAACAGCCAACACAGGACCGTCATGTCTACGCATAACAACCGCCTTGTTCGACGAACTTCCTATTCTATACGTTTAAGAGAAAATCGAAGGACCTGCCTCTACCCTAGAATTCCTGGGCATTATTCTAGACACAGTAAACATGAAGTCTCGACTTCCAACTAACAAATTGAAATACCTTCATTAGTTTATCAGCGCTACTACCATCTCAAACTCTTCCCTCAAAGACTTCCAAATCCTCCTGGGACACCTCAATTACGCTACTCAGATCTTACCTCAAGGCAGACCTTTTCTCAGCAACTTACTTCCCGACATGTCCGTTACAAATGACCAATGATCAAACATCCATATCAGAGACAATATCATCAAAGATATAAACCTATGGAAAACCTTCCTTTAATCCTGGAATGGCAGATAATTTTTAATTTCTAGACCTACCATTTATTCCACTTGATTAATTATCCACCAGACAGACCACTACTTTAAGGCATATTCAGGACAGGAATCATTTACAGGTCCATGGCCGGATTCCCTAAGAGTAAATTCCACTCCTCAATACTACTACATGCTATTGCTTGGGGTCCTTCCTGGATAAAAAAAAATGATTCAGATTCATCACTCCAAACAAAATCACCCATAATATCCTAACCTGTAAAACTTGTCAGATATTCATTTCAGGATACAACATAAGCCCGCCTATAACCCTACCTACATATTTGGCATTTGCTGCCCATTGTCAAGTGAGTTTACAATGCCAACCTAATACAATAAAAACCTACTTGACAGTCTAGTACCATTTATCTCAAACCCAATATATTCATGAATCTTTTCTATCCACTCTACCTGTAAAACTATTTCTCAAAGGTCTTTCATGCATGTCTAACCCTTTACCTCCTTCCAGGTTACCCATCACAAGTGACTTATTCCAGAAAATCATCACTTCCCTTTCACAGGATCCATTTGGCCCAACCATCTCACTAAACATCACCACTGCCAATCAACTATCCTGGTACGGGTTCCTGAGATCTAGTGAGTTCACTATCTCACCTTCACAAACCAGGTGTCTCACCAGACAAAATCTCACTTTAATTAATGATCATTGCACGCTCACACTTCCATCTTCTAAGACTAACCTCACTCCCGTCGTCATCACCTACTACCCCACTCACAACCTTTTGGTGTCCCGTAACCTCTCTTCCTGCTCTCATTGACTCTCTACTCCACAAACCTATTTCTCACCCTTTGCTAAGCATCTTCAGCCAGCCCTTAACCACTACCACTTTAATTTACTACGTTAGAATTATTCTCACCAAACTTGGCTGCCGCTCTTTTTCCTACTCAGGGCACTCCTTCCATTTTGGGGCAGCCTCAATTGCTTCCAAAAACAATACATAAGTGCTTGTTATCAAAGCCATGGGCCGCTGGAGATCTCACTGTTTCAGCAGATACATCGCTGATCCATCCTCCAAAGTCTGCCAAGCTTTCCAAAGAATGAATCAGTGAATCAATAAGCAGGCAGAGAAAGCGTAGCTTTGGCCACACCACCTGATACTCAGGGAGAGGGACCAACCACAAATTAGCAGGTTAATTACCTGCAATTGAGGGAGGAGCCCTATCCCTCATACCCCCTATAAAAAAAACTCCTCCTCACTCCTCAACTACCTGCACGCAGTCTTCACTTCACCCCCCCTCCCTGCTTTCTATCATTTATTCTATCCCTTGGCCCTCGAAGCAGGCCGAGAAAGCATAGCTTTGGCCACACCACTCAGTGAGAGGGATACAACCACAAATATATAAATATATATATATATATATACAGTTATATACAGTTATAGGTACCTTGTCTCTTCTTGTAGTACTATATCTGTACTTCCTTTCCTCTCTGTCCCTCCCCAGCAGTTCCCCATTAGCATCCTTCATGTCCTCTCCTTTTGCACAGATTGTGTTCATACCCGGGTCTCACGAGATCTCGCCAGATATTGTGAGCTAATCTCGCAAGATGTCGTGAGACCCGGGAATGAGAAGGAAGCCATAGGGACAGAAGGTGAGGAAGCTGATGGTCAAATGGATAACCTGGAGGGGATTTGTCCCCCTCGTCCCCGTGGTTCATACTCCCCTGCCAGAGAGGCCTCCGTAGATGACATGAGATTGAAAGTGTTAATCATAATACAACACATTAGCAAAGTATCACTTACAAGTTGCTCTTTTTTATTTTTGTCTATCAATATTAAATCTTTGCAACTGGTATACTCTGCAATTATGTCCCATTTTCATCTTTAAGGGAGAAATGGAATGCATGCATTCCCTGGATGTATAACTATTATTTTTAGGACATTATTATGTGATAGGGGACTAAAATATCTCTTATTTTTCAAAATTATGAATTAGTTAAAATCAATGGAAAAACATTTTATAAAATTACAATTATGGGTTGGTCTAGAGTGTTTTGTGTGGCACACTTGCAGAAATGAAAATAGGAGTGACTTGAATAGCTGCAGTACATTTTTGAACAGTTACACGTGGTGTGACTTAAGAATATAGGGAATAGAATATGGCCAAAAAAGCTATTTTACGAGTCTATAGGCCTCATTCAAATCCTAAGTTTTTGGAATAAGTAGCCGCAAGGGGAGGCAGCAAGCTACTTAGCTATTCAATTTGCGGCCTCTGATCGGGTTACGAGACTTGAGCTGGGATCCCTTGTGATTAGTTCAATCGCAACTTACTTCCATCAAAGCCTCTGATCTTGAAGAGTTGCAGCCGTGAGAAATCACAATTCACTATTCAATTGCTACGATCACCCTTCCGTCAAGCCGTTAAATAGCTAAAATCGAACTGCAGCTTACTTACACCAAAGAGGTCCTGCAACGCTCTTACTTACAAAACATAGAACTAATTTAGCACATAAAAAAGACATCCTGTACTTTTATGAGACGGGAAAGTGATTTTAGGTCTTAGAATTTATAGCACAACAATCCTCTAGTCAAATCTGCAAATAAAAATAGTGCATTATATGTTACATTTTCGTCATAAAGTCCGATGGGCTTCAAACTCCATGCCCGTAGGACTTTTGAATCCAACCTCCGCTTGGAGGTTGAAGCCCGAGGGACTTTATGACGGAAATGTAACATGAAATAAAGTGGTCATGACGATTTGAGAGATTGTGAATGTTGTACTGTTAATTTTAAGATCTAACATCAATTTCTCTTGTAATAAAAGTACAGGCTGGCTTTTTTATTTGCTAAATTAGTGCCATGTTTTGAAAGTAAGACATTTGCAGTCCTACGGGCTTGAATGACCACCTGCAAGCCTGTAACTCCTGGTTCAAGCCCACAAACTCGGAGCTCTGGAAATGCAAATATAAATTCAAGACAGCACTGTAAAGCACTGTAAATGATGGGGTACACAATAAGTGACATGAGGATTAAAGGCACAACATTCTCAAGCTGGCACATCGTCACAATGCAATACTGTATTCCACGTTTAATTTACGTTCAAAGTGCCACAGGCTTAAATAACCTCTGAGCCCGTAACTAGTTATTCAAGCCCGAACTTTGGATGGAAATTGAACGTGAAATAAAGTATTGTATTGTGGCATTGTGCCAGTTTGAGAATGTTGTGCCTTTAATCCTCATGTCATCCATTGTGTACCCCATCATTTACAGTGCTGTCTTGAACTTATATTTGCATTTACATTTCAACAATTTTCACATTGTGTGGGATTGGCCGTAAAGAGGACCCTCTTGTGGCGCCACCCAAATGAATAACTGCGTAGACATTTCGCTATGCGGGGCCGTAACCCAATCACAAGGAATCGCAGACTTGCGGCTGATTTACGTCCCCAAATAGAATGAGGCCCTATGAGTATGGAAATAAATATTGCCTTGAGTTATTCAATTTTAGTTAATGAGCATTTTTTTTATTAGTTTTTTTAAATTATTTAAATTATTTTAAAAAAAATTGTGTTAAAAAAAGATATAAAACATATGTTTGCTTAAAATTTGCAAACAAAATATGCATAAGTCTTGATATGTGTTGTTTCATTGGTTGATGACTCACAACATACAGTTCTATTACTGGTCACTGACTACCATAGTGATTTAAAAAGTGAGTTAGTAGGCTACCATCATTTAGTAAAAAGCTTAAATGTAGTTAACATTGCATTTATATGCATTTAAAAAATCAAAAGGCAGCAGCTAATTCCTTTAACAGATCACTGAACTTGGAAACAAAACATTATTCGTTTAATCAATATCCCACTTCATACGATATTTTGTTGTATTGATATATTATTAAAACAAATAGATAATTCTACTTTGTTCCCATACAGGCTTTTTTTCCACACTATTGACAAAGACATCATATATATAGTTGTCAGTGTTGGTCACGTTTGCGATGTTGGTCACGCAATGTTAAATAATTTAATTGAATTTAAGGTGCTCATTGCAAGGCTCGCAATGAGCGTCAAGGAGGCTTCAAGCACGTAAATCGAAAGCCCCCCAAAAAGCCAAATAATAATAAAAAAAATAACACACTCACACACAGCACAGGGGGAGATCCATAAAGCCTGTGAGTGAGGTTGCAAGCGATTAGAGCCATATTTGGCAATTTTTGTCGATCGAAAATCGGCTAAGCGAGAAAAATAATGGCGGAAAAAAAACTTAAAAATTCTCAAATAGGATCAAAAGGAGGCTAAACAATGCCAGGCACATGGGACTTAGAAAATACACAGCAGTGAAGACAGTAACACACGTAAACAATGCCAGGCACTCGAGACATTGAAAATAAAACCAACGTCAATCAGCACGTGCCACGCAATGGTTCAGCAGACAAACAGAAGGAGAAAGACAAAGGTTAGGGACAGGGGGCAATGGTGGAAAACGATACTTGGCATTCCCAAGCACAAACCTTGCAGGTTAACGAAGCCTGCAATGAGGGGCAAAGCCGCACATTGGTGGGCTTGCGATCAGCGCAGAAGACGCTCATCGCGACGCCAGTAAAGTAGGTGGGAGGTGAGGCTCGTGAGGAGCGCCAAAGGTGCTTAGAGGGGGCAGAACCTCGCATTGTGTGGCAAAAAGCATTGCCAAGCTTCAAATTTTATTGCCGTCATTTTTGATGGGCAATTCCATTGCAAAGCACAAAAGTTGTGGGTTGACAAAGCTTACAATAAGCAACAAAGCTGCTCATTGCGGGGCACGTGATGAGCGCCAAAGGCGCTCATCACGAGGCCCCTACAGTAGATGGAGGGAGAGGCTCACAATGAGCGCAGATGGGGCTAAGCGCGGCGCTCACGATGAGTGCCGAAGGTACAGCAATCGCTGATTTTTTCAGACTACGACCAATACAAAAAGCCAAAATTAGGTCCCTATGTAAATTTTGCAATTAGCACACAGGTCCCATGAACCCAGCAGGATCCATACAGTGCAAACATGCATACAATAACTTAAACCTGAAACCTGTATGGGGTAACAATGGGCCACAGCATTTTTTTAAATATTTATTTACAAACATTGTAACCAAGCCTTATGGGAGGAGCCCAGCCATCGACAGTAACCTCGGTCAAGTGCGCGCCATCGGGCAGGAACCAAGAATCCTCTTTTTTTTTTACAAAGCTAGTCATTAGTTTTTTTTACTTAATGGCGTGCGTCGTCCAGTCGGACTGGGTCCCTGGCGCCCTGCCACACCCTCCTCCTAATAATCTCAAACCAAAGCATAATTACACCCTGGAACCTATCCTTCCACCCTGAAATATCCCTTTTCATGTCTCTGACTAGTCACTTTATGAGGACCACCTCAAGGTCATTACCCCCAGCATATATCAAGACAATGGAAGGGCTACCAAAACCCAGGACATGGGAGTTAATGAGCTTGCCCACCTGTGGCCATCTCAGACCCCGTATACCGGCCCATTGCACCTGCATGTCCTCCTCCAGGAACACCCAGTTGCAGGCCATTGGGCACAACTGAAGTGAACCACCGTGCCAATACCCAAATGAGTGGCCGATAGCCCAGAGCTGCTTCTTGGTGCCTGCGAAAAATATGGAACAATTAGCTAATATTTTACTTGCTTTTGCAGATGCTGCTTGGCATTGCACACTAACTACATGTATTAGTATTAAATCTCATCTGCCTTTTACTCGCTCATTTTTCTAATTTATGCAAAACCCTTTGGAGTGAAAGTACATCATTATCTGTTTTAATTACCTTGCACAACTTAGGGTCATCTGCAAAAATGGAGACAGTACTTTCCAATCCTACTTCTAAGTCATCAATAAATATGTTAAAAAGGAGATGACCTAATACTGTACCATGAGGAACCCGACTTACCACATTAGTCCAATCTGAGTATGTTCCGTTTACAACAACCCTTTTCTTCCTGTCTTTAAGCCAGCTTTCAATCCATGAGCAGATATTCACTGCAATTCCTGTATCCCTTAGTTTGCTCAATAGTCTCCCATGTGGCACTGTATCAAAAGCCTTTGCAAAATCCAAAAAGACTACATCTACTGAGTTGCCTTGATCCAAGTTACTACTAACCTCTTCGTAGAAACTAATTAGGTTTGTTTGACATGACCTATCCTTCATAAATCCATGTTGTCTCCTACTTATAATCTTGTTTAAATAGACACGTTCTTGTATACTATCCCTTATTAACCCTTCTAAAAGCTTTCCCTCTACAGAAGTGAGGCATACAGGTCTCTGATTTCCTGGATTTGCTCTTGCTTCCTTCTTAAATACATATATCACCTCTGCCTTTCTCCAGTCATCTGGTAGAGACCCTGTGTTGGGTGAATCTTGAAAAATTTGATATAATGATTTTGCAATTACAGAGCCCAATTCCCTTAGTAACCTTGGATATAATCCATCAGGAACCAGGGGCCTACTAAACATTTTTTTTTCCAACCTCTTTTGGATTTCTTCCTGCGTTAACCAATTACCGTATTGGCCAGAATATAAGCCGCACCCGCATATAAGCCGCACCTGTGAAATGCAAGAAAAAAAAAAAAGATAATATCCGAATATAAGCCGCAACTTACCTATGGTAAAATTGTTACCCCCTTGTTGAAGTATATGTATAAATATGGCTTCCCCAGCCCTTGCCTTCTAGTGGGCCCTGTTTGGGGTGGATATCAAAAATATTTTGTCTGTGCTGTGCCCCCTTTGTTGTCTGCCTCCTCTCCTCTTCTGCACTCTTTCCCCTAGAGCCTCACACTCACCTCTAGGGACAGTGTCCCAACCCGGTGCCCTCTGTCCCTGTTTTACCTTCTTCCCTGAATCTCCACCAGGCCCTGTGTTGTGCTGTACTCACGCAGAGACTGGCATGCTGGTCCTCCGTGGAGAAGTGTTAGGGTCTCTCCCCCAGATAGCACTAGTGGAAAATATGGAAAGGTGCTGCACCAGTCTGTGTGGCTGGGTGCTGGTATCCTTCTGTAATTTGGGAGCGAATCCAGGCCCTGGATCCGGGCCTCCGGGTATTGCAGGCTGCAGAGCTCTACTGGGTGTAAGTTGTGTCTCCGGTAGTTGTCTGACGGAGGCTGCAGCTCCTGTCACAGTCTCTCCTACCCTCCCCCTGCTGAGTTTTGGGTCTGAGGTAGGTCTTTTTTGCCGGGGGAAGCGCACTGGGCCACCAAGGCCCCGATTCAAGATGGCTCAGAATAGATGGTCGTGAATATAAGCCGCACCAGTAACTTGCAAGCTTGTAAATTGGAAAAAAGGTGTGGCTTATATTCGGACCAATACGGTATTAGGTGAAAGTAGTGTAGTCCTGTTTTTTTGCAGTGGCCCAACGACCGGTACCTCCCTTGTGAATACCGAAGAAAATAATCTATTTAGCTGATCTGCCTTTTCCTGGTTACTAATTGTCAGACGACCTGTTTCACATTTCTATAGCTTCCTCCCTGTTCTTCTTCCCATTAATATATTTAAAAAATAATTTAGGATTAGTCTTACTCTCCTTTGCAAGCCTTGTTAATTTCCTTATACTTAGGTAAGGCAGTCTCTGTCCCCTCTTGTTTGCATAATTTCAATGCCAGTTTTTTACTCCTCATCTTCATCTTTAAGTCATTATTAAAACACATTGGGGCGTGACCGGAAATGGTTTGCACACCGGCGTAAGCGGTGTTAGATGCAAGGAGGTCAGGCAGGAATGGCTCCTCTAAGCCTGGTGCCTGCTATTATGTTTCCAACAACATCTTAAGCCTCAAAAAAACGCCATCTCCTGCTTCCTAACCAGGACCGTTGGCTCTCTATATTCCTTCTACATCCCATCTTACCCTGGTACGTCGCTGGATCGCAGGGGGTCCAAGTGCTGCTGACTGCCGCCGTTCCCAGCAGGTAATCCTGCCACGTTGTGGTGTTGCATCACTTTGGCGTTGTGAGACGATGTACTGCTGTCTGACTGCATTTCCAGAAGTAAGTTCCCATGGACATAACAGTCTACCACTCGATCCTGGAGCTGAAGTCTCTCAGTAGAACACAGCTACCGTAGCATGTCTGTGGAGCCCCTGTGTGTGTGTGTGTGGGGGGGGGGGGGGGAGATGACTCAACGAGATTGCTGACCGAAGATCGGGTCAGATTGTGAGCAGACTAGTGACCTCCCAGGGGACAAAGCCTCACAGTATACAGCACAGGAGAGAAGCGTCTTAAAGGGTCTGATGTGACTTTTATTTCACTCTTCATCTTTATATACAAGAAAGTACACACTTAATAATTTTTTTCTCCTGCTTCATTAACTAATTTTGGAAGTTATGAGTGTGCCATGTATGTATATAAATAAAAGAGCTATTGTGAACTACTGTGAATTTGGATGTGGAGTTCTGAATACTGTCTGGATATTGCTTAGTGTCAAGGGTCCAAATAATACTTCTGATTGGGAGTGAGCGTGCTTTATCAGAAAGTTTTCTCAATAAGCTGAAATAATATGGATGGCTTGGAATAATAGAGCCAATTGAGAAATAAAGGTACTTCGCAGACGGCTCTTTTCCCCCCCACGGTCTGGTTGTAGGTGGCAGTTTTTATCCAGATCCTTACTTAGCGGCAGGATATTGAGAGAAAAGAAGTTAACCGCCTGTTGGCTGTACTTTATTTTGGCATTTATGTTCAAGTACATATTATAAACCCTCTATTCATCTATTGAGCAAAGGTCAATTATATTTGAATACATAAACTGTATACAGAGAGGGTACTAAATGCCCAATAAAATTCAAATATGGCAATTAGATCTAAACCAAAAGAAAAGAAAAACTTGACCTCGAAATCAGGTTTCTTTTTACCGAAAAATAAGATGGAGACCTCTGAAATAGTTCAGGGAGATTTACCACTGACTGAGCAATCATTAAATACCTCTATAAGTAGAGAATCTCAAACATCGTTTGAAAGCAAAGTTCTATCTCAATCATCATCTCAGGAAGATGAATAACATTTTCTAAAATAAAGGGGCTTTTTCAGCATTTTCAAGGGACAATTACCCTAGATCTATCCAAACAGATTTCAGAAAATCCCAAATCTATCAATGAAACAAACATAAAGATCGAATTGGTAGAGACGAAATTTGATAAGTTAATTGTGGATAGCAACTCTCTTTTGAAATATATCTCCTTCTTAGAGAATAAAATTGAGGAATTGTCTAGCAAAATTGGAAATACAGTATAGAAGATTGTTCTAGAAGATGCTACCTTCGCATAAGAGGTATCCCAGAAAGAATAGAGGATAAAGACTTGAAAAGTTTTGCCAGCGAGTTCTTCAACAAACTGGTTCCTGATTTACAAGCAGAAGATGCGAGATTAGATGTGATACATCGGATACTGCATCCTAAAAATATGGACAAAAATATCTCTAGAGACACGATAGTTAGATTTCATTTTCAATCTTATAAGGATGCGGTGGTAAAACCAAGTTATAATAGCAACAGCCTGGATTCTCCTTATGAGAGGTTTAAAGTTTTTCTAGATCTTTCTTCACATACTTTGGCAGGAATTTGCAGTTGTCACTCAAACATTGCGGTATTAGGAATAAGATACCTATTGATGGGACCTGTTGATTTTTAGAGATGCAGTATGGCATAAAGTTAACTCTGTACAAGAAGGTCTGATGATCCTACAGAAGTCGAATTTAATAAAGGAACAATCAGATTATTCTAAAGGTGGACTTGATATATAAAAAGCCAGACTGGGAAATTGTCAAATGGTGAATTTCTCTTTCTCTTTTGTTTGTTCCTCTCTATGTGATTTGAGATAAGTAAATTGGTCATAACTCATAAGCAAGGGTAATAAGGTAGTTAGGATAGCTAGTTAGGAAGTTCACTAAAGAAAAGTCACAATATTGACACAATCTCTATGTATTATTATGAATTGTAAGAATAATACACTTAACTTACATTATAATGATGGGTGGTAGTTAATATTTTCCCTAGAAAAATTGATTAGTTCCTTGTTATAGGCATTATATATAGACGTATAAAGTTTCCAATTTTTTTTTAGACATGTAATTGGATACATTATTAGTAGAAGTTAAATGCTTAACACATGGATAACATTATTGTAATACCTATATAGATAGGTATAATATGATGCTAGTTATAGTCACCTAGCTTAATATAGTATCTTTTTTGTTGTTAAAGCTTTCATTAGAAAAATGGATTAGTTCCCTGTTACAGCGGTTATAATGAGTAATAGATAAATAAAATGTCTTCTTTTGTTTTTTTTAAGATACGTAAATGGATTGAATATTAGTAGAAGTTAACTACATAACACGTGGAGCAAATTATTTTAATACATATTCATAGATATGATCCAATGCTAGTTATAGTCACCTAGTTTAACACAGTATATATTTTTTGTATAATAAATTGATAATTTGAGACAGCTGGACACTAGTTGAAAAAGGTAACACTAGTATAAATAATTAACCCAATTGGCTTTCACACATTTAGGAGATTTAAAATGAATCACCATCCTCTGTATATTCTTAAGACCTTATTCAATTTGAACGTTCTCTGATATGGAATTGGTCAATGGGAGGAGGAATAAAGTTGGGAAGCAAAACTAAGCTGTAGTGATTGTGGTCATAGACCTTTATAGTTCCTGTATTAGAAGAGTAGTAGGGCGAGATTGTTTTATCCCACATCTGGCTATATATCCCACATTAGGTAAATATATTCAGCGATTATGTTTGGTTCATGTCTGACCTCATGCAGAATGCTTAGGCATTTATTTACCATTTTAATAGATCGGCAAATCGCCCTGTTTACTAGGAATAGACGTATTGGTAAGTCCTTCCTGGAGTATGTGTAAATGTTTGTTTGCTGTGAAAGGAGGGGAAGAATCTAAACAGACATGGTTGATTTGGGGGAAGAGAAGAGGGGAAAACAATTCTAATTGTTTAAGCTTGGTCAAAGACAACTGGAATGTGTTGGAAAATAAGAATTTTAAGGTTGAGTATGTATCTGTAGAAAAGCATTTAACTTTTAAGGGATTATGGTCATAACACAAATGGTTTTAATTCTCCATCAAAGAGAAAGATTGCCTTCTCGAATTATAACAAGTGTAAGGGTGGCATTCGTTGTATTCAAGAGACTCATCTCAGAGAAGATAATAATAAACGATATACATCTACATTAGTGAACGTTTACTGTCCTAATGATAAACAAATACTTTTCCTTAAAAAAATACTAAAATAATTGAACAGAATAAATAAAGTCCTTGAATGCTAGTGTGGAGACTTCAATATGGTGATGGAATGTTCTCTAGATAAAAAGGGCAAGATGAAATTTAAAATAGAAGCACATGTAATAAAAAGCTCCAACGATTGTTCTTAAAGAAAGGAGGGTGTTACAACCTCATGAGAATGACTTCACTTTTTTCTCAGATAGATATGGCTCTTACTCCAGGCTGTATTATTTTTTTGTGTCTTTACAGACTCTGAGGAAGACCAAGGGGGTAGAAATCCATCTGACCCAATGGTCGGATCATTCAATGATTAGCCTGACAATTAATGAGCAAATAGAAACTAAGAGCAAATTGAGCTGGAGACTTGATCCAATTCTATTGGAAATCTATTAAAAAAGAAATAGAGGAATTCTTTAAGACTAACAAAAATGTAGTTGATTCATCTACCATGTTGTGGTGTACCCACAAATCTGGGACCTAATGATTTCACGCACTTCAGCACTATATAAGCAAAGGGGTAAGCCTTTACGGCAACTATACGTGGAGTTAGAAAAGCTTAATTGCCTAAACAAAGTAGCACCTAGCAAGAAGTATGGTACTCAAATTAATTAAACTAATCTCAAGATTAAAAAAATTCAACAAAAAAAAGCTGATACTCTCTTATGAAAATGTTGTCAATCTCAAAGTTATTAGGTATCAAAACAGGAAAGTATTTAGCAAATAAATTGAAAAAACAACATATTCAGAATAAAATTGCTTGCTTAATAGGTCCAGATAATAAACAATACATCCCTCCGTACAAAATAGGAGAATTTTATAAATCTTTGTACATTTTGAATACAGATCCTAATTTGGATAAAATTGTAAAATAGGATATAGACACATTGCTGAATGGATTTGACATACCTTTAATTTATAAAGAAGAACAAAAATTTATAATATTGGGATTTTTCCAAGCTGGAAATAGAGGAGGCAATTAGGACCTTAAAATCGAATAAAGCTCCTGGTTTGGATGGCTTTGACCAATCCAACAGCCACTTTGAACTGCTTTGCCCCGGCTACAGAGGACAAAGTCGCCAGCCTGCTATCATCCACTTGCCTCACTACCTGGGGTCAGGATCTGATTTGATCTCAGATCATCCCTCCCCACTCTACCACACAAATCCCAGCTTCCACACTCCTTTTTCAACCTTTCCCTAAATGCTAGCTGGTTTCCATCTTGTCTAAAACACGCCATAATTACACCCACCCTCAAAAAACCCTCATCTGACTCTGACATTGCATCTAACTACCGCCCTATCTCCCTACTTCCCCTAGCTTCCAAACTGCTGGAGCGGCTCATATATAACCATCTTACCAGCTTTATTTCCTCTAACTCCCTTCTTGACACCTTCCATTCCGGCTTCTGGCAGCACCACTCCCCTGAGACGCTCTCACTAAAGTCACCAATGACCTGCTTACCGCCAAGTCAAAAAGTAACTTTTCTATTCTCCTTCTTCTAGATCTCTCTGCTGTCTTTGACACAGTTGACCATCCACTTCTACTCCATATATTCTCCTCCCTCAGTATTCAAGACACTGCTCTCTCGTGGTTGTCATCATACCTACAAAATTGATCATTCAGTGTCTCCTTCTCCGACACCTCTTCTTCTCCTTACCCCCGGTCAGTTGGCGTACCTCAAGGATCAGTCCTAGGCCCCCTCCTCTTCTCCATTTACACATCCTCACTTGGTACCCTTATAAACTCTTTTGGGCTTCAGTATAAACTCTATGCAGATGACACCCAAATCTACCTCTCAGCACCAGATCTATTACCCTCTCTTCTAATACATGTCTCCAACTGCCTCTCTAGCATAGCCTCTTGGATATCCACCCACCATCTCAAACTCAACATGTCTAAGACTGAACTCTCCCCTCTACCACAGTGTCAATTCCTCCCATCTCTCTCACTGTCAACAATGACATCATTACCCCAACCTCCCAAGCTCGTTGCCTTAGGGTTCTATTGGACTCCGCCCTGTTTCTCATCCCCCACATACAGTCACTAACTAAATCTTGTCTTCTCCATCTAAAAAACATCTCCAGAATTCAACACTATCTTATTCAAGACACAACTAAAATCCTAATACACTCTCTAATCATCTCTTGACTCGACTACTGCAACTCGCTTCTTGCTGGCCTACCCACCACCCGACTGTCTCCACTTCAATCCATTATGAATGCCTCTGCTAGACTCATCTTCCGTACACAACGTTCAGTGTCGACATCACCTTTCTGTCAATAACTCCACTGGCTTCCCTTAGCCTCCAGAATAAAATTTAAAATCATGACCCTAACTTTTAAAGCCCTCAACAATAGCGCACCCCCATATATCTCTGGTCCCATCTCCATATACTCCCCCACCGCCCTCCTCATTCTGCTAATGACCTTCTTCTTTCCACAACTCTTGTCACCACCTCTCACTCTCGCCTTCAGGACTTTTCTTGTATTATCTGGAATTCCTTGCTTTGCTCCACCAGATTAATCCTCCTGCCTCAAAGCATACAAAACCTCTCTAAAACACATCTCTTTAAAGAAGCATATCACATTCCACCCTAGCACACTCTCACCTCTCTCTCCCTCCTTTTCCACACACAATACCTTTAGGTTGTAAGTCTGTGAGATTCAATTACACAAGGTGCTCTAGGGAAAGTACTATGGACACTGGATTTGAGGCTCAAAGACAGAGCTCTCCTTGCTTTGCTATGTTTAATTTGTATGTATCTTTGTCTTGAACATCGCTACGGAATATGTTGGAGCGTTATAACTAAACCATAATAATAATAGTAGTCTTTGTAAAAGAATTAAGTGAACACCTCTGTATTATGTATAATGAGATTCAGATCACGGGAAAAGCTACCCCAGAATTTGTGGAAGCGAAAATAATTAACATCTTAAAACAAGGAAAGGATCCTGTGGACTGTAGGAGCTATCAGACAATCTCATTAATAAATGCAGATGCTAAATTATATTCCAAATTATTAGCAAATAGATTGAACGTGATAATACCTAAACTACTTCATTTGGATCAAGGGTTTATCAAGGCGAGACTGAAAGCGACAACATGAGACGTCTTACAGACATATTAGCCATGTTAAAAAAGAGAATTTACCCATGCTGGCCCTGTCATTAGATGCAGAAAAAGCATTTGACAGGGTCAGCTGGGATTTCTTAGAAGCAGTGTTACTGAAATCCGGCATGGCAGAATTTGCCACAAAAATGAATAAAGCGCTGTATACCAATCTAAAAGCCTCCATGGCAGCCCCAGGATACTTATCAGACAAATTTAACATCAGTAATCGGACTTGCCAGGGCTGTCCTCTGTCCCCTTTGCTGTTCTTGCTTTTTATTGAACCTTTAGCTATATCTATTAGAAAGGATGTAAACATCAAGGGGGTGTCGATAGGTAAAAAGGATTAAACGATCATGTTGTATGCAGACGACATAATAATGACCTTAACAGGGCCCGAAAGTTCTTTTGATAGACTGCATCAGATACATACAGATTTCAGTAAGATTTCTTTTTTTAAAATTAACTATTCTAAAACGTACACTCTGACCAGGAGGCTAGATATAGATCCGAAAAAATTACTGTCTGAACAATACAGTTACAACTGGAATTTGGGAAGCATTACCCACGTAGAAATTGCATTCTCATTCCAATTAAATGATTTATTTAAGGATAACTTAAGAAACATATTATAAAAAATTTAGACTGACCCTATACAACTGGAGGTATTTGAATTTAGACTGGTTGGAAAGAATTGTCGCTGTAAATATGGTAATAGTTCCAAAAATATCATATATACTCAGATGCATACCAGAATGCGTATCCAAAATAATTCTAAAAGCAATTCAACAAATTCTGCATGGGTATATTAATTAAAAAAAGAGGGCGAGAATAAGGAAAAGCATTTCTTCTAATAAATTTGAGAAGGGTGGATACGGGTCTCTTTCCATTAAAGAAATTCATGACTCCATTATAATTTCTCATGTAATTGGATGGAACCTCCTTAATAGAAAGACAATATGGAGAGATATGGAAGATGATTTTTTGGTGGATTTCCCGCTACAAAATCTGTTATGGTCTCTACTAAAATGGTTATAAAGGTTGTAAATAAACTTCCAAGAGGTCTGATCTCTTTTGTTAAGTTTTGGTATAAATATAGGGTCAATTTAAATTTGTCACATATTCCATCTTTGTCTGCTCCAATAGGTATCTTATCAACAAATCAAAAAGATTATATCAATTGGAAGCAGTCAAATTTAACTAAGATGGGGATTAAAAAGGTAGCAGATTTTTACACAGGAGGTTCTCTATTAGATCTGGAAGGGATGCAAAAGAAATTTGGGACAAAAAAAATCTCATGGCTGAAATTTACGTCATTGGTGGAAATGATCAAAGATTGTGGCTATAAAACAGTAAATATAGATAAAAGCTATGATTTGGAGGACATATTGATTAAAGGCTTAGATCTTCATACTCTTTCTAAAATTAGAAAAATCCTTTCAAATACCACTCTGTTTTTTAAAACAAAGAGCATAGAAAAATGAGAAGCGGATGCTAACTTTACACTGGATATTTACTCATGGCCTAAAATCTTTAGCTTAATTAAGAGTTCATTCATGAAGGCTTCATAAATGGAATAATTTTTTTCAATTACACAAAGATGGTACTTAGTCTTGCTAACTTTGAATGGGTTTGACTCAAAGTATTCCCCCCACTGTTGGAAGAGTTGTGGAAGTCTGGGTACAACCTTTCACCATTGGTAGGCGTGCAAAAGAGTTAACTTATTATGGAGGGTTTGCTGAATGAAGTTGTCTTCCATGGTGGGAAAGGAGATTCCATGCACCCCCCCCCCCCCCCCAAAAACAGTTTTATTTTATAAGGAGCTAGACATAGTTATCCTCAGGGGAAAAAATCTAGTTTCCCACAAATTGTTAATAGTGAAATCTCTCCTTGTTAAATATTGGGATCAAGCAACTTGTGGGCAAATAGTTAATAGTTAATATAGTTAATATAGAAATAGTTAATAGTTAATACAATATGTTGCAATGGCGATATGTTGAAAGTAAGTATAATTGCAGCCTCAACTAATAAGACATTGGCTTCTGGTTAGATACTATGGGATCAATATCGTGATCTTAATAAAACTTTATGATGTTTAATCCTGCTTTTCTCCGGTGAATTGTTCCCCTCTTCTATACCTCCCAAAATCTTAACCTAGATTTGTGAATACTCCAATCAGCTTTCTAAACTGTATAGTATTCTTCCGCTGTATTTGGACTTTGTATGTATGTATTGTATGTAATGTCTTTACATGTTTGTAATGTATGTAATGTCTTTACATGTTTGTAATTTATTAAACTTTCTAAGAAAAATAAAAAAATCCACATGGGTTGTGAATTACCCCTTTTATTACCACATGGTATGGTGATAAGTATGTATATTTACTAAGGATTTGAACATTGTCCATTTAAGTTCAGTATTTTTACCTATCAGTTCTTTGACCCAGTCTATACTTCATATTGCTGTCCTTAGAACATTACAATCTGTACTTTTAAAATTACGGTATATACTCGAGTATAAGCTGACCCGAGTATAAGCCGAGGCACCTATTTTACCACAAAATACTGGGTAAAATGATTGACTCGAGTAAAAGCCAAGGGTGGGAAATGTGCTGCCCCCTGTGTCCCCCCTCTCTCTCCCGTGTCTCTTCTCCCCTCTCCCTTCCCTGTGTCTCTTACCCCCTCCCTTATCCCCCTCCTCAAACCCCCTCCTCATTCTCAACCTCCATCCTCAACCCCACTCCTCATCCTCAAACTCCCTCCTCATCCTCAACCTCCCTCCTCATCCTCAATCCCCCCCACATCAACCCCCACAACCTCAACCCCCCTCCATAACCTCAACCTCCCTCCTCATCTTAACCTCCCTCCTCATCCTCAACCTCCCTCCTCATCCTTAACCTCCCTCCTCAACCCCCTTCAACCTCACTCCTCAACCCCCCCATCATCAACCCCCTCCTCACCCCCCCTCAACAACATCAACCCCCTCCTCAACCCTCCATCCTCAACCCCCCATCCTCAACCCTCATCCTCAACCCCCCTCCTCTACCCCTCATCCTAATTCCCCTCCTCAACCCCCCTCCCCCTCAACCTTCCTCCTCAACCTCCCATCCTCAACCACCATCCTCAACCTCAACCCCCCTCCTCAACCTCCCTCCTCCTCCTCATCATCAACCCCCTCCTCAACCCCCTCCCTACTTTCTCCCCAGTAAATACCTCCCTCTCACTTACCTGCTTCTTCTCCGGCCTCTGCTCCGTCTTGACCCCGGCGCGCATGTGACGTCACATGCGCGCCGCGTCATTAGCATATACCGGGTCGCACCACAGATTTTTTAATCGGATTCAGGTCTGGGCTCTGGCTGGGCCATTCCAAAACTTTAATCTTCTTTTGGTGAAGCCATTCCTTTGTTGATTTGGATTTATGCTTTGGGTCGTTGTCATGCTGAAGATGAAATACCTCTTCATCTTCAGCTTTCTAGCAGAAGCCTGAAGGTTTTGTGCCAATATTGACTGGTATTTCGAACTGTTAATAATTCCCTCTATCTTAACTAAGGCCCCAGTTCCAGCTGAATAAAAACAGCCCCAAAGCATGATGCTGTCGCCACCATCCTTTGGTTTCACATGCTTCACTGTGGGTATGGTGTTCTTTTGGTGATGTGCAGTGTTGTTTTTGCGCCAGACATATCATTTGGAATTATGGCCAAAAAGTTCAACCTTGGTTTCATCAGACCATAACACTTTTTCCCACATGCTTTTTGGAGACTTCAGATGGGTTTTTGCAAAATGTAGCCTGGCTTGGATGTTTTTCTTCGTAAGAAAAGGCTTTCGTCTTGCCACTCTACCCCAAAGCCCAGACATATGAAGAATATGGGAGATTGTTGTCACATGTACCGCACAGCCAGTACTTGATAGATATTCCTGCAGCTCCTTTAATGTTGCTGTAGGCCTCTTGGTAGCCTCCAGACCAGTTTTCTTCTCTTCTTTTCATCAGTTTTGGAGGGAGCTCCAGTTCTTGGTCTTCACTGTGTTCCATGGTATATCTAATGCCTTGGAAATTATTTTGTACCCTTCTCCTGACTGATTCCTATTACCAATGAGATCCCTCTGATGTTTTGGAAGCTCTCTGTGGACCATGGCTTTTGCTGTGGGATGCGACTAAGAAAATGTCAGGAAAGACCAACTAGAGCAGCTGAACTTTATTTGGGTTAATCAGAGGCACTTTAAATGATGGCAGGTGTATGCTGACTCCTATTTAATACGATTTGGAATGTGATTGCTTAATTCTGAACACAGCTACATCCCCAGTTAAAAGAGGGTGCGCAGACTTATGCAACCACATTATTTTTCTTTTTTTTTTCTTCCCTCCACCTAAAAGATTTCAGTTTGTTTTTCAATTGAGTTATACAGTTTATAGATCACATTAAAGGTGGAAAAAGTTCTGAAATTATTTATCTTTGTCTCATTTTTACAGCACAGAAACCTGACTTTTTAACAGGGGTGTGTAGACTTTTTATATCCAATATATATATATATATATATATATATATATATATATATATATATATATATATATATATATAATAAATATTGCAGTATATTATGATGCCTTTTGTATTGGACAAAATTCTTATTTATAGTGACAGCTTTTGAGAGTTTCAGCCTTTCTTTATCAAGTCTAAAGTAATACTAACATGAGATGGAACCTTGGGTTTCAATTGGCCAAATTGCAATTGAATGAGGGACTATATATATCAATATATACATGAAAAAACAGAGCACTGTAGTCCACAGTGATATCTTTCCTGTTGGACAAACATCTCACTAAGAGTGCTAAGCCTGTTATGGTATAATAAGAAAAAATGAAATTGTGATAATGTATTAGAAAACTCAAGTCCATATTAAGTCCTTTATTTTTAGTCTTGAAGAATGTGATCATCTTTATTTTAAATGCTTTTCTGTCTTAGATGTTTTTAAATTTTCCTCTGAATATTTTGACTTTTGAGTTTTGGATGGAGCGATCATTCTGGCTAAAATGGTGACCCACTGGGTTATAATAACTTTTTATGCTTTCTTTTTTAATGTCTATGTAAATTCATCCTTAAATTAATGTTTTGGCTAGTTTCGCCAGTGCACTATATAAACCACATTAGATGATGTACATGTATACGATCCTTTGATGTTATAGGTCTTGTTGTTATGTGTGGCTGTATCATCTTTACAAATGTGTTGACATAATTTAAAAGCACTTTTGTTACAAGATTTAGCTCCATATTTTATATTTAGTTGGTCATTGGCCAATTTTCTGTTGACAAGTTCTTGTTTCAGGTTTGGTGGTTTGTTTAAATGCAAGGATGGGAGGTTTTGTGAATATATATTTTAATTCAGTATCTTAGGTTAGTAATGGTTGTACATTTTTTATAATTTTCTGTATTTTCTCTAAAATTGGATGGTATGTGGTCACTAAAGGTACACGTGAAGTGGTTTCTTTTCTTTTGCACTTTAATAGGTGTTCACAGGGTATTTTGATGGCAGTGGTTATTTTTTGGGTAATAATATATATAGATTGTTTGTTTGTCAGTTGTACCCCCCCCCCCCCCAGATTTTTTTTACTTTCTACGCCCCTGCTCTCTGGACATTGTCCATAATTGTGAGGATCACTGTCCCAAGTGCTGAACTGACCATTATGATCTGATCTCCAGCAGACAACTAAGTACACATTTTCTGTATATAATTGAGTTTTAATTGTTGTGTTTTATTTGTGCATATTAGGTTATACCTGCTGTAACACTTTAATGGTATATAATTAAAAGCTAAGTTTTATTGTAGCATCTCTTATCTAAGGGATATGATATTATCTATATTGGCCATTTTTGGTCTTGTTTTTTCTCATGATATGAGAGGTTGCTACATATTTGTTGATGGCCGTTTTGTTATTTGAGTATGTTTTCCATTTCTAACTCTTGATACATAGTATAACCATATGTGCTTTCAGGTGTAAATAACCATATTTGGGTATATGGGATGACCTGAGATTGAAAGCGTTAATCACAATAAAACACATTGCTGCTCTTTTTTCTTTTTGTCTATGTAACATTCATAATTTTACAGCATGCTTTTCCATTGATTTTCACTCAAAGGCTACTCTATTCTTAGGATAAAACTGTACTCACAAATTACTTATGACCTGCATGTCATAAGTTTGTGAGATTTCAGAAAATCTAATATGCTTTCAAAAACCTTGCCGAGACCTGTCAATTTTTTTTGAAAAAGACCATACAGTTCTAAAAAGGCATGAAAATGCATGTAAGTGCTTTGGAAATTAATACTTAACAGTCCCATCAATGTTGAATAAAAAAAAAATATATAGTTGCATTAATATGTTTAAGTCAGTATACATATGGGAACATCAACTATTGGCAATATCACACCTCCACATAACACTTGTCAACTTCAAGGGTAAAATAGACCCCAATACTCTAGAGGTTAATACAAATCATGAAACCCATATTGCCAACAACAGGTGCTCCAATGCATTGACTATTGAAGGACTAGCCACACCCCAAACAATGCTCATGAACAGTATTGATCTTGACCGCAAAATAGTACTGAGAACAAACATGTATGCCACATCCATGGGAAGGTATGTAATCAACACAATAAAGTTGGGAGTTATACACTGGGGTGTGAGAAATGTCACCATGGGCAGCCTCTGACCTTAAAGTAAGGAGTGATTGACATATTGTTGCTAAATTGGTGCTGCTAATCCATACTGGAGATGAATGCCACAGGTATATCACTTTATAGCACAAGCCATGCAATGGATTGTTATAGGGTGCATGTAAAGAACAGGGTGTTTTAGGCACAGGGATATGGGCATATAGGAACAAATCATGACAAGGGGTATTGCATGAATGTGTATTAGCTGTTGAGGAAGGCCATCAGCAGTACAAGGAGGTTTTGGAGAGGAAGATGGAGCCCCATGAAACTTACCTCCATCAATGGAAATCTTGGGTCATGTGAAGCCCCACTCCATTGCTGTGGTGCATTTGACAAGATGTATACCAATAATTATAATATGTGAAATTATATTTAGTGTAAATTTATTGTATTATGTTAGAAATAAAATCACATGTGATATGTGTAAAACCACTTGAGTGGAATGGGGATCCAGAACAGAGTTATAATGTTATGATTGGGTAGTATTACTTCCAAAAAAACAGTATCACTGTTCACACAAAATGTAGAAATATGTGCTAATTATAATGTAGTAAATGCTGCTTGAACATAATACATAAATAAATAATAACATAATACAGCCCCCATCTGGAAAACCAAGCCTGTGTCACTGTCATTGCTTGTACTATGGACAGGACAATGTTTTTAAAAGGAAATGGAGTACCTTGGTGGTCCAGTAGTTAGGGTTCAGTGCTTTCACCTCTCCGACCTGGGTTCGATTCCAGTCAGGGAACAAAGAGGTCACACCACCTTGAAGCCATGCAGAGTTAGGAATACCATGAGCTATATGCTGTGGCCCACTGGAAAATGAATTGGCAACCCATTCCAGTATCTCTGCCATGAATACCAAGTGGATTGGCATGGTGTGTTATGGTCCATGAGTTTACAGAGAGTTGGACATGACTGAACAACCCAAACACACAAAACATCATCATGATGTTGCACTTAATGCATATTTGTATGCACTGATATGTTAAATTATGATTATATTAACATCAGATTCAACATGGAAAGTGTAAACAGTTGGCCATATCAATATCAATTTTAATTTAAAATGAGATGAGTGGAAAAAAAACATATGATCACAGTAGTAGCAAATATATGAATACACAGGTGTCAAGACATGTATTATCATCCACTAGTATTAAGGGCCAGGCATGTCTGTTGGAGGAGGCGGTGGTAGAGTGGGGAGGTACTGAAGAGCGCTTGGGATCTGTGTCAGTGGGCCTGATGGTACTAGGGTCCAGGAGGTGCTGGTCGTGGTACTGGAATACTACTAGTGTCACTCCAGCAGGATGGCCTAGGTGGGAAGTTGATCTGGCAGAGGAGGGGTCAGTGGTGTCAAAAGCTACGAGTGTGGTGGATGGCCCAGTGGGTTCCCCCACATGAAGCTGACATCCTCCAGCTCATATAACGGGTCCTTGTCTCCTCTCTGTGGCTCATTTTCCTCTTATCATGGATACTTGTGGGTGGGGGCTTTTTTTCCAGTTCATCCACCTCTGGCTCTGTGAAGGAACTGGACCTCCTGAGTGCTGAAATGAGAGAACAATAGTATATGAGTTAATAACATTCTTTTGATCACTTGATCACTGTGTGTTTCTATATATCTGACATTGTGATATTTAGAGAATTAGAAAAAAGAAAAATGGCTGCACAGAGATTACAATGGTAAATCAAAAGAACCAACTGACAAAATAGCATTTTGTTGTCTGTACAAATTCTGTGTATGAGGATTAAGAACAGTCAAATGAAAAATAGAATAAACACTCTAACCTGTTCTGCCCTCGTGGCTTCAAGTATACACATAAAACTTAACTTTTATTAGTAATCTTACTTTTTTGTGTGTCTTTTTGAACATATATTTACTGCAATTTCTGTAGCCCTTAGTTTGCAAATTAGTCTTACATGTAACACTGTATCAAAAGCCTTTGTAAAATCTAAAAAGACTACTTCCACTGAGTTGCCTTAATGCAAGTTAAAACTAACCTCCTTATAGAAACTAAACAGATTTGTTTGACATGACCTATCCTTCATAAATTCATTTTGACTTCTACTTATATTCCTGTTTAAATAGTCATGTTCCCTCAGTACACTTGTTTTACAACCCAGAGTTGAGGGGCCACGTGCACCTCAGTTTTCTCCCTTTAGTTTGTGCCTTTTGTGTTAAATCTCATGGCTCCCAGCAACACCTCTTAGGATAACTCTGGACATTATAAGTTGCAAGCTCAGCTCTAAAGTTACTGCTTTATTATAAAATAATAAACTCTGTTACATACCATTGATTAAAATGCTAGCGTCAGACTCTGTTTCAGACACATTTTAAAAACCATAAAACAATAAAAATAAAATAAAATCACTAGTTCCTTCCCCCCATTGCTAGGGTTACCAACCCCTTCCTTAATTTCTTCCTCTGAGATATATCGGATCTGCTATTTTCTGCTGGTATTAAGTGAGGGCAATACACTTAAATATGACTTAACTATGGCATTCTGACTATCTTTGAACCCTCAGGAAATACTAGAATGTAATGTAACATCTGGGGCCTGCAGAGTAAACAATTAGTTGTCACACTTCAAACATGGTGGAATCTTATATCTGTTTGTTACAGGTAACATAACACTACTACATTGCACATAATACCATATAGCAACCCCAACATTCATTTTTGTGGTCCACATTACACTTGACAGGTTATTATGGTCATACCAAAGTAGTTCTTGAGTTCGGGGTGGTGACAGTTCGATCTTGGGCCATACAGGCCCTTGCTGGTGAGGTTCAGGGGGTCTCCCATCATGGCCCCCCATAAGGCAGTCATGACATCTTGGATGCCTTCCATCAGGACCTTGGGCTTTATTAACATTTATTTTTTCCAACCTCTTTTGGATTTTTTCCTGCGTTACCCAATTATTTGGTGCAGGTAGTGTAGCCCCATTTTGTTGCAGTGCAACCACTGGTACCTCCCTTGTGTATACCAAAGAAAAGAACCTATGTAGCTCATCTGCCTTTTCCTGTTCACTAATTATCTGACGGCCTGTGTCATTAATATATTTACTTTTCTTTGCAACTAACTTTTCATTTTTTATTTTAGCCGGTCTAATAGCCCTTTTGCAAGCCTTCCTGATTTCCATGTACTCACGTAAAGCAGTCTCTGTCCCCTCTAGTTTGTAGAATATAAATGTTTTTACTGTATCTTGATCTTTAAATCATTGTTAAGCCACATTGGATGTAATTTATTCCTTATACTTTAACTCCTACATGGTATATTGTATGGTACAAGTATGTATATTTAGTAAGGATTAACATGTTGTCCATTTATGTTCAGTATTGTTAACTGTCAGTACTTTGTATTGCTGCCCTTAGACATTTAAAATCTGCCTTTTTAAAATTAAGAGTTTTTGTTGGCCCCTTGCAGTTTTGTTTTATTTAATTAGATCTCAAATGAGACTGTGATCACTGTTTCCCAAAGGTTTCTCTATTTCAACATTTGTTACCATATCAATATTATTTGTGATAACTAAATCCAAGATAGCCTAATTTCTAGTAGGTTCTTGTATAATCTGGACCAGATAATGATCCCTGAGTGTACTCAAGAACCTGCTTCCCTTAGCTGAACTGCTGGTCTCATTCATCCAGTTTATTTCAGGGTATTTAAAATCTCCCATTAATAAAATTTGACAGAACTTAGCTGCATTTCCAGTCTGTAACAATAATTGCATTTCCTCACTTTCAATTATATTTGGGGGTTTATAGCATCCTCCAATAAATATTACTTTATAATTTGCTGCTCCTCTGTTTAACTCTACCCACAAGCATTCAACATTATTACTAGTTCCAGCATAAACATATTCTCTGAACAGACAAATCTCTCCTCCTTTACCATTGGCCTATCTTTACTAAGGTTCGAACCAGCCAAATGAACAGTCGAGTCATGAAATTCATCCCACCATGTTTCAGTAATGCCTATTAATTGCCATTTGTCATTTACTGCTAATAATTCTAACTCAACCATTTTTTTCTGGCAAGCTTCTGGTATTAGCAAGCTTAGCAATCAAGCTCATAAAACTAAGCAATGATCACATCTAGCAAATGCTACTGCCTAGACGGGGGATGCCTCACCCTGCAACAACCACTCACCTATGGAGAAGGAGTGGTGGCATGGTTGTTGGGGTCCCTGTGTCCAGGTGGAGGGGGCTAGGATATGACCTACTCAACAGCACTCCTCAATGACAATCTATTTGTCAAAAAGTTAACATAATCTAGCCTGGCTACAGAGTAGCCTATGGTGATATTTTGTAACCAGATGGTTACCCACCATCACATAGTCCATGATCATTTTCTCTGAGCACAGGATTATGTTTAACATTTCAACAATTGATGGTCATGGAAGAGTGTCGCTGAGAAGAGATGGTGCAGTCTCTGTTTGTTTATTCCCTAGATGTAACCTTTTTTAAATTTTATTTTAGGCTCAATTCAGATCCATGAATGTATCCTCTTCATCTGCAAGCAGTGCTACCAAATAATGTAAGTGAAATATTTACATATATACTAGTGGCTATCAGATATCAATGACCCCCCCCAGCAGAATGATCACACACACCATTAATTAAGCCATATATCATGGTTTAGAACCCATGGTTGTTACATTTACTTTAAACCAATGCAGATATGGCATGGGACTTGCAAAGTCTGACAATGGCATGTTAATCCAAGCCAGCATTAATGCATGCATTAGTTATCCATGTCATCCTATCATCAATATGAGAACAGATACTTTTGTCTGATGTAAGACATTAAATATGCTGACCTTTGTGTCCTCTCAATATTAATGGGTACTTGTTTATACATCATGATATCATACCAATCAGTTATAATATGATAACACCTGCATACCAGGTGAATGTGATATCAACGTGGCTAAACAATATCATATAGAGATGGTGATAGTACTCTGGGCCCACTGTACATACAGGTAGGGCTAGATTTTTTCTCCTCTGCCTTTTTTTAGAATATGATCACCTTTTTTAACTGAATTGGGACATCAACACACTTAACAATTACTTAACAATAATATTTTTGGGTTTGAGCATTATCCTGTATACCCATTTCTTCATGCATTGTATGACTGTAAACTTATGTTTGTGTCTCACTAAACTTATGTTGATTATTAATTGATTTTGTTATGTCCAAAAGTTTCCACTTTCTATGATAAATCTGATGCTTTGTCATAATTTTCTAACATCAATTCACATACTGGTGCACACAACACCTTAATTATGCATGAAAAGTGACAACATGATGACATATATCCTTCCAAAACATTGCTATGTGAACATTCCAGCACATTCCAGGGATACAAGTGTGGTTTACAAGTGATCACATGTGTTATTATGTCAAAACTTTGTTCAAGCACTTATTTTAATGTTATTATCACTATTTTCTAAACCATGCGTGAACAACATCATTAGTGGTTTGTGGGGGTTAATACCTTTTATAAATATATATTCTGATACTGTTGTGGCTCACCATTCCATTCAAGGGTTGTTAACCATCTGACATGTATAATTAATAAGTAATTGATTAATTTACCCTAGCTGTAATTCCACATCATTATTATTGGTATACATATTGCCACATGTTTAACAGCACTGATGTGTGACTTGAAAGGAGTTGTGGAGGTAAGATTCCTTGTGCCTCTCCACAACCTCCTTTTGTGTTTGGGTTCCTCAACAGCTTCATCACATTAGTGCAATTCCCTTAGTTGTGATTTATCCCTATATCCCCATGTCCCTTTGCCTATAATATCCTGTTCCTTACATGCTCCATGTGAACATCCAGTGCCTGGCCTGTGCTATCCAGTGATATACCTATGGCATTCATCTCTCCCATTTATCCACCATCAATGTCACCCAGACCTCTGTTTAAAGCATCTTGCTGCCCATGAAGACATTTCTCACACCACAGTGTATGAGGCCCAATGTTATAGTGTAGATGACATACCTTCCCATTGATATGGCATAGATGATTGCTGTCAGTACTGTGCTGAGGATCAATACTGTTGTTGAGCATTGCTGATGGTGTGTCTATCACTTTAATAGTCAGTGCTTCAGAGCAGCTGGTGTAGTCCATGTGTGTTTCATGATTGGTATTAATCTCTTACATACTATGGTCTATGTTCCCCTGGATATTGTAATATGTCATGTGGGGGTGTAATATTGACAATTTTGGGTGTTCTGAAATATATGTGATTACTCAAACATATTAATGTGTATATACATTTTTTATTTCCACTTTTGTGCCTCTTTGACTGTAACATTATATTTTGATGTTGAATTTAGATTTCTCAAATATCAATATTTTGTGGCAATTATAATTTATCTGTCATGGACCCCTTTCCAGGACTCGGATCCAGTTGCATTGAGCCACCATAGATGACATACTGCACTATTGGAAAATGGGTAGGGAAATCACTTATGATGGGTAGGGGAATCACTTTATGATGGCCATGATTGGAATACTAGAAATTGTAATTATAATCTATATAAATTTCCTGCTTTTAAAATATTAGAGGTTTATACGTAAATGGGAAAGGTAATATCTTAGGGTAATAAACCCATTAGTGCTTAACAATACAAATTCGGATACAAGGGCAACATAGGGTTAATCACATTCACATAATATTGAAAATGTATTAATGAAAAAACAACGTTGATTAAAAGAATTTAAAAGAGGATAAAAAAAACACTATGAATAATAATTCCTTCAATGGCTATTGTAACAACTATTACCACTCTATCATATATTATTCATAGAGTGTAGTTACAAAAGCAGATGGTTTGTCAGAGTATATAGAAGGGCACTTGCTCACTAAATTATGAGCTATAAAGAAAAGTCCCAGAAATATTTGTATATATAATACTTCTAGAAATTACTAGCAAGTAGTATAGATTACCTATTAACAGTCTTATATAGGTGGTCAGGGACACAGAGCATACAGAGTGCTCAACCTCATGAGGGGAGTTATAATAGAGTCTGACATAAAGTAAATGGTAAAGTCAGTTTATATAGCAAGACTGCTTTTCCATATGTGCATATGTACACACAAGACTGACACTTAAGCTCTTAAAAAGATTTCTATCCCCTCCTAACTGAGTCCCCATGGGTGCTTATCTATTAATAGTATAAGCTATAGTAGCAAGAAGTACATGTGAGCCCTTAAAATGCCTCTGAACTCTCTTATTCAAAGTATTCGCGCCTCCATTAACTCAGAGGTTCGCGCTTCCTGGTTACGGCGTGCGTGATGACGTCACGCTTCGGTCGCCTGCTTCCTAACATGTTTCTACGTATCAAACGTCTTTGTCAAAGGATTAAGGCGTGTGCTGGAGCTGTGAGCTATTTAAAGAAAAATGGTAGTCATGGTTACCAATACTACCATGTGTGCTACACATCAAAAACGTCTCTTTATTATAAAATTACTTAAATGGAAGGAAAACAGAGGAGAAATGATGGTATCTCCATATATTGCCACATAAATGTTGAGAAATCTCTATATACCGGGCTTTATAATATAAAAAGGGGGTCATCCAATTAGTAATGAAAAATATCTCATATATATAAGTATACTAAATAAATATGATAAATAAGGAGGATGTAACCTCTTATAGTGAGCCAGTGAAATATACTCCATCAAAATAATAAATGGAATAATATATGTGAAACAGCCATAATAAATTTATAAAAGCATATGTGAAAAATCAATAATATCTGATCACTAAAAGAAGGTGCAAAATTTGATAGTCATAATCTATAAGTACTTAGTGGTCTCTATAGATGAAGAATAAAATATAAAGATCCTCTATACCTTGACTTGTAAGTCCAAGTAGGTCAATGATTAAAGTGCCAAAGTGCTATAACCAGTGTAATGAAAATGCACTCATATCTATAGCAGATCTATTTTTATAGATAAACAGTAATTGAGTGAAAAAGAAAAAAAATATATATCTATAAAAATGATGTAAGATATGAAGGTGCTATATAGGGTGACCTATAGATACAAAACCTGGTCACTAAATAAAGTGCTATATGTGCTGTGCTCAAAATATAAAAGTTTACAACTTATACACCATGAGATTTGCATAATATTTATAAGTAATTTATAAAGAGACCAGCATGCATTAGCTATAACAGGGGGAACAGTCTAAAGACTTCAAAGAAATATAATATATAATATATTCAAAAGAAGGGTGTGTAAGAAAAACCTTCATTTAAACCATTTGGTACTTGTGCTTTGAGTTTGTAAATCCATTTAGATTCACATTGTAATAGTTTCCTTTGGAAATTGCCCCTCCTAGGTCCTGGAGTTACTGAATCTATGATGCAGAATTAAGTACATCCGGATTATTGTTATAGCAATATTTAACATGTCTTGCTATGGGGGTATCATATTCGTTAAGAATAGAATATATATGCTCCCCCACTCGGCGTCGAAGCTCTCTACAGGTTTTGCCTATGTAAATCTTATTACAAAGGCACGTGGCTATATATACCACTCCTGTTGATTTGCAGTTAAAGAAACTGTTGATATCAAAGCTGGACCCACTGACAGGGTGTGTATAGTTTTTGCATGGTTTCACAAATTTACAGAATTTGCATCTGCCACATTTGTACATTCCTTTCAATGGTTTAAGCCATGTTTTGGCCTCAATCTGATTGTCTTTATACATACTATGTACAATCATATCTTTAATATTGGTGCCTCTCCTATATGTTATGCTTGCCTTTGGAGTTAGTACATCTTGTACATCTTTATCACTGGTAAGGAGATGCCAATGTTTATCAAGGATGTTTTTTATAATTTCAGAATCATGACCGAATGTCATTATACATCTAATAAGATTTTGGTGAGATGTATCATTTTTTCTGATAGTATTATCTTCATGTGATTTTATGACATGTGCATTTAGCAGGTCGGTTCTGTTACAGGATAAGGCATGCTTGTAAGCTCCTTTGAGACTTCTGTTAGGGTAACCTCTTGATTTAAAACGTTGTCTTAGTTTATCTGCTTCCATCTTAAATTCTTGTTCTGAACTGCAGTTCCTCTGAATTCTTAAGTATTGGCCTTTAGGGATTCCTCTTTTTTGGGGCCCAAAGTGCTGACTTTCCCCTTTTAATAATGTGTTGGAAGCCGTTTCCTTTCTAAAGGTAGAAGTACAGATTTTTCCTTCTAAGTCTTTTTTTATTTTTAAACTAGCGAATTGCCCGTCAAAAAATGACGGCAATGAAATTGTAAGGTAGTTAATGCTGTTTGGTGTATAATAAATATGTAATACATTACTAAATGAATATACTGTACCTATTTTGAAGCATTGTGATGAAGAGCTGGCAATGTGTGTTGATGTTGCTGCAGCATTAGTGGTGTGGAGCTGCTGTGTAAGCGTGCTGAATGTGTGCACTGTGTGGTATGAATATCCGTATGTCGTTTGTGGCGTTTTGCGAGTTTCTTGTGGTGTTTTGCGAGTTTAGAGTGCTGTAGCCTCGTTTTCGTTTTGTTCGGCGGCCATTTTTTCTCTCGCTTAGATTTTTTTTTAGTCTCTAAACTCTTTTATTTGGAGTAAAATCGAGGTCTAAGTTGCATTTTTGAGGTTCTGGGTGCTCCCTCTTGGTGTAGGTAATGTTTTTATGTATGTGCTGTGTGCATGTATTGTGTTTTACATTTTGTAATGTTCTCGAGTTGCGTCCGAGTGTTGCGAGGCCGTAATGTGTGTGAATGTGTGTCGTATGTTGTTTGCGAGTGTCGTAATGTGTGTGTCGTACTGTTTGGGTTGCGATGTGAAGTTTGCGAGGGTCGCAGTTGCTGGCATGGAGCGCCGAAGGCGCTCCATGCCAGCAACTGAGACCCTCGGACAGTGCCCTCGCTTCGCGCCCGCAGCGTTAGCAACAACTCGTACGCTCACAACTATATATGTGATCTAGGAAAGAGACTTCACTTTGACTCGCCTCAAAGGTGAATCTCAGGCCTAGTTCATTATTATTTAAATATGATATGAAGGCTGTTAGATCTTGTCTGTTACCCGTCCAGACAAGGATAACATCATCTATGTATCTTCTCCAGATGAGTATATTGTTTCCAAAAGAATGTACATTATCATCATATATGTATTTATCCTCCCACCAACCAAGGAAAAGATTAGCATAGCTGGGAGCACATGGTGTTCCCATCGCAGTTCCTTGTTGTTGGTGGTACCATTTTTGGTTAAAGAGAAAAAAATTATGTTTCAGAACATATTCAAGCAATGATATCAACAGTTTATTCAATTCTTCAAAAGTGGAGCCTTTCATCTGAAAAAAATATTTCACTGCATCAATCCCAAATTGATGAGGAATACTGCTATAAAGAGCTTCGACGTCAATGCATACTAGCCAGGATTCAGTGGGTATAGTAAGATCTTCTAGTTGCCTAAGGATATCTGGAGTATCCTTTACATATGATGGTAACCCCATCACAAATTCTCTAAGATAGTAGTCCAAAAATACACTGCAATTATGTGAAAGGTTATCAGTGCCAGAAACTATAGGTCTTCCAGGAATAGGCCCAGTTTTTATTATAATATTATTATTCTTTAACTATAGAGATCACTAAGTACTTATAGATTATGACTATCAAATTTTGCACCTTCTTTTAGTGATCTGTTATTATTGATTTTTCACATATGCTTTTATAAATTTATTATGGCTGTTTCACATATATTATTCCATTTATTATTTTGATGGAGTATATTTCACTGGTTCACTATAAGAGGTTACATCCTCCTTATTTATCATATTTATTTAGTATACTTATATATATATGAGATATTTTTCATTACTAGTTGGATGATGCCCTTTTTATATTATAAAGCCCGGTATATAGAGATTTCTCAACATTTATGTGGCAATATATGGAGATACCATCATTTCTCCTCTGTTTTCCTTCCATTTAAGTATTTTTATAATAAAGATATGTTTTTGATGTGTAGCACACATGGTAGTATTGGTAACCATAACTACCATTTTTCTTTAAATAGCTCACAGCTCCAGCACACGCCTTAATCCTTTGACAAAGACGTTTGATACGTAGAAACATGTTAGGAAGCAGGCGAGCGTAGCATGACGTCATCATGCACGACGTAACCAGGAAGCGCGAACCTCTGAGTTAATGGAGGCGCGAATACTTTGAATAAGAGAGTTCAGAGGCATTTTAAGGGCTCACATGTACTTCTTGCTACTATAGCTTATACTATTAATAGATAAGCACCCATGGGGACTCAGTTAGGAGGGGATAGAAATCTTTTTAAGAGCTTAAGTGTCAGTCTTGTGTGTACATATGCACATATGGAAAAGCAGTCTTGCTATATAAACTGACTTTACCATTTACTTTATGTCAGACTCTATTATAACTCCCCTCATGAGGTTGAGCACTCTGTATGCTCTGTGTCCCTGACCACCTATATAAGACTGTTAATAGGTAATCTATACTACTTGCTAGTAATTTCTAGAAGTATTATATATACAAATATTTCTGGGACTTTTCTTTATAGCTCATAATTTAGTGAGCAAGTGCCCTTCTATATACTCTGACAAACCATCTGCTTTTGTAACTACACTCTATGAATAATATATGATAGAGTGGTAATAGTTGTTACAATAGCCATTGAAGGAATTATTATTCATAGTGTTTTAATGGCTAAAAGACAGGAAGCAAAGGGTTGTTGTAAATGGAACATACTCCGATTGGTCTAATGTGATAAGTGGGGTTCCTCAGGGCTCAGTATTGGGTCCTCTCCTTTTTAACATATTTATTAATGACATTGAAGTAGGACTCGAATGTAGTGTCTCCATTTTTGCTGATGACACTTAGTTGTGCAAGGTAATAAAATCAGATAATGATGTACTTTCCCTACAAAAGGATTTGTATAAATTAGAGAAATGGGCGGCTAAATGGCAGATGAGATTTAATACAAATAAATGTAAGGTTATGCATTTGGGAAGGAACAATAGCCAAGCAATTTATAATCTTAATGGAGCAAATCTAGGGGTATCAGATATTGAAAGGGATTTGGGAGTACTAGTGGACAACCACCTAGGTAACAGCGCTCAAAGCCAAGCAGCGGCTGCAAAGGCAAATAAAATATTAGCATGTATTAGGAAGGGTATAGAAGCCAGGGAAGAAGATATAATTCTGCTACTATACAAATCTCTAGTACGCCCTCATTTGGAATATGGAGTACAATTTTGGGCACCACCTCATAAAAAAGACATTTTAGAGCTGGAAAAAGTACAGAGAAGGGCTACAAAACTAATAAGGGGAATGGAGGGGCTAAGTTATGAAGAAAGACTAGCAAAATTAAACTTATTTTCGCTAGAAAAAAGGCGTCTAAGAGGAGATATCATTACGTTACATAAATACATCCAGGGTCAATATAAGGCTTTGTCAAGTGAACTTTTTGTAGCAAGAGATTTTCAACTGACAAGAGGACATCCGTTGAGGTTAGAGGAAAAAAGATTTCACCTTAAACAAAGAAAAGGGTTCTTCACAGTTAGGGTGGTTAAACTGTGGAATTCTCTACCAAAGGAGGTGGTGACAGCGATTTCGATAGACAACTTCAAAAAGGGGTTAGATATATTTCTGAATAAAGAGGGCATTCAAGGCTATCCTAGATAACTAGCAAGGAATATTGATCCAGGGAGAAATTTGATCGCCAGTTTCTGGGGTCAGGAAGGAATTTTGCTTTTTTTTCCCCTTATGAGACAATTGGCAAAGTTTCAATGGTTTTTTTTTTTATGTTTGCCTTCCTCTGGATCAATTAACAATAATAATAAATAGTCCAAATTAAAAAGATCAATAGAGATCTAAAAAGGTTGAACTTGATGGACTAACTCTTTATTCATCCTCCAATACTATACTATTAATAATTATTTAATCAATAATTTAATTAATAACTAATCCGCATATTGCAGATCAGAGGAGATCTTAACAGGTTGAACTTGATGGACTGAAAGTCTTTTTTCAACCTTAATTACTATGTAACTATGTAACTATGTAATCCTCTTTTAAATTCTTTTAATCAACGTTGTTTTTAGGTTTATACGTATACTGATCTTTTCTCATAATAACAATAATAGTTATTATTATTATTATTAATAATAATAATAATTCATTTATGATGACATTTAATATCTGGTACGTATTTTCTCATCTGAGTGATAGGTAATTTAAAATATATAATTGGAATCAATTGATGATTCCAACCATGGTCATTAAAGTAAGACAGTTTATTTAAGTCTTATTTGACAAAGTGAGTGCTCCATGAAACATATACAGTGGTGGAGATTCTGTTGTCTTCGTCGGTGCTAAGAAAAGATGACTCCTGTGTTTTCCACAAAGATGTTACAGAGACCTACTTTTCATTTAAAACTTATACTTAAACATAAATATATTATTAGCCCTTATGATTCAGTTGCAATACTTAATAAATTATTTATCACCTTTTCTGCTAAATAGTGTTTATTGCAAATTACTCAATCATCATTATTGCTAATTGTCAGTTTGGTCTGTCATGTACTCCAGCATGGAACTAGTTACTAAATACTCTGAATATTTTCCTTGGTCTTGAAAATCTTTCTAATTTGAAAGCACTTGTGTACTGACTTTTTAGGAAGGTTGAATGGTAAAGCCTAGAGGCTTAAAAAGTTTAAAATATTGGATGACAGTACATAATTAAATCTTAATACCTCTCAAAAACGAATAGGTTGACACTATCAAAATTTTCCCACTGGGTCTCATTTTCTTCTAAATCATTTTGACAGGCTCTCGTTAAATTCCTAGTTTTAGCTTTGCCTGTTTATGATCTGTAATTATCCTCTGGCAGGTCCCAGTTATTTATCAAAAGTATGAATACTATCCTACTCACTTAAATAAACATCCAGATATTTTACTTTTTAGATAAAATGTGTATTAATGTCCATTTACAAATCTGTTTTATTATAAGTTCACTCTTGGAATACTTATTTTTTCATAAAATTTAAAGGGACAATAGATTATTTTTTTTTAAATCATGATTTAAAAAAACACTTTTTTTGCTTTTAAAGTTTTTATTATATCAAATGTGACTATACAACATCTTAGAAAATATATACATAGCAGTAGATAAACAAACATCCATTGTATAAGCAAATTCTAATTCCTTAATTCTGTTCAGCTTTATACACCCATACAATAACATAGCCGATATTTGTACAGCCATCCTAATATATAATTTCTGTTGCACACAACCCAAAACTTAGAAACAGTTAAAATACTTATAAAAAGGAGGTTGACCAAGGGGGAAATCTATTTGTCTCCAAAGTGTTACCATGCACATCTTTTTCTAATCAAATCCCTTATGAATATATAAGACAGAATTCACCAATGGCCCTAATCTAATTTCCAAAATATCTATCCCGTAGTTTCCATTCTTTTCTTTGTTTTTTAAACATATTAGTCAATACGAAATCTTATTCTAATATGTTTAAAAAAAAACACGTGAACATCATTAAAGTCAGTTTTTCCTGCAGAAATAATTCATAATCTTAAATATAGAAATCATCAATCAATGTATTATAACACAGAAAATCTAGATATTATTGCCTTTAATTTTCTCAAATCGGATAAATAATTAAAATAAGTAAGTAAAACTAAAACTTTTTTATACTTTTTTATCAAGTAGACACAATGACAAATTAGCTTCCCACAACAGCTTTTAGTTGACCATCGGAAAAAAAAATTAAACTCATTTATGAGTTACAAATCTCATTAAAGCTATTTTCTTTAGCAATATATGGGTTGTCCCAACATAAAGTACAAGATATACTAAGCTGATGCATCCTGAAGTGAAGAGGTTCTCAAAGAGATTTACAATGCTTTTTAAAGATCCTGACCAAAACAACTTACCCATAGAAATTGGCAATAATAATAGGTAATATTTTTCAAATTCATCTTATTTGGGATAATTGGTGGACAGTGATTTGTTTGAACCTATTTCCAATCATGTTTTTGTAAATGAAATGATGCATGGCAATGAAGAGAAAAACGTATGGATGAAAATACCCTGTACAAGTTGATAAGATTTACTTTATAGGAAAATAAAACTACTCTCATGTAAATTGTATATTGTTGATTGATATTTTTATAGGATTGTTGATTAACCATATTCTTTTTAGAGATTCCTCAGAGAGATTCCCTTCTCGATCGCTTCCTTGTCATGCAGAAGGGGCTTGTATACTTTGATGAAGCCGTAAGCTATACCATGTAGGGTCAACCAAGAGGGGCAGATCTTGGCTGAGAGGTTAGACAAATCACAGTCCACTGGAAAAGGAACTGGCAACCCACTCCAGTATCTTTGCTAAGAAAACTTTATGGACAGGCACAACCAGAGACATAAATATATGACACTGGAAGATGAGCTCTCAGGTCAGAAGGTGCCTACCACATTACTGAGGAATAGCAGAGGGCAAGTACAAGTAACACCAGATATAAGGAAGTGGTTGGGCCAAAGTCAAAAGAACACCCAACTGCGGATGTGTCTGAAGAAAAGTCCGCTGCTGCAAAGATCAATTCAGAATAGGAACCTGGAATGTTAGAACTATGAACCAAGGCAAACTAGATGTGCTCAAGAATGAAATGACAAGGTTAAACATTGATATCCTGGGAATTGGTGAACTTAAATGGACAGGAATGGGATATTTCACATCAGACAACCACCAGATCGTCTACTGTCATCAAGAATCTCACAAAAGAAATGGAGTAGCCATCCTAGTTAAAGAGTGGCCAAAGCTGTGCTCAATTACAACTCAATAAATGACAGAATGATTTCAATTTGAATTCAAGGCAAGCCATTTAACATCACAGTGATCCATGTCTATGCTCCAACCACAGATGCTGAAGAGGCTGAAGTTGTCCAGTCCTACGAAGACATTCAACACGTCATAGATAAAACAACAAGAAAAGATGTTACTATCATCATAGGAGATTGGAATGCTAAAGTAGGGAACCAAAGGACACCTGGAATAACTTTCAAATTTGGCCTTGGAGTACTAAATGAAGCAGGTCAGAGATTGGTAGAATGTTGTCAAGATAATTCTCTGGTCGTGGCAAGTACCCTCTTCCAACTGCCTCCGATATGACTCTACACATGGACATCACAAGATGGACAATATAGAATTCAGATTGACTACATACTTTGCAGCCAAAGATGGAGGATCTCTATACTGTCAGCAAAAACAAGACCTGGAGCAGACTGCGGCTCCCACCATGAACTTCTTATTGCAAAGTTAAAAATTAAAATGAAGAAAAGAGGGAAAACCATCAGACCAAGTAGATACAAAATAAATAATATCCCTTGTGAATATGCAGTGAAAGTAAAGAATAGATTTAAGGGATTAGACATGGAAGATAGAATGCCTGAAGAACTTTGGACCGAAGCTTGCAACATTATCCAGGAAACAGCAACAAAGAATATCCCTAAAAGAAAGAAAAGAAACTGGCTGTCTGATGAAGCGTTGAAAGTAGCCCAGGAAAGAAGGAAAGCAAAAGGTAGTTGAGATAAGAAAGTATTTGTCCAACTGAATGCAGAATTCCAGAGGATAGCAAGAAGAGACAAGGAGACTGTAACGGAACCCATCACTGTTTTACCCTGTTTTATGGTTATTTAATTATTATGGTTAAAATATGATCCTACTGTTATACTGTATGTATGTTGGTTTATACTCTGCAGAATATTAGCCCAGACTATTGCAGATCTTGGCATAATAGATAATCATATTACAGAGACTCCTCATAAGATAAGGAAGTCTATTGCACAAAGTGTTTTCATTATCAAACATAAGAATAAAGAAGTATAATCTGATCAATGTCTGATTGTATCAAAGTAGCCAGGTAACCTCCGGGGGGTGTGACCACACCTATTGTCTCTCTATGTGTATTGTGTGGCCAACTATGGGGCATGTGTATTGCCTGTGGGAAGAGATGTGTAGATATATTTCTGCACAACAAAATAAAGACAGTATTATTTGAGTCCCAATTGAGTGTTGTCCAATATGGGAGGTTGGGGATAGTGAGACTGTAGTGCTTCATGGATATTTTACCGTATATCAGCGGAGATATTGGATTCGTGTTCCAACTCCGTTACAGAGACATTCTACAATGAGCAATGTAAAGAGATTGAAAAAGATAACCGAATGGGTAAATCTTTCATGCCAAAGTGGGCGTGATAAGAGACCAAAATGATAGGAACTTTACAGAAGAAGATCAGATAAAGAAGAGATGGCAGGAATACACTGAAGATATATACAGGAAGTGTTAAATAGCAGGAGATGCTCCACTGCCAGAAAGCACACAACCCCGGGATCAATCAACCAGACTTATCAACCTTCCTCAGTTTCAATCAGTCTCTCTATTCTCAGCTGCAGAGCTCTGGGAAGTCAAAGGTTAAATAATAACAAACACAAGGAAGTATTATTTAAAACAATGAGTTCATAAATGTATTTAAAAGGACACCTATTTATCTAATTGCAGTTGATGCAAAAAGCAGAAGATATTGCATAATTTTTCTATGACAAGGTGTTCGTCATATGTTTTTGTGGTTACATAAAGGTTAGCAGGATTTGTAATTGGAAATATGCAAATCTGTTATAGATTCAAACTGTAGAAGTTGACATTTAAACCAGGACATATTTCACATATTAACGGCTCGTAAACAATTTTACAATTACAATTATTAATTTGGATATTAGAATAAGGAGATTCCATTATTTGTGGGAGCATGGCAACATATACACCATCACGTGGAGGTGGCAGAGGCTTAGAGCATGATCTCAGGCCACGGGAGATTTTATGGCCTAGGGAATCAAACCAAGTGCCAATTCCAAAGGGCCTATCAAAATCCTTAAACACACTAGAGGATTGCTTCCTCATGCGTTGTTGAATTTCTTCCAATTTTTGCAGTGCATAATCTCCAGTGGGCAGTTATCAATGATTCTGAAACATATGACCATATGATTCTGCAAGATTACATAAGGGGTTTATGGGGGGTCTGTATTGTTACTCAGTATATTATGTAAATATTGGCATGTTCTGGTTTTTGCAACATAATGCTAACAGGACAAAACAATAGGTAGGTTTTAGGATGACAAGGTGAAAAAACAAAATGGGGGAACAATGCTGACAGTACACAGTATACAAAAATGACATATATTTTCCCTTACACACTATCCCTTCCTGTGACATTACAAGTACTACAATGAGAACACAAACAATTCATTCAAGTCATAATGAGAGAGGCAAGGCGTCATCTTCAAACTTCAAACTCTCCAAAAGAGACTCTTGTTCCAAAAGGAGAAAGCTCACTGGGAAACAGGATATGGCAAGGGGTTTATTGTGCCCAGTGGAGCCACAGAGCTGATAACCCAGTATGATAAACTGTTCACTAGAAAATATGATCATGAGGTTGAAGCTCAAATATTTTGGCGATATCATGAGACAGCAGGATTCTCTAGAAAAGACTCTGATGCTGGGAAAGATTGAAGGCACAAGAAGAAGGGGACAACAGAGGCGGAGATGGATAGATGAGATCACTGAAGCAATGAACATGAACTTAATGGAGCTCAGAGGGGCAGTGACTGAAAAATGCACCTGGCGTGCTGTGGTCCATAGAATTATAGAGAGTCGGAAGTGACTGAACGACTAAACAACAACATAGTAAAAGAAATCCAATGCCCCCCTATGATCTGATGCTTTAAAAAAATCTAAAAAAAGACAGACTAGATTTCTGTTTACTATATATTTTAAATTCTTTAAATGGGTATTCTTATGTTACCATAAATTCATTTAAGAGTGAATGGAAGCTTAAAAATCAGAGGGATATTGTGACTTTGTTTAGACATTTACACTATTTTCACTATTTAACGGGGTCTCTGCATTCTGGCTTCTGGCAACTGTCTAAACTCCCGACAGTTTATAGGGGAATAAAGGACTTGCAATCAAATCTGAGGCCAATGTCTTCTTAATTTTTCTGGATATATCTCCTGCATTTCTAGGCTGATGACACACAATTCTGTATCTTCCCTCCAGACACTTTTTTACAAGCACATATAACCACTTTTTTTCCTGTTATATTTTTCTGTTAGTTATTTTGAGTTATCTAATGCTCAGTTTGTCAAAATGTAAGTTCTTACAGTTTCTACTTTCAACTATAACCACAATATTTATAGACATACTGGACTCCATTATTATATCAACCTCTTAAGTATTCTATTGTGTAATTACACTGTATTACACTTCAGTAAGTGCTATACATTTATGGAGAACAGTTTATTTTTTATAATAATAACACTGGAAGCAAGAAAATATGACATTGCTGTTTTGCAAATGTATACTCACTTGAACAAGTTATTGAGATGTACAGTTGAATTTTATAAAAGACAGGACGGAGAATTTAATCCACTAATCTAGGTTCAGGAATAGTGTGTCAAGTATCTCTGATATTTGCTCATATAGTGCCAATCCTTTAATATATTTTTCATATAAACCTGGGAGAGTAATTTGTCTCAGCTTGTCTTATGAAGCCAAATTTCTGAGCTATTGTTCTTGTGTCTTCTGAAGTCTTTTATACCTAATCAGCTTGGCGTTACTTATCTAATTTAGAAGTAGTATTATAATGTGACCAAGATCTCCATATAACTGAAATTCCTCTTAGGGTACTTGTCCCCATTAGTGCATAACACTACTAAATTATATTATAAAATTGTTTTAGAGGGTGTTTATTATATCCACCCACACCGGAGGACTCAATTTGTCCCCTTTCTTATTTAGCTATGGTTTATCCTGGGTAAATGTATATTTATATCCCAGATAGTAAATTTTTTGGACTTTGTCACAATAACAGCCAATTTTTAAGTATGTACAACTGATTGAAGACAAAATACCTTGATGTTATCTTGCTACGTGCAGCTCAGTCAGTATTTGCTCAGTATTTGCTATTGTTTAGGCTCTCAATTTTGAGTGTATATGCAATCGTACCATAGCATGAGTCTCCTAATATGCCCGGTGTGGGTAGAAATAATAACCACCCTCTAAAACGTCACACCCCATTATATTTTTTATAAGAGCCCATACTCTAATCACTCAGGATCCCCTATGGAACCAAAGCTGGGGAGAGTACTGACTGAGTTGATACTTGCAAACTAGCTATATATTGCTAAGGAGAAAAAACAAAAACAAAGGATAACCTTGTTTTTAAACATTTTTAATTGGTTTTATTTTTTCGCCGCTGTCTATAATAAATCAAAATAAAGATTCAAACATAAAATTACCCAGGACACTTTTTTACAAGATCTCCAAATGCACCAGTTTACAGTCCAACACATACTTATTATTCCCTGACTTCTTATTTCTTGATTGCGTCTTCAGGATCATATATGACATCTCATGCAGCCTCCAATGGTAACCATAACTACAATTACTCTAGTAACTAGTATATCTAGCACATCTTAAAAATAGTGTTAGGCTCCATAATACTTTCCTTAAACAACTTTTGACGAAGTGCCAATACTTCAAAGAGTGGGTTATGCCTTTTAAGGTATTGCAATTCAATGTGTTTTTAAAGCAATTTTTTGGATGGAGTTTTTGTTTGTGTAATAAGGTTGCCAGTCTCTTAATGGAAGATCCATCATGGTGTTTGCACCTCTTACGGTTATTGAATTGCTTTGTCTTTGATTAGCTAAAGGAAATCTATAATAAAAAAAGTAAACTATTCCAGACATTTTTTATCAAACTATAGCTTTTACATTTCAGTTGGTACAATATTTGATGATACAACCATTACATTGATTGATATCATATCTTCTTCATTTTCATGGTACATTGATATACAATACACAACAGTGAACTTGATTTAGTGTCCAAGCAATGTCTGCAACTCAACCACATCCAGAATGAAACAAAGAGAGATTGTTATGGGCTGGCATATTTCCATTAATGATAAAAGAACAGAGCTGACAATTTGTATTCTATATTATCAAAATGCATTGTGTAAACCATAAACACATTACATCTCCCAATTTAACAAATGTCAGCAAAGAAAGATATAAGTCACTGATGCCAAGAAGTTATTCATGGAAAACTCATTATTTTCTTAATTTAAAACCTCTACTTACTATTTAATGCAGATAAATCCCCCTTAGCTAATGGACTGTGGCATAATTAGACATGCTGAATCGTGTCTTTTAGTGTTTTTTTACTTTCTATCTCATGACATATGGCTTCAGGGTGTTTAGTTGTAGCTTACAGGTTCCCAAACTCTGCATGATTTACAATTAGTACTGCTGAGTGTGTTATTTTTTTTAAAATAAAAGCTAGAATTTGTGTTACTTAGCATAGCATTTGTCTCATAAAAGCTGCTAGTAAGTGGAATAGTCATTGTTTTGTATATAAGTTTAGCACATTAGCTTTTAGCTCATAAAATCAGAGTTGCTGCGGTTACAGACCTGAGTAAACTTGTTTTTTTGCCCCATTCCTAACCCTACAGGCAGCATGCAATAGTAATGCTACATTTCTGATGCAAATTCAGATATCAATTAAAAGTGTATGTCAGATTACATACAAAATCAGTCAGCTTTCAACTATAAACAGCCTAAAGCTAGATGCAAAACAAATTGGATGTGAGGTATTGTGAATTGTATTTGTTTTTTTCATTGACCTAGGTCTATTTTAGCATATTGACTTTCAAGTATCAGCCCAGTTAAACTACCATTAAGTCAAGTTGACAACTAGTATGAATGTTATATTTGTTCTCCTTACATACAGTGTCTGAACAGTTGTATCTTAAATATTTATGAATATTATGATGGTTATAGAGGTGCCTGTATAACTTAACACCTTTAACTGAAGCAATTTATCAATACATTCAAATATCTCCCTTGTCTACAGCTTAAATCATGTGTACTTGAAGAGCTGGCTGATATTGGGCCCTATTTAATTTACATGAAACCTGACTTTTTGGCTGTGGGTTACAAATTTTCATCATATCTAGATGTATTCAATTGACTCAAGCCCGCAATTGCAGACTCAAAGCCACAACACGCAAACCATGAACCCGTACGTAGCATTTCAGGGTATGATCATGATCAATTAAGCAAGCCTGTAAGTTACATTTTAGACAGAGCCAATAGTAAAGAGACCGTCATCATGACAACAGTAAAACATTGAGTTTATACTACAATTAATTAGTGTTTAGAAGTAACATTTGCGATCAAACTCGCAATCCAGAAATGAAGAAATAATAAAAATCATGAAAGCAACTGTTCTAGTCCATGCGGGTTCCATGATATCTATTAACCCATTGAATCCCGGGATCAATATAACACTGAAAATAAACTTAAATGAAATAACTTTTTATTGCAGATTTGCAAGCTTGAGCCTGTTGTGCAATTGATTCTAATGTCTTTCATTGCTTTCCCAGAATTTTTAAGTACAGTAGTGTGTGTTGTAGTGTGTGTTTATTTGCTTTTGCAGTGTTACAAATAGGTGTTTAACCCACTTGCATCAAGTACCCGTATCATTGTTTGATACATTTGATATTTACGGGTTTGAAGGCAATTGCAGGCTTCTTGAATTGTTGTAATTGAATACTGATTTTGCATCTTTAGCACTGGTAACATTTGCAACCTTGAAACATCAAAGGAGGAGATAGGATGGAGTTACATTTTTGACAACCGCAGTGCTTTTGAGCCTGTAACTCGCAAATAGAATGCGAGTAGCTAAAAGTAGCCCATTGAATATCAGTAACATTTATGGGCTTTATTACGAGCTCATGTAATTGCGATTTGAACAATTAAATAGGGCCCATTGTCTTTCCAAAATGTTGGTATTCTTGAAAAAAAAACTTACATAACTTTTAGTGGTCAATGCAGAGGTCAGTATATGTAGTGAGTTAAGTAAAATGGACAACTGTGAGTAAAAATATTACACTGAATAAGGCAAAAAGGGGGCTTTCTGTAGTATACATATTTAGAGCGGTCCCTAGACATTATGGACGCAAACACATAACAACTGAAATATCTGAAATATCACTCTAGTCATTTATTTATGACATGAATTTGAGAACAGGTAACATGTTTTTAGAAAGTAAAAAAATAACTGAATGCAGCCTTTGGTTTACTACTAAGACTTTGTTTATATCAAGGTCCTTAAGCACAAGTGAATTGCACCCCCATTGCAGTAAAGGTTGCTGAAAATTATATTGGATCCACAGCTGCATCTCATCATACCTGATCCTTTACGACCCTGATTCCCTCTACAGACTCAAAAGCACAGGTCCTGCCATGCTGCACTTTGCAAGAAACAGGATGGCTCTTGGCCACATGCTAGCCACAAAGGGGGCATCTGTGCCCTTGTGTGTAAGGACTATTGGATCTTTATTGATGATCATCATACTGCAATCCAAACATACCATGATAATGAGATCCAACAGTGTTTAAGGATGCTCTCTTCAACCTCTTCTGGACTCTTTTCCTGGTTTGGAGAGATTAACAAAAGATACTTGTTTATCTTGCCATATTTGTTGATCTCATCATATGTCTCTGCATTTTCACCACCTGCTGCAAAGCAATGATACAACACTGTGCCTATTAATTTTCTTGTGGATTCTACTAGTAACAACATGAAGGTCCGCTAGTAGTACGGTGATACCTGTCCACCATAATGCCTCTCATCTACAGTACATTAAGACCTCAGGCCTCTTGACCTGAAAAATGGAATACTTCTTTCCTTTTTCAACACCTCTTGGTGTCAAAGGTGGGAATTGTAGAGGAAATTGTAATTGTTTCTTATTGTACATTGTAACTATGTAACTATCAACCATTATTAAAAATATGGATTACGCCTATTGAACTATAATTAACCAAATTTTTATGTTTACCCCAATTTAATCTTGTGACTAACTTGTAGCGTGACACGAGTGGCCAGGCGCTGGTTAAAAAGCTGTTCCACATCTACTAACAACTGGCATTTTGATATTTCTAGATACTCATATGCATGAATAGCTTGTAAGAGAATAATGCTTTCATTTTGATAAATCTTGACATTTAGGTATAAGGACAGCTTGTAAGGCAAGAATGTTGACTTTTTTATATTCATAGACATTTATGTGCAAGAATAGTTTGTGATCATATTAAGCAAGATTAACTTGTGGCCATAGTAGTTTTCTCTTCTTCGTCCAAACTGTAACACATTAACTCACACAACTTTTTGTCCTCTTGCATAAGCAAAACTCCATTGTGGTCTCCAAGCTTGTATCCAATAAAGAAACCTTGCTTGATGTCCTTGTTATCGCCTCCTTTTCTGATGTCTGCCTGGTGGAGGATCTTGAGTGTATATATACCCTAATAATGCTAATTTGGAACTGAACTTTGTTTTAAACATACAGAAACAAGATGAATTTAGGACTCTGCCCTAAGAAGCTATCTGAGATATTGGGTGCTTTATCCAAGCACTGAATAGTAAATGATCATTGCTCACAAGTTTATAAATGGAAAGGATAAGGAGAACTCACATTGGGACTTGTTCCAACCTTTTAAATCTAATTATTCATCTGGAATTACCTAAATAAAGAATCAAAAGACTGGTTGCAAAATGGCTCATTGTGAGATATTGGAAGCAATCCGAGGTACCAACAATGAGCGAATTGTGCAACACTATTAATTTAAATAGGGGGTTGATGCACAACAGTACTCCAGAATTTCGTATGCCGTATTAACTGGCAGAAATGGGACAGATACTGGGAATCTGCCAAATTATCTTAATTCTTGTCTTCTTGTAATAGACTGAAATCAGAAGGAGGCCTCTGTTATACCATTTGGCATTGCTTTATTTGGTATATAGATTAACATCATCTGAGTCAATATCTGACTATCTCTTTTTGACCTAGAAATGTAATCTCTGATATTAAAACTTTGGTAGTAGACTAATATTTTTTTTTTTATGTTTCTAAAAGATAAAATGCGGTAACTTAAATATGACCCATATCTGAGTACAAATCAAACCACATTTTTTCTTAGAAGTTAAAAGGATATTATGAAATGATCCTCTCTCCTGAGGTACTGCTGATTTAGAAAGTTTAATTCCATAAGCCGAAAATGATAGTATATTTATAAATGTATATCGGATTGACCTGCCTTGTTCTTCCCTTTTTACTTTTTCTCTTTTTCTTTTTTTCTTGTTATGTATGTGCATGTATTGTATGAAAATTCTTTGAATAAATTATATTAAAAAAAAAAGAAAGACTCATCCAATAAGTGGGAAGTTAACCATGGTAATGTAAGACAGAAGGCGAGGAAGGAAGTTATAGGAACATTACAATGTGACACAGGCTGTCTAATAATTAGTGATCACGAAAAGGCAGATGAGCTAAATAGGTTCTTTTCTTTGGTATACACAAGGGAGGTACCAGTGGTTGGGACACTGCAACAAAATGGGGCTACACTACCATTACGAAATAATTGGTTAACGCAGGAAGAAATCCAAAAGAGATTGGAGAAAATAAATGTTAATAAAGCCCCAGGTCCTGATGGAATACATCCAAGGGTACTGAGGGGGCTGGGTTCTGTAATAGTCAAACCATTATATCTAATCTTTCAAGACTCACTCACTACAGGGTCACTACCGGATGACTGGAGAAAAGCAGAGGTGATACCTATATTTAAGAAGGGAGCAAGAGCAAATCCGAGGAATTATAGACCAGTGAGCCTCACATCTATAGTTGGGAAGCGTTTAGAAGGGTTAAAAATAGGAAAAGGAAAAATAGCCATGCAATTTATAATCTTAATGGAGCAAATCTAGGGGTATCAAATATTGAAAGGGATTTTGGAGAACTTGTGGACAACCACCTAGGTAGCAGTGCTCAATGCCAAGCTGCAGCTACAAAGGCAAGTAAATATTAGCATGTATTAAGAAGTTTATAGAAGCAAGGGAAGCAAATATAATTCTACCACTATACAAATCCATAGTATGCCCTCATTTGGAATATGGAGTACAATTTTGGGCACCACTTCATAAAAAGGACATTTTAGATCTGGAAAAGGTACAGAGAAGGGCAACACAACTAATAAGGGGAATGGAGGGGCTAAGTTATGAAGAAAGACTAGCCGAATTAAACTTATTTTCGCTAGAAAAAAGGCGTCTACGAGGGGATATAATTACGTTATATAAATACATCCAGGGTCAATATAAGGCTTTGTCAAGTCAACTTTTTGTAGAAAGAGATTTTCAACTGACAAGAGGACATGCCTTGAGGTTAGAGGAAAAAAGATTTCACCTTAAAGAAAGAAAAGGGTTTTTCACAGTTAGGGTGGTTAAACTGTGGAATTCTCTACCAAAGGAGGTGGTGACAGCGAATTCGATAGATAACTTTAAAAAGGGGTTAGATATATTTTTGAATAAAGAGGGCATTCAAGGTTATCCAATATAACTAGCAAAGGAATATTGATCCAGGGAGAAATTTGATCGCCAGTTTCTGGGGTCAGGAAGGAATTTTGCTTTTTTTTTTCCTTATGAGCCAATTGGCAAAGTTTCAATATTTTTTTTCTGTTTGCCTTCCTCTGGATCAATTAAAAATTCATAACAAATAGTCCACATTAATAGGGATCTAAAAAGGTTGAACTTGATTGACTAACAGTCTTTATTCAACATCAAATACTATACTATATATTGAAAGAAAAAGCACATAGGAACCATGGCAACATACAAGTCACATTGAATATATCCACAAAATTCTAGGCTGATATGTAGTAAAAATAAAATATAGTTTTTATTTACAAAATTCAATATAAAATTACATAGGTAAAATCCAACGTATAAAAAATTCACATGTGTCTCCTCCTGACGGGATCAGTACAAATATCTGTATAGTACATAAACTCTGCTAACAAATTGCATAGACATTTCAAAAGCACATGCAGAATATCCAGACAAATTCCTTTTATTGAGTGAAGTTAGAGATGACACCCACTCTTGCCATCTCTCTAATGGGAATCTTAACTGTAATCTAAATCTGTCATCTAAATATCCAACAGTACTAGTATTGAGCCAGCAATGTTAATATATATGTACGTAATGATGGACAGGAAGCAGTGGTAAACACTATATACAAGGTATACGTGTCCTCTAGTCATTAATACACACATGGGATATCCAAAAAAAAACTTATACTGATAATAGGAGTTTAAAATAGGACCCATTCTTTCTTTCTGTCTAATTGAGGATAGACTATCTGTGCTATTCTGGATTTGAATAAGCGAGTAGTATTGATGTATATCAATTTAGTGCATAAAAAATTATACTAAATTCAACAATCCATCCAAAATTATATGTACATGTGCAAAAAGGCCAGAAAAGGGCAAAGAAGTTAATTAACAATCACTGTGTATAGATAATAACAGTAATATATATATATAGTACCCAGTAAAAGTCATAATACTAAGGAGTAGAGTTTGGACTAGGACCCATTCTTGCCCTCTATTCTAGTGGACAGTTATAAACTATACTAATCTAAATATTATAGGGAATGGTACTCATATGTCATAATCAATTCAGTACATTAGTAAAAAAGTAATACAATCAAATAGTCCATTCTGGAATTGTATTATGCATATATATATATATATATATATATATATGCAAAACAATTAGCAGAGAATAAAAAAATTGTATAGCTTGCAATGGAAATATCTCTATAGTCAAAAATAATGTCTTAATACATGTGCAAAATAGGTTGACAAAGAATAATAGAATATCACTATGTGACTGGCAATGACAATGTAACAGATATATATTTGTATGTTTATATATATATATATATATATATATATATATATATATATATATATATAAACAGGATATAGCCAGATATCTACATACATAATGACTCATGCCCATACATGTAATTCGTTCACGCATATGCTGCACCGCATATAAATACCTCTATATATGTTCATGCAATAGGTATCTGATAGAAGAAAAAATATAAAAATTAAATAATATGGTTGCATAAGTATGCACACCCTTAAACTAATACCTTGTTGAAGCACCTTTTGATTTTATTACAGCACTCAGTCTTTTTGGGTATGAGTCTATCAGCATGGCACATTTTGACTTGGCAAGATTTGCCCACTCTTCTTTGCAAAAACACTCCAAATCTGTCAGATTGCGAGGGCATCTCCTGTGCACAGCCCTCTTCAGATCAACCCACAGATTTTCAATCGGATTCAGGTCTGGGCTCTGGCTGGGCCATTCCAAAACTTTAATCTTCTTCTGGTGAAGCCATTCCTTTGTTGATTTGGATGTATGCTTTGGGTCGTTGTCATGCTGAAAGATGAAGTTCCTCCTAATGTTCAGCTTTCTAGCAGAAGCCTGAAGGTTTGTGCCAATATTGACTGGTATTTGGAACTGTTCATAATTCCCTCTATCTTAACTAAGGCCCCAGTTCCAGCTGAAGAAAAACAGCCCCAAAGCATGATGCTGCCACCACCATGCTTCACTGTGGGTATGGTGTTCTTTTGGTGATGTGCAGTGTTGTTTGTGCGCCAAACATATCTTTTGAAATTATGGCCAAAAAGTTCAACCTTAGTTTCATCAGACCATAACACCTTTGCCAACATGCGTTTGGGAGACTTCAGATGTGTTTTTGCAAAATGTAGCCTGGCTTGGATGTTTTTCTTTGTAAGAAAAGTCTTTCGTCTTGCCACTCTACCCCATAGCCCAGATATATGAAGAATACGGGAGATTGTTGTCACATGTACCACACAGCCAGTACTTGCCAGACATTCCTGCAGCTCCCTTAATGTTGCTGTAGGCCTCTTGGTAGCCTCCTAGACCACTTTTCTTCTCGCCTTTTCATCAATTTTGGAGGGAGCTCCAGTTCTTGGTAATGTCACTGTTCTGCCATATTTTCTCCATTTGATGATGACTGTCTTCACTGTGTTCCATGATATATCTAATGCCTTGGAAATTCGTTTGTACCCTTCTCCTGACTGATACCTTTTAACAATGAGATCCCTCAGATGCTTTGGAAGCTCTCTGTGGACCATGGCTTTTGCTGTGGGATGTGACTAAGAAAATTTCAGAAAAGACCAACTAGAGCAACTGAATTTTATTTGGGGTTAATCAGAGGCACTTTAAATGATGGCAGGTGTATGCTGACTCGTATTTAACACGATTTGGAATGTGATTGCTTAATTCTGAACACAGCTACATCCCCAGTTATAAGAGGGTGTGCAGACTTATGCAACCACATTATTTTTCTTTCTTTTTTCTTCCCTCCACCTAAAAGATTTCAGTTGGTTTTCAATTAAGTTGTACAGTTTATAGGTCACATTAAAGGTGGAAAAAAAGGACTTGCCTAGGAGACAAGCTGGAAGGAGCCTGTAAAGTACAGCGAGTTGAGAGGACAGACAGCTGCCTGAATTGCTGCGGGGATGACCAAGGTGAACTGTTTGGAGAAGCCATGTGGTGAGTAAGATCCTGCGGTTTCTTGGAGCAGAAAGGTACAAGTCCAGCTGTATACCTGAGCCTTAGAGAGTGACTGAAAACAATACCTGTGGGATATCGTGGACTGTTGTGACCTGCACTATTTTTACTAAAGAGTACTATTTGGAGAAGCGGTTTGCTGAGCGTGGAGCTGACAGAGGCCCTGTTTGAAGGTACCAGACTGATTATGCCCCAGGGAAGTTGCTGAGTGTTTGACCGGTACATATGCTATAATTTAATACTGCTGAATCAAAGGGTCCCTGGGGTGAAGCATACAGGAGAGACGGGCGGACCCTATGCTTCATCCGCGGCTACTGATGTAGAAACGTGGAAAAGACTACCGTTATACAAGAGACTGTTTGTATCCTGGCCACAAGGTGGCAATATAGCAATAGTCGGAGACTATTGGTATCCTGGCCACAAGGTGGCAATCTTTCAATAACCAGAGACTATTCGTAACCTGGTCACAAGGTGGCAAATTATAATTATTAAAAGACTTTCTTTGTCCTTGCCACTAGGTGGCGCTATTCCTACGAAATTACTCCTTCCCGAGTACAACGGAGTGGGAGCTCCATCCTGAAGCCACCGGGGTGTATTCTTTTTGTCCCTGTTGCAGGTAAGCTGCACAGGTATAGTCAGGGCGTTACTGTGTCACAGTCAGTCCGTATATGTAGATGTTTATTTTCGTTATTTAAGCAGAGTTACTGCTCCTGTTTGTTTTTTATTTCATAATAAACCTGTTTGCTGCCTCACCAGAACGTATCCGTTTCTAACTCAAGAAAGCACCGCTCTACACGGCCATCTTGGTCACAATATATATATATATAAGTCTATGAGTCATCAGAGTATTACAGTAAATAGTGATACCTTTTTATTGGACTGATATATATATATATATATATATATATATATATATATATATATATATATATATATATACAGTATATACATGGGTGTAGGAACTGGGGGGTGGGGGGGACAGCTACCACGCCCCCCCCCCCCCCCCCCACACACACACACAGATTTTATTATATATATATATATATATATATGAGAAAGATTACATTATATTTTTCTTAAATCACTTTTGGGAGTTTAATATTTTGAAAATGTTTTTCTTTTTTACAAGTTAAACTTTTTCTCTTCCCTTAATAGATATGTTGCAGATTGGCTTTAGCTTGCATCACCATTACTTGATCTTAACCCTGGTCATTTTTTATTAGTTTAAATTTTACATAAAATTTGGTATTTAGTACATTATAGTTCTAAAATTTCTCAGATTTATGGCCATCTGCAGAATCCTTACGTAACCAAGAAGTAGTCATTTTTGTCAATATAGCCTTCAGAATTATAACACCCAAAACAAAGTTTCAAAGATATGTAACACTATGGGCCTTATCCAATTGTTGTGCAATTAATTCTAATGTCTTTCATCGCTTTGCACTGCATTTTAAAGTGCAGTATTAAATTTGTATTTGCCTTTACAGTGCTACGATCAGGAGTTGAACCCAGTTGCGAGTCCTATCTAGTACTCTTAGGATTTTCTTCTATATTGGCCATTAACGGGTGTGAAAACATTTTTTGGGGGCTTGAGGAATTGTAGCAATTGAATAGCGATTTGCGATTATAACATTTACGGGTGTGAAAACAACACACGGCTGTCTGCGATCAAGTTGCGGGCTTTGAATTTAATGTGGCTCTAAGTGTCTAAGTTTAATGATTGGATAACAAACATTTTCAGCAGAAAAAAACATTTTGTCCAGAGCTCCCAGATAATTACATTTTAGATAATTCTCATGTTTTCCGTACATTATTTTTAATAGGATTAATATGAATGAGCTTTGGTTATACATACAGTGGAACTGTAACTACCACTAATATCTCTCAATCTTTCTACAGAGGAATTTGACATTTAATAAGAGAGAATTAATAAAATAAGTTATCAAGATAAAAGCTTGATTTGTTTAGAAGAAAGTCTGTGCCTTGATTGAACATTACATTTTCCATTAATACCATTTGCATTTCTATGAAATAATATTGCTGTCATGCTTAAAGAGATTAGTGTTCTATGCAAATAAAATTCTTATACTGTATTATACATTTAAAAAGGCTGCCTTATTCATACTGAGAACTATCCTTTGCCAAGTGAGAAGACCTAACTTTTTATTCCGCGTATTTGAAGTAACACTGCATTATTATTTTATCAGCATTTTATTTATTGGTCATTATTACTGTTATACTATGTGGTCAGTATAACTGCATTATTTGCTCATTATCAGTAAATTAAAATGTGGTTAGTATCATTTATTTTCATTTGGCCACTACATTAATATAAGGGCACAATAATTTTACTGTGTGGCCAGTATAACGGCTTTTTTGTTTGATCAGTATTTACAAAAGGTGAAACTGAAAACCTGAGGACATCGAGGCACTGACTCAGACAAACCTTCTAGAGACCCATAAATAAGACATACACATACTGTTCATCTTTTTTATGGGTCTCTAGAATTGCCAACTAAGAAACCATATCAGGTTAGTAAGTAAAAACCATTAAGTCTTGCCTGTAAGTGGAATATTGCTTTATACTGCAAGTAGAATAAGCTAGTCTGACATTTTATTTGTTTTTTTTGTATGTCTGTATCTTTTTGAATATCTCATTTTTCCAGCCCACTGTTTAATTTTCCAGCACAGAAAGGGTACATTACTTCCCTTAAAATCAATAAAAATATTTTAAGTACTTGATAGAGTTCGTAGAAAGGAAATAATATAATGTGTAGAACAGAGGTCAATATTTGCATGCATCAACAGCATGCTACCAATTACTCTGGCCACAAAAATATATTCAATGAAAAATGCAAATCAACTTTATTTGTTTCATCAAAGGAAAAATTGTTGTTAAAAAAGAACACTATATTTACTATAAAGGGTGTCATCCACACACAGTATCCCCTGAAATTCCAAAATTCCCACAAACAAAATCAAATGCATATTCATATTAAAAAAGAGGTCACACTTCTTAGGGACTAACAGGGCTCCTTAAACTTGCTATTCCCCTCATGCTGCAGGCTATAACAATCTATGCTAGTGTTCCCCAGGAATATTTGATTGCCCTTCAGGAACCTCACAGTCTCTGGGGACATAGATCACAAAGCTTCCCATATAAATAATTACAGTTCCTATCTTTAAGCCTCATGGCCATTTCACTATTCAGCATAGCTTTCTTTTCTTTCTTTTTTCTCTTTTTTTATTGAAAGGTATACACAATGTTCCAACACAATAGAGCAGTAGCTAGAACTAACATTCCAGATTTTCATTAACATAAATGCCATGTATTCAATACATTAGTATACCCCTTCCATTTTATATTTTCTATTATTATGAAACCGCAACAATAACATTTAAACGAGAAAACAGAAAACATAAAAAATAGAAATAAATAAATAACAAAAGAGCAAAGAAGAGAGAGAAGGCACAGAGATATAAATGTACACTTACAAACAGTTGATTCTGTATCAAAACTAAACCTCCAAACTAGAGTTTCCATGACCTCCTCCTGAGCCTCCTCTGCCCTGAATCCTCCTCCTACTAGATTATGATAGGATTGCAGCCTCAATCAAGTCAATGGCGTGCTAAGAGGAGATTCCAACCAGGGACTCCAAATCTTATAAAATTGTGGCATTGTGTCTAAAATAGCACACGTTAATCTCTCATTTATTAATGTGTAATTATTTCTCCTAATAACCTCCTGGAAGTTTAAGGTCCCAGATTTCCACTGGCTAGCAATGTGCAATTTAACAGCAGCTGCCATTATCTGAAACAACTTGTTTTGGTTCGATGATAGACTTTGGAACTCAATCCCCAACAAACAGGATTCATAGCTTTCTTAAAGCCTGTGATTGCCCTTCAGGTACCTCGCAGTCTCTAGTTCATAGATCACAAAGCTTCCCATATAAATAAATACAGTCCCTATCTTTAAGCCTAAAATAACTCTAAAAAACTAGATAGAGGTGCCCAATTAGTAGAGAACAAACTAAAATTAATAGGTTAGTTCTATAGATAGGATATCCTACTCTTAGAGCAGCCTCTTTTATCTCACGTGTGTCCTTCACAGGAAAAACAGTAAACGCCAGACGTATGTTTTGGCCTTGATTGTTCCTTTGTTAGTTAGGTGTAGCTGAACTCCCTAAAGCTCAATGAGTAAGTGGTCCACATCTGGAGTCCCCTATAACCCTTAAGGAGACTAAGGGAAACAAAGTCCTAAGGGTCATTTGAATAAACCAAAAAACAAAATAGAGGTAAACTCATTTTAATAGGTTAGGTCCTTGCGATATGATAACCCAATCTGTGTGCAACCTCTTTTGGCTCACTTGTGCCCTTCACAGGGAGAAGTACCCTGTAGTATATCAGGCTAGTCTCACCCAATAGAGTGATCCAGCCCCAAAATACCAGGAAATTCTACCTTGAGCAGAAAAAACAGTAAACCCCAGACACATGTTTTGGCCTTGATTGGGCCTCGTCAGTGTGAAAGAGGCTGCTTGCAGAGTGGGTTATCATAAAACTAACTTTTAAGGTTAATTCTTTCTCTGTTTGAGCACCTCTTTTTTTTGTTTATTCATATTAAAATATTACTTTATAAATAAATTATAAATTAAATAAATTATAAATTAAATCAATTACGAACAGTTTCTTATTTGTGGAGAACGTAATTAAACAATGTGTGTAGAGGGTCATCAATCAGAAAGCTGGTGAGCTGGATTTAAAATAAAATTTAAAGAAATGCATACCTAAATAGATAAATTATATATAATTTAAGGTATTTATATATTTTTATAAAATAACTAACATTTGGAAATTTGGATATGATATTATAAAGGCTTAAACTTTCCCAATTGTTTTTATTTTAATAATTTTAGGTTTCTGAGGAGAATTTATTTTGCAGACAGCTGCTACCAATTGGACAGCACTGTTATAGGGTATAGAACACATTAGGTGATAAGTACCGTATTGGTCTGAATATAAGCCGCACCCGCATATAAGGGGAAAAAATAGAAAAAAGATAGTACTCAAATATAAGCCGCACCTGTAAAATTGGAGAGAAAAAGACTCTCAAAGTGATCAGCCATTGCAAGAAATAGGCAGGTTACAGGCTTTACATGATGTTAGAATCACTAAAACCGTAAATCACTATTCAATACCGGGGTCTAAAGCATGAAAATCGGCACCCTTAACTCGCTATCGCGCAAATCGGCAGTAATTTTGCATGAGCGAACAGAAGTCGTACGTGTTACAAGCAAAGTTTGCAAATCGGCAATGATTTTTTGAGGGTCGTGAATATAAGCCACACCCTTAACTCGCAAGCTCAAAAATCGGAAAAAAGGTGCGGCTTATATTCGGACCAATACGGTATCTAGGAAGCTGTCACATTGCTCTCAGCCCAACATATTGGGAATACACTCTGCTCGCAACATATTCTGAGTCTGAAGCTCAGTAGTCTCCATAGCAACACTGCAGAATAGTACCTTAGTTAACACTAGCCTAATATCTCCATGACATCTATACTTAACTGTTATGGTATGGAGGTCCTGTAAGGATCATCGTAGGAAGTTATCACATTGTAGGTAAGTAGAATTTTAACCCCTTACCTTAGTTCTCATCTGCTCCGGTTCGCTTCTTCGCGAGTCTCTCAGAGGAATATTTTGCCTGGAGCTTGACGCTTGCTCATAAGTCCACTCATTCGTGACACCCCACATCCTGTCTTTCAGGAAGTGAAATAAAGTTCTGTACTGTGGCATAGCATTGTTAGTGCCTACAAGAGCCCAAGAGCAATCTCTGCCTGAAAGAATCAAAGTGCAGCCTTTGCCTATAATTACCAAAGTGTAAACTGTGCCTTTAAGAACCAAAGTGTAGCTTGTGCTTACAAGTTTGTAACACTGCAAATGACAATATAAAGACACCAACACACTTTAAAATATGGGAAAAGAAATGGAAGGCATTACAATTACATGCAACTCACAGCACAACAACTCCCAACTACCAAATATACAAAAAAATTAAATTGTATTTTCCTCATAGGTTGTAATGGTCATGCATATGCCAATATGAAAAGACATGATGCAACATGCTGCAAGCTATTAAAGACACACTACCTCATTAAATTGCAACACAAATACATGCAAATGGCTGACATACTAACCCTTTCTCACTCACAGAGGCTCTAATGTGGACTACGAAGATCCTATTATATACATTTCACTCATCACATCTGCATTGGGACAACAAATAGTGGCCAAATTACACCACCACATGGCATATATCAAGTACCAGGGGAACATTTCACATATCCTTGTTCAGTCCCTCAGTTGTGTCCAACGCTCTGTGACCGTATGGATTGCAGCACACCTACAAATGTCTCTGACTGTGGCCATCCACAAGGTTTGCATGACAAAGATACTGGAGTGGATTGCCAGTTCCGTCTCTAGTTGACTGTGATTTGTCTGACCTCTCTGATATGACCTGCCCACCTATAGTGGCCCTACATGGTATAGCTCACAGCTTAATTCAGCTACACAATCCCCTTCACCACCACCACTTAGCAATCCACGAGAGACCAGGGGAACATACAACAAACTAATCTACTGTAACCCATTAGGAAGGACCGCAAAAACACATTTTAATTATTATTGTTATGTCATGTATTAATCTATTGCATAGTAACTCAAGCTCATTAGTTTACAAATATAGGAATGTAATACAAGAATATAGAGAAAAAGACCCTTATCGACTCATTTTAAACCCCATAATGTTAGTTAATGACAGGAAGAGAGATATTGATACCAAAAATATTGTATTTGTTACATTAAAATTTAACAAAACAAAAACATGGCGATTAAAAAATAAAATACAAAATAGGGCAATATTCCTTTAGACGTCACCTTGTAATGTCAGTTTATGATAGAGGCAAATTCAATCACATAATTGTCAAACTGCGATTTGTCGTCATGCTTGCGAGCCTCCCGAGGTGAGCCATTGAGGCACAGAAGTCTTCCAAGTTTGCAGGACTTAGGAGATGAGCGCCAAAGGCGCTCATTGCCCTGCGAGCCTCGCGAAGCAAGGCGAGCAGTTGAGGCATGAAAGCACGCGGGGACTTAGGCTGAAATGAGAGCCTTGCGAGCCTCGCAAAGTGAGGCGAGCAGTTGAGGAATTGAAGCACACAGGATTTAGGCTGAAATGAGCTCCGGAAGCTATCCTACGAGCCTTGCGGGACTTACGAGCCTCACAGGCTGCAAGCAGTTGAGGAACGCGGGACTTAGATAAAAAAAATCCTAACTTTGAATCTCGGGGGCAAAAATAATCTGACCTCTGAAAAATAAAAAGTTAATGGTCGAACCGCGGAAATCAAAAAATTTGAAAAACAAGAAAAATAATAAAAAATAAATTACAACACACTCACACACAGCACAGGGGGAGAGCCAGGAAATCTGGGCGTGAGGTTGCAAGCGATTTTAAAACGTATTTATAGTGTTTCGTCACTTGAAAATCAGCTAAGCAAGAAAAAAAATGGCGGACGAAAAAACATAAAAAAATATGAAACTGCATGAAAACGAGGCTGAGCAAAGCTAGGCATGGGGGACTTAGAAAATGCACGATGGCAAAGACAGTAACACACGAACAACGCCAGGCATGTTGGACTTAGAAAATACTCGACGGCAAAGACACTGCAAGCTGTTGAGGAACGCGGGACTTACTTAGGCTGCAAGAAATTAAGGAATGCGGAACTTAGGAAAAAAAATCCGACCTCTGAATCTCGGGGGCAAAAAAATATGACCTCGGAAAAATAAGAAGTTAACTGCCGAAAAATATAACAAATAAATTAAATGACACTCACATACAGCACAGGGGGAGAGCCAGGAAGCCTGGGAGTGAGGTTGAAAGAGATTTGGACCCTTATTTGCCGTGTTTCGTCACTCGAAAATCGGCTAAGCAAGAAAGAAAATGGCGGACAAAAAAGGTAAAAAGAACATAAAAATGGATGAAAACAAGGCTGAGCAAAGCCAGACACACAGGACTTAAAAAATACACAACGGCAAAGACAGTAACACTTACACGAACAACGCCAGACACACAGGACTTAGTTACATAGTTACATAGTTACATAGTAATTAAGGTTGAAAAAAGACTTTCAGTCCATCAAGTTCAACCTGTTAAGATCTCCTCTGATCTGCAATATGCGGATTAGTTATTAATTAAATTATTGATTAAATAATTATTAATAGTATAGTATTGGAGAATGAATAAAGAGTTAGTCCATCAAGTTCAACCTTTTTAGATCTCTATTGATCTTTTTAATTTGGACTATTTATTATTATTGTTAATTGTTAATTATTGTTAATTGATCCAGAGGAAGGCAAACATAAAAAAAAACCCATTGAAACTTTGCCAATTGTCTCATAAGGGGGAAAAAAAGCAAAATTCCTTCCTGACCCCAGAAACTGGCGATCAAATTTCTCCCTGGATCAATATTCCTTCGCTAGTTATCTAGGATAGCCTTGAATGCCCTCTTTATTCAGAAATATATCTAACCCCTTTTTGAAGTTGTCTATCGAATTCGCTGTCACCACCTCCTTTGGTAGAGAATACCACAGTTTAACCACCCTAACTGTGAAGAACCCTTTTCTTTGTTTAAGGTGAAATCTTTTTTCCTCTAACCTCAACGGATGTCCTCTTGTCAGTTGAAAATCTCTTGCTACAAAAAGCTCACTTGACAAAGCCTTATATGGACCCTGGATGTATTTAAATAACGTAATCATATCTCCTCTTAGACGCCTTTTTTCTAGCGAAAATAAGTTTAATTTTGCTAGTCTTTCTTCATAACTTAGCCCCTCCATTCCCCTTATTAGTTTTGTAGCCCTTCTCTGTACTTTTTCCAGCTCTAAGATGTCTTTTTTGTGAGGTGGTGCCCAAAATTGTACTCCATATTCCAAATGAGGGCGTACTAGAGATTTGTATAGTGGCAGAATTATATCTTCTTCCCTGGCTTCTATACCCTTCCTAATACATGCTAATATTTTATTTGCCTTTGCAGCCGCTGCTTGGCTTTGAGCGCTGTTACCTAGGTGGTTGTCCACTAGTACTCCCAAATCCCTTTCAATATCTGATACCCCTAGATTTGCTCCATTAAGATTATAGATTGCTTGGCTATTTTTCCTTCCCAAATGCATAACCTTACATTTATTTGTATTAAATCTCATCTGCCATTTAGCCGCCCATTTCTCTAATTTATGCAAATCCTTTTGTAGGGAAAGTACATCATTATCTGATTTTATTACCTTGCACAACTTAGTGTCATCAGCAAAAATGGAGACACTACATTCGAGTCCTACTTCAATGTCATTAATAAATATGTTAAAAAGGAGAGGACCCAATACTGAGCCCTGAGGAACCCCACTTATCACATTAGACCAATCGGAGTATGTTCCATTTACAACAACCCTTTGCTTCCTGTCTTTTAGCCAGCTCTCGATCCATGAGCAGATATTTACTGCAATTCCTGTATCCCTTAGTTTGCTCACTAGTCTTCCATGTGGCACTGTATCAAATGCCTTTGAAAAATCTAAAAAGACTACATCCACTGAGTTGCCCTGATCCAAGTTCCTACTAACCTCCTCATAAAAACTAATTAGATTGGTCTGACACGACCTTTCCTTCATAAATCCATGTTGACTGCTACCTATGATCCTGTTCAAATAGACATATTCTTGTATTCTGTCCCTTATTAACCCTTCTAAAAGCTTCCCAACTACAGAAGTGAGGCTCACTGGTCTATAATTCCCCGGATTTGCTCTAGATCCCTTCTTAAATATAGGTATCACCTCTGCTTTTCTCCAGTCATCTGGTAGAGACCCTGTAGTGAGCGAGTCTTTAAAGATTAGATATAATGGTTTGGCTATTACAGAACCCAGCTCCCTCAGTACCCTTGGATGTATTCCATCAGGACCTGGGGCTTTATTAACATTTATTTTCTCCAACCTCTTTTGTATTTCTTCCTGCGTTAACCAATTATTTAGTGAAGGTAGTGTAGCCCCATTATGTTGCAGTGTCCCAACCACTGGTACCTCCCTTGTGTAAACCGAAGAAAAGAACCTATTTAGCTCATCTGCCTTTTCCTGGTCACTAATTATCAGATGGCCTGTGTCACATTGTAATGGTCCTATCGATTCCTTCCTGGCCTTCTTCCCATTAATATATTTATAAAATATTTTAGGGTTAGTCTTACTTTCCATTGCAACTGACTTCTCATTTTCTATTTTAGCCAGTCTAATAGCCCTTTTGCAAGCCTTGTTGATTTCCTTATAGTCACATAAAGATGCCTCTGTTCCCTCCTTCTTGTATAATTTAAATGCATACTTCTTTTTCCTCATCATGATCTTTAAGTCATTGTTAAGCCACATGGGATGTGATTTACTCCTATTTATTTTATTTCCACATGGTACATGCTGATGAGTATGTTTATTTAGTAAGGATTTGAATGTTGTCCATTTATTTTCAGTATTCTTCCCTGTAAGTTCTTTGTCCCAGTCTATATGTTGTATTGCTGCCCGTAGCCCATTAAAGTTAGCCCTTTTAAAATTTAGAGTTTTTGTTGGCCCCTTACAACTCTGTTTTTTGTATTCAATCTCAAATGAGACTGTGTTGTGATCACTGTTCCCCAAGGGTTCCCCTATTTTTACATTTGATATTATATCAATATTACTTGTGATGACTAAATCCAAGATGGCCCCATTTCTAGTAGGTTCTTGTATTACCTGGGCTAGATAATGATCCCTGAGTGTACTCAAGAACCTGCTCCCCTTAGCTGAGCTGCTGGTCTCGTTTATCCAGTTTATATCAGGGTAATTAAAGTCTCCCATTATTAGAACTTGCCCATGCTTAGCTGCATTTCCAATCTGTAACAATAATTGTATTTCCTCACTTTCAGCTATATTTGGGGGTTTATAGCATACTCCCACCAATATGCATTTAGAATTAGCTCCTCCACTATTTAGCTCAACCCACAAGGATTCAATGATGCCGTTAGTGCCAGCATAAATATCTTCTCTAACTATAGGCTTAAATTCAGGCTTAACATAAAGACAGATCCCTCCTCCTCTTTTACCATTGCCCCTATCTTTCCTAAATAGGTTATAACCATCCAGATTAACAGTCCAGTCATGAGATTCATCCCACCATGTTTCCGTAATGCCTATTAAGCCCCATTTTTCTTGTACTGCTAATATTTCTAGCTCATCCATTTTCCCAGGCAAACTTCTTGCGTTTGCAATCATACACTTTATGTTGCTATGGCTCTGCTGATGTGAAGTGCCTGCCACTGTATTTGAGGCCCCTATTAATATCTCCCTACTTTCTATTGTAACCCTCCCCCCTTCTCCTCCCCCATGGGTAAATAATTCATCCCTTTCCCTCTCTACCCTATTTACCCCAATACTTCTATATAGTCCCTCCCCCCCACCTACAAGTTTAAAAACTCCCCCAGCCGTTCTACCATCCTATTCCCTAGCACAAAAGCGCCCTCATCATTAAGGTGCAATCCATCCCTGCTATAGAGATTGTACCCAAGTGAGAAGTCAGCCCAGTGCTCTAAAAACCCAAAACCCTCTGCACTGCACCACTTTTTTAGCCACGCATTAACCTCCCTAAGCTCCTTCTGCCTCCCTGGGCTAGCACGTGGCACTGGTAGTATCTCAGAAAATACTACCTTGGAGGTCCTTGCTTTAAGCTTATTCCCTAATTCTCTAAAATCATTCTTTAGGACGCTCCATCTTCCACTAACTTTGTCATTGGTACCAATGTGTACCAAGACCGCCGGTTCATTACCAGCCCCTCCCAATAATTTATCCACCCGATCCACAACATGCCGAACCCGAGCACCCGGGAGACAGCAAACTGTTCGATTGCTGGGATCTGGGTGACAAATTACCCTGTCTACCTTCCTAATAATAGAGTCCCCTACCACCAAAACATGTCTGTTGCTCTGCCTATTCTGCCCTCCCTCTTCTCCAGTAGAGCTGTTCGCCCGGCTGTTAGAGGGAACAGCTCTATCTGGCATTGCCATTCCTGAATGGACATCGCCAACAGTTTCACTCAATCTGGCAAATCTGTTGGTGTTTGACAACTCAGAACTGGCCTGCCTCCTCCTGTTCCCCCTGCTTCCCCTTGTAACTGTAACCCAGCTACCTCCCTGGCCATCCTCCCTAGCCCCAGCTCCTCCCTCCATACTAGGCCCAGCTAAACTGTGCTCCGTGAGCACCAATTCCCTTTCCAGTGGAGCAATATCACTAAGTGCTGCAATTCTCCTCTCCAGATCTTCAATTTGAGCTTCCAAAGAGGCAACATGCTCACACCTGTCACAGAGGTATGGACCCTGGATCATATGTTCCAGTAGTGCATACATTTGACAGGATGTACACTGAATAAGGTTGCCACTGGACTGACTCATAATTATTATTATTGTCTACGAAATTTCAGTGGGAAAAATAAAGAATATAATATAATATATTTATATAAAGTTTTCCTCCTTTGCACTATAAATCTGCCCTCCCTTTTCTTTGAAGGCCCTCCTTTTATTTAAACTCCTAGGCTTTTACTAGAATTGCACTTGATACTGAAAATGTTCGCAAGCTCACAAGTTCCCCTTCTCCGGTTTCTATTAACTTCTGCCTTCTGGGCACAATTAGTGCACTCTGCAATTTATCAGCCTTTACTTGTAAGGTAAATCCACTTGTAAACAGGCCCCAAACCAGCTCACAAACCTTTTATACAAGTTTAACAGTCAAGCCACACCCCTCTCACCTGGGCACAATTAGTGCACTCTGCAGTTTATTAGCCTTTACTTTTTAAGGTAAATCCACTTGTAAACAGGCCCCAAACCAGCTCACAAACCTTTTATACAAGTTTAACAGTCAAGCCACACCCCTCTCACCTGGGCACAATTAGTGCACTCTGCAGTTTATTAGCCTTTACTTTTTAAGGTAAATCCACTTGTAAACAGACCCCAAACCAGCTCACAAACCTTTTATACAAGTTTAACAGTCAAGCCACACCCCTCTCACCTGGGCACAATTAGTGCACTCTGCAGTTTATTAGCCTTTACTTTTTAAGGTAAATCCACTTGTAAACAGACCCCAAACCAGCTCACAAACCTTTTACACAAGTTTAACAGTCAAGCCACACCCCTCTCACCTGGGCACAATTAGTGCACTCTGCAGTTTATTAGCCTTTACTTTTTAAGGTAAATCCACTTGTAAACAGACCCCAAACCAGCTCACAAACCTTTTATACAAGTTTAACAGTCAAGCCACACCCCTCTCACCTGGGCACAATTAGTGCACTCTGCAGTTTCTCAGCCTTTACTTGTAAGGTAAATCCACTTGTAAACCAGGACTTTGAAAATACATAACGGCAAAGACACTAACACTTACACCAACAACGCCAGGCACACAGGACTTTGAAAATAAAACAAATGATAGTAAGCGCGCGCCACACAAACATTCAGCAGACATACAGAGGATAAACACACAGGGAAGGGAAAGGGGGGAGATGGTGCAAAGAGAAGCAAAAGCATCACATTGTGTGGCAAACAGCATTGCTTGGCTTACAATTTTATTGCTGTCATTTTTAACGGGCAAGTCGCTAGTGATTATATAATTACTCAATTAACTATATAGGTAAAAAAATACTTTGTTATCTATTGCACATTGTACTTTTATTGAAAAAAATTAGAGAGACTCACAAAATAAGCAATCTCATGATAGACAATTCATTTTTTTAACCTTTATACAGATTAGATTAGATTATCTTATAAAGCCATAGTCAGATGTTTATGTTGTGCAAATTTAGTCTCTGATGATGGACAAGATTCAAATTCCGAACGTAAGAGAAGTTGACATCGATTTAGCCTGGGCTGGTGACTTCATCCGGAAGTGCCCAACGTAGGTTGAAGCGCGTTTCACGGACGATGCTTCTTTGGGACCTGATGTATTAAGGACAACATAAGCATTTGACTATGGCTATCACATATATAGTTGTGAGCGTACGAGTTGTTGCTAATGCTGCGGGGTCGCGTAGCGAGACGCAGGCCTCGCGAAGCGAGGGCACTGTGCCAGGTTCTCAGTTGCTGGCATGGAGCGCCGCAGGCGCTCCTTGCCAGCAACTGAGGACCCTCGCAAAGCGAGGGCCTCAGTTGCTGGCTTGGAGCGCCGCAGGCGCTCCATGCCAGCACCTGAGGACCTCGCAAAGCGAGGTCTTCAGTTGCAGCAACTGCGACCCTTGCAAAATTTCAAAAAAAGTTCACGTCGCAACACATTACGACACTCGCAAACAACATACGACACACGTTCACACACATTACGACACTCGCAAACAACATACGACACACGTTCACACACATTACGACACTCGCAAACAACATACGACACACGTTCACACACATTACGGCCTCGCAACACTCGGACGCAACTTGCGAACATTACAAAATTAAAAACACAATACATACACACAGCACATACATAAAAACCTTACCTACACAAACAGGAGGCACCCAGGACCTCAAAAATGCAACTTACAACTTAATTGCACTCAAAATAAAAGAGTTTAGACACTAAATAGTTTGTTAAGCGACACAAAAAATGGCCGACGAATAAAACGAAAACAAGGCTACACACGCAAACACCATACGAGACACGTTACCACACATTACGACTTCGCAAACATCGGACGCAACACGCCGACATACAAACATTTAAAACTTAAGAAAGACACACAACAAACACATAAAAAGCTTACCTACAGCAAGAGGAACCAGCCAGCACCTCAAAAAAACAAGTTACACCTACATTTAAATCAAAATAAAACACTTTAGACATTAATACCATCGCTAAGCGACAGAAAAAATGGCCAACGAACAAAACGAAAACGAGGCTTCAGACGTAACTACACTACACTTACTCGCTATAATGAAACACATACTATGCGGAACGTATCACAATCATATTAAACACCATTTTGAACAGTAATACGCAGAAAATGGCGGATGGAACGCAAATTGTAAGCTGGAACGCAAATAGCGCATGCGTATTGCGTTCTAATGGTCTCACTTTCCAGAACTTTCTACAAGTTTATAAATACTGCCTATTTCAAACAAAAAAATAAATTTCTCCTCAGATGATCAACGGAGTTAAGGAGATAACTGCTGCTTTTACTTGAGAAGACAATTCTTTACTAATTTACTACTTTGCATTGTGCAAATTACAACTGAGAGGTAAGCTATAATATATTACATTTTATTATCAGGACAGGTCAAACAAATAAAAAAAAAAAATAGGATTTATGTAGTGACATATATGGCACATTTATGGGAATAGGCTCAAAAAAAAAATACGGTTCATTTAACAAAACAACAAAAAAACATAATTCAATATTAAACAGAGGTTTATGTATAGTGACATGTGACACGCACATATATGTCTGTAATGTATAGTGACATCTGACACGCACATATATGTCTATAATGTATAGTGACATCTGACACGCACATATATCTATAGAATGTATAGTGACATGTGACACGCACATTTATGTGTATTGCCCCTGCATAGTGACATGTGACACGGACATATATGTGTATCATCTATATTGACATGTGACACACACATTTATGTGTACTGCCCCTTCATAGTGACATGTGACACGGACATATATGTGTATAATGTATAGTGACATGTGACACGCATATTTCTGTGTATTGCCCCTTCATAGTGACATGTGACACGGACATATATGTGTATAATGTATAGTGACATGTCACACGCACATTTATGTGTATTGCCACTGCAACAAAATTAGCTTAAAACAAAATCAGTAAACAACTACATTTAAATGACATTATATGTCATGTATACTGATATGTCACACGCACATATATGTGTATCATCTATAGTTACATCTCACACACACACATTTATGTGTGTTGGAAAAAAAAATATAAGGTTAATTTAAACATTTAAATATGAGTCATGTATACTGATATGTCACACGTACACAAAATAATTACATTAAACTATGGAATGTGCTTCATGTATGTGACATATGTGTGTAGCCCCCAACAAAAAATAAGGTCAATTGAAAAAAATTACAGAACTATATTTAAATGACATTCATTTACTGCAATTCAATAGATCATATAAAGCTGAATCTTTTTATTTCTTTGAATATTCAAACAGACTCTGCATCAATAGCGTCTCTCAACAATTTGCACCGTGCACTGTGAAGCACAATCCCTTTTAAAGAACACCAACAAAGAAGAAGAGGTAAGATACAACAAGACATTACATGCTCAAAAGGCCATGCTTTGCTAGATGAAAAATTATAAATATACAAATAACTATTTCACTTTCTTTTTCAAACAGACACTACAAGAAGACCGGCGGATTAAGATTGGTAGGAGGGGACCGTCTGACATTCCAAACTTCAATCAAGGTAAAGTATTAAGTATAAACAAGAAAGAACCATGAGCCTTATTCAATTGTGACTTCCTCAATTGAATAGGGCTCTATATAAGCACATAACATATTTTTTAGACAGAACTTTTTAGTTACTGAACTTCTAACCACAATCAAGGTTTTCAATAACTAAAAACTTTGCTCAATAAATATGTTATGTGATTATATTGAGCCCTCTTCAATTGGCAAAATTGCAATTCAATGAGGACCTATATATCTTTAATGGCCAAGGGCCTCACTCAAATGTGATTTGCCCATTTCAATAGGGCTCTATATAAGCACAGAGCATATTTTTTAAAGGGACTTTTTATTTTGTGAACACGTTGCTATTGGATACAAGTTCACTAAATACAAAATTCCGTAAAAAAATATGCTCTGTGCTGATATTCAGCTCTATTCCATTGGCCAAAACACAATTGAATGAGGAGCTCACAATATAACAAATGCAGTAACCAAAGGCCCTCATTCAATTGCTATTTTGGACAATTAAATATGGCTATAAATAAGCACTTTTAGGCCCTTATTCTATTTAAACAAATATATGTGATGTGCTTATTTACAACCCTATTCAATTTTCAACATTGCAATTCAATGACGGCCTTAGAGTACTATTACATTGTAAAAAATGCAATTGAATGAGGGGCAAACTATGCAACATATGGTACACACAAAGGCCCTCATTCAATTGCAATTTGCCCAATTGAATAGGGCTCTAAATAACAACATAACAATTTTTTTAAAAGAAGTTTTTAGTTACTAAAAATATATCCAAAATAAAGTTTTTCAATGACTAAAAACTTATTTAAAAAAATATGCTATGTGCTTATTTAGGGCACGATTCAATTAGCCAAATCGCAATTGAATGAGACACAAACTGCTACACACAAAACATAATTTCTTATTCAATGTTTAACAACCTATAAGCCTTACAAAGAAGCAAAAATAAGAACAACAAAAGTGTTGCGCACCTAATAACATTGTACAAAAAAACACACAAACTCATAGGAAACTACATTAACATTCTTCTTTAATGTTTAACAACCTATAACCAGTACAATCAAGAATAAATAACTTTTGCACAAGTGGTGCGCACCAAACAGGATTGTCAAAAACTAACACAAACACATAGCAAACTACATTAATTATATTATTTCATGTTTCACTAACTATAAGCATCCCAATAAAGGTTAAATAAGTATACCACAAGTGGTGTGCACAAAACAGGATTGTACAAAAAATAACATAAACACCTAGCAAACTAAATTTATATTCTTATTTAATATATCACAACCCACAAGACTTACTAAGAACCTTAAATAAGAATAACAAAAGTCGTGGGATTGTACAGAAAGTAAAAAAATAAAAAGATACAAAAAAATAACCATAACTGATACAATACAGCCAAATTCATAATTTTTTTAATTATTTAAAAGACATTTCACTCAAACAACATTTTCTATTTTATATTACAACAGATACTGCGTGAAGACAATCGGACGAGGACTTTCTCCACAGGACCGGACCATCGGACGAGGACTCGGACCAGACCAGCAGACGAGGAATTTCAACACAGGACCAGACCAGCAGACGAGGAATTTCAACACAGGACCAGACCATCGGACGAGGAATTTCAACACAGGACCAGACCATCGGACGAGGACTTTCACCAAAGGACCACAACATCGGACGAGGGCTATCGCCACAGGACCACAACATCGGACGAGGGCTATCGCCACAGGACCACACCATCGGACGAGGACTTCCAACAGAGGACCACACCATTGGACAACGATTTTGAACCGAGGACCAACAAACATTCGGATTTAAATCACACTTCAACCAAGGTAAAGTATTATAAGTACTAAAGTATAAAACTAAAGAAACTGCTTTCAGTTGCATCCGTGTCAACAGAAAAATAAAATAATTAATTTACTATCTCCCTTATTTTCTTTAAATTGCTACTATGCAATACATAGCTCAATAACCACATCACTTTTTTTTTTAGCAAAGAAGTTTTGCAGTGGTAAATATCTATCCACAAACAACGTTTTTAATAAATAAAACCATTATTTTAAAAAAATATGTTACATGCTTATTTACAGCAGTATTCCATTGGCCAGATTCTTAGCCAGTGAGGACAGGAATTATAAATTTAACTAAATATAAATGATACATTAATGATTTGCCTTTTATTTCACCAATTGTGCACAAGAATCTTTAACAGGAATTACAAATTGAAATATACACAATTACATTTATTTTTTTTCCTTTACAGATTAATATGGCTGATAACGAGACCAAAGAAGAGAAGAAAAGACGTCAAACTAGAGAAAGACAAGAGAGATGGGCCGCCCAGCAGACACCGGAGGAGAAAGAAATTCGACGAGAAAAAGAACGCAAAAGACTTGCAAATAAAAGAATATCAGCTGCAAAAATGAAAGATACAACTAAAAAAAATAAAAAGATAATAAAGCATTTACAAACTGTTCCTAAAACATCAGATGACATTTTACAAGATACCAGTCAAGACAGACCAAAAAAAGCAACTACAAAAACAAAGCATTTACAAACTCTTACTAAAAACTTACAGGACATTTCAACCAAACAAGTACAACATATACCAAGAAAATCCACGAAAAAAACTAAACATTTAGAACCTGTTGTTGAAACATTTCATGACTTTTCATCTGATGAATATGAAAGTCAACATCCGATATGCTTTGCAAATTGTCCTTTACTGAAGTCTTTAGCAGTAGAGGTTCATAGTTGTGGGGACATGACTACTCAATGTCAATTTTGTGAGGCTTATTATTTTAAACAGGAGAGACCCAGAGATGGACAATTTATTAGTTGTTGTCAAAAAGGAAAGTTCAAACTTCCAGAAAGGAAACAATTTCCAACCTATTTACAAAATATTATGACTGAACCTACTTTTCCAAATTACAAAAATGTTAAGACAAACATAAGATCCTACAATAGTGCCATATCATTTGCATCTATGGGGGCAACATTGGCTGCTAATGTACCAGGACATGGTCCTTACTGTTTTAAAGTCCAAGGACAAATTTATCATCGGACTTCACATTTACATCCAGAGGAAGGAGAGCAAAGAAAATTCGCTCAACTATATGTCCTAGATACAATGGAAGCTGTTGACCAACGTATGCAGATGGAAGAAAATAAAAAATGCTTACCCAGTGTTTTTATAGAGCTAAATAACATTATGGACAACAATCCCTACAGTAAAGCTTACAAAAAATTGGCAGAAGTAGAAAATGAACAACTACTTCATGCACAAAGACATCAATTACCCATGCCAAAGGTTAATATGGTGCTTAAAAGAGACAGACATACTGATAAACGTCGTTATAACTTGCCAACATCAAATGAGGTTGCAATGATCTTTCAGAATGATTAAGGAGAACCACCATTTCAAAGAGACATTAGAGTATATCCCAGAAATGAGGACCAACCATTTATTAATATTAATATCTTAAGTCCAAATTTAGATCCAATGACATATCCCATCTTTTTCCCACACGGAGAAGCAGGTTGGCAACCAAAATTAACCCTTCCCAGTTACCCAAATGCTAAAGCCAGAATCCGAAATAATGTTTCTATGCTTGAATTTAAAGTTGCTCAAATTGCCATTAGAGATGAATTTAATCCAATTTTATGTGGTGGGAAACTAACACAACAATGGATTATTGATTCATATTTGCAAGTTGAGGCAAATAATTTAAACTTTATAAAATATCAACAAGATAAACTACGTGTAGAACAATATTGTGGACTCATGGACTATGTTGCTGACGTGGCTACAAGCAGAGACATGACAGCTGGCAAAGCCATCATTTTACCATCTTCCTTTCAAGGATCTCCTCGAAATATGAGAGAAAGATACAATGATGCTATGGCTATTGTGACAAAATTTGGAAAACCAGATTTATTTGTGACATTTACATGTAATCCACAATGGCCAGAAATTAATCAAAATCTACTTCTTGGACAAAGTCCTTCAGATCGACCAGATTTAGTAGCCAGAGTTTTTAAGATCAAATTAAATGAATTAATACGTGACTTCACTATAAATCAGTTATTTGGCAAATGTCTTGCTTATGTATATACCATTGAATTTCAAAAAAGAGGCCTTCCACATGCACATCTTCTCATAATACTTCAAGAGAAAGATAAATTAGATACTTCGGACAAAGTGGATGCAGTCATAGTTGCTGAACTACCAGATCCAGAACTATATGGTAGACTATATGAGATTGTTACTCATCGCATGATTCATGGACGCTGTGGAGACCTTAATCCACAATCACCATGTATGGAAAATAATCAATGTTCAAAAGATTTTCCAAAAGATTATAGAGACAAAACATATGCAAATTGTGATGGATATCCACTATATAAAAGAAGAGAAGGAGATAGTGCCATTATTCGTGGAAAAAAAAGTGGACAATAGATATGTAGTACCCTACAATCCACATTTACTCATGAAGTACAACGCCCACATCAACGTAGAAGCCTGCACTTCCATCAAATCCATTAAATATGTCTACAAATATATTTACAAAGCTACTGTAGTCGTCAAAAGTGCAGACAACCCTGAAAGTAGTGAGTTAGTACATGATGAACTTGCATCTCATGTAGATGCTCGCTATGTCAGTGAGCCAGAAGCTATGTGGCGGCTTTTAAAATTTGAAATGCATGATCGATCACATGCAGTATATAGGTTAGCAGTACATTTGCCACAACGACATTTAGTCTATTTCCATGCTGGAAATGAAAGTAATGCATTGGCCCAAAGTGAAGATCGTCACACTACACTAACTGCATGGTTTGCATTAAATTCCACTGATGCTGAAGCAACACAATACTTATATATTGAAATTCCATATCACTATGTTTTTGTGAATGGATTATGGAGAGCAAGAAAAACCAGAGGCAATAAAATAATTCCACGAATTTACACAGTCAGTCCAAGAGATGTTGAACGTTTTTGCTTACGGATATTACTTTTAAATGTTCCAGGAGCACAAAGTTTTGAACAATTAAGAACTGTTAATGACATTGTATATGAATCCTTCCATTTAGCTGCTAGACATAGAAACTTACTCGCTGATGATACAGAGTGGGAAAGATGTTTAGAAGAAGCAGCACAATGTCAAATGCCACGACAGATGAGAGAACAATTTGCTTTTATTTGTATCTTCTCAAATGCTCCAAATGCATTAGCTTTGTGGGAGACTTTTAAAAGTAATATGGCTGAAGACTTTATGCGACGATACAATGAACCCATTGCACACTTAAAAGCCTTAATGGAAATTCAAGAAGTCTTTTTAACTCATGGATTAAGTTGTGCAAGTTTTAATTTGCCTGATCCAGGTCTAATAGATGACATTAACTTTGAAGACTATGACATTCAACTACAAGCAGAAAGAACAGAAGAAAGACTTGCAACTTTAAATACACTACAATTGCAAGCATTTCATGCCATTAAAAATGCTATAGATGATGACATGGTGACAGAGCGTTATTTCTATCTTGATGGACCTGGCGGATCAGGGAAAACATATTTGTACAATTTATTAATGAGTTCAGTACGAGCACAAGGAAAAATAGCAATGGCGTTTGCCACTACTGGAATTGCTGCACTTTTATTAGAAGGTGGAAGAACTGTTCATAGTGGATTTAAACTGCCAGTGCCTATTTTGGAAAATTCTGTGTCAGATATTCGCATGACATCCTTACAAGCAAAGAAATTGAAGAAATGTAAATTAATTATAATAGATGAGGCCACAATGATGTCATGCTATGCCCTCCAATGTATTGACCGTTTGCTTTGTGAAGTCATGGATAATATTTTTCCATTTGGTGGAAAGGTAATGTTGTTGGGTGGCGATTTTAGACAAACATTACGTTTCGTTGTACATGGAAATCGAACAGACATTATTGAAACATGTATAAAGTCAAGTACAGTATGGAAACATTTTACCCATCTTCAACTGCAACAAAATATGAGATCAGAAGGCCAAACTGATTTCAATGATTGGCTTATTAAAATTGGAGAAGGCAGAACAGAAAAAATACTACATTTACCTGACGACACTGTAGAGATCCCACCTCATATGATTTGTCAACAAGATATTATATCGGCTATATTTGAAGGGAGCATAAATAACGAAGAATATTCCGAGCTTGCCAACCAAGTTATACTGACGTGTAAAAATAAAGATGCATTAATACTCAATAATGAAATCTTAAAAAAATTAATGCACCACAAAGAAATTATCACAGTGCTGATTCTGTACTTGCTGATGACAATGAAAGTCAGGCTAACTTTTCAACTGAATTCATTAACTCTTTAACTCCTTCTGGAATGCCACCACATATTTTGCAGCTAAAGAAAGGTGCAATTATCATGTTACTGCGAAATATGAACCCCAAAAAAGGCCTATGCAATGGCACAAGATTAATTGTTCAACAATTAAAGGACCATTTTATAGATGCTGAAATTTTAACTGGGACCCATAAAGGAGAGAGAGTTTTCATACCAAGAATAGATTTAGCACCAAGTGAAAGTAGTCTCCCTTTTATACTTCAAAGAAGACAATTTCCCATTATTATGGCATTTGCCATGACCATTAATAAATCACAAGGTCAAACTTTCAAATCTGTGGGTATTTACTTGGAAGAACCAGTTTTTGCACATGGTCAATTGTACGTTGCGTTGTCACGCTGCAAAAATCCACAGGCTATTAAAGTTTACATTGAAAACAATGAAAGTCAAGGTGATTTATTAGAAGATGGACGTATTTTTACTAAAAACATTGTCTACTATGAAGTACTATAACTTTGCAGGATACAAACTAAAGCCATGCAAACATTTTGGAAAAACATTCAAAAATACAAAACAATTGGTTGTTTAATTTTCAGTCATAATTAATGGAAGTCATGTTTATGGATAATTCGCCTCACAAAATACTTGCCTTGCATTTCTATGAAAAATTATGTTAAAATGTTAAGTCACTATGTTAATGTTTCTAATGTTACAAGTTTAAAAACAATATTTTCAAGTTATTTCATTCAACATATTACAAAGTTCATGTTAAGAGCTCAAGCACCTTTTAAGTCACAATGTAAATATTCTATGTTATCTTAAGATTACTACCTACATTAATGTTTATCGCCAGTTTATGTGCTCAGTAATGAATTACTTTAATTACGTACGGTTTAAGGAGAGCTTTTACTGTATGCCTTCCTCTACATTCGATGTATATTAAACTTAACAATTATTCTGATATAAATTGCATGTTAATACTGATTAATTTAAAGTTAAACTGTTTTTACATTCAAATGTTAATACTTTTAATTGAAAATTATGTTACAAAATGTTTTTACTATGTTCCTGTTTATAATGTTCAAAATTAGACAAATGTTTTGCAAAAATTACAAAGTTACATAAAAAATAAAGTTAAAATTCGCCACGTTTAAAAAAGTCTTTTTACTTTTTACTTTTCTCTGGATTCTATGTATATTAAAGTGAACAATTCTTCAGATACAAATTTCATTTTAAAAAACCATTGCATCAACGTTTTAAAAAAATACATGTTCATATCACAATACTTACAAGGGTCAAAAATATATTTAAATAACTAAACAACTTCACAAACATATACATCACATTGCCGTCATTTTTTGACGGGCAAGTCGCTAGTCACATATATAGTTGTGAGCATACGAGTTATTGCTAACGCTTGCAGGCTTGCGCAGTTCGCTCCGCATTTGCGGAAAGTGGAGGCTCCAACGTCGGCTGTGTTTGTCCGCAAATGCGGACCCTCACGAAGCGAGGGGCCGCATTTGCGGAGGTGTAGGCTCAAAGCACCTCACACGCGGTTAACACACACCTCACACAAATGACTTAGAAAAAAAAAACAACGGCATCCCACACGCACGACTTAGAAAAAAAAACAACTTTCTTCCCCGCAAAAAATTATGGCCACATTAAAACGGCGCGCATTAAAACATCAGAAACACAATAAATAAACACAACAAACACATAAAAAGCTTGCTTACAGCAAGGTGGGGCATCCGGCACCTCAAAAAGTTAATTTACACGTGCAAATAAGTAAAAAAATAAACTATTTTAAAGTGCCGAAAATCACCTAAGGGAGAGAAAAAATGGCCGCCAAACAAAACGAAAATGAGGCTACAGACGCAACAATACTACAGTGACTCGCAAAACTGAAACACATACTATGCAGCACATACCACACTGATATTAACCACCGTTTTGAAAGCTATTACGCATAAAATGGCGAATGGAACACGAATTGTAAGCTGGAACGCAAATAGCGCATGCATACTGCGTTCTAACGGTCTGAGGCACCTGAAAGTTTATAAATACTGCCTACTTTCCAGAAAATTCTACATTTCTACTCAGGTGATGAACGGAGTGACTGGATAGTTAACTGCTGCTGTTACTTGAGAAGATAATTATTTCCTAATTTCCTACTTTACACTGTACAAAGGTAAGCTATAATATATCACATTTTATTACTAAGACAGGAAAAAAACAGTTTTAACTATGAAAATGTGATTCATGTATGTGATACGCACATTTATGTGTATAGCTCCTACAACAAACTAATATTAACCGAAACTATTTAAACAAGTATATTTAAATGACATTAATTTACTGCAACTCATAGCAAAAAATAATATGACACTAATACATATGGAACCTAAAGCTGAATCTTTGCCCTTTTTTTCACTATTCAAACAGACTCTGCATCAACAGCGTCACTCAAGAATTTGCACCGTGGACTGTCAAAGAGAATCCCTTTTAAAGAACACAAAGAAAGAAGACGAGGTAAGATAGAAAACTACATTACATGCTGAAAAAGACCATGCTTTGCTAAATCAAAAACAAGAAATATACAATTAACCATTTTACTTTCTTTTTCGAACAGACACTACAAGAAGACTGGCGGATTAAGATTGGCAGGAGGGGACCCTCTGTCATTCGGACAAGAACAACACTTCAATCAAGGTATAGTATAACAAGTAGAAAAAATAAAGGAACTATATATGTTTAATGGCCGCCAATATACCAATTTCAAGTAAAATAAAAAAATAATATATATAAATTGAATAAAGAACAAAACACAGTTCAACAAACTTCACAAAGACTTATACAATTTAGGAAGACAGACAGTTTCACAGGAGCCAAAAAAATAAAGAGGTGGCCACAAAACAGGATAGAATCTGAAACATTAGCAACATACATAAAACAAAACTATTCCTCCTCTTTACTCTAAAATAACCTCCAACCATCACACACAAGCCAAATGCAGCGACCATAAAGTGGTGAACACAAAACAGGATAAAGAAAAAAGCATGACATGATATAGAAAAGGCAATTAACATTAATTTGTACTGTCCAACATGATTGAATACTCATAAAGAACACTAATTAAACAAATAAAGTAGGCAAAATGTGGTGGACACAAAACAGGATTGTACCAAAAATCACAGAAACAGAAAGAAAAGTTAAATAATATTCTTCTTTACTGTTTAAGAACCTATAAGCCTTACAAAAAAGCCTAAATAAGCATACCAAAAGTGATGGACACAAAACAGGATAATGCTAAAAACATTGTCATAATATCCAAAATAGGAAAAACATTCATTTTCACTGTACAAAAACATTTAATCTTCATAAATAAGACTAATAAGGCAAATAAAGTATGCAACATATGGTAGACACAAAACAGGATTGTACCAAAAATCACACAAACACATAGAAAAGTAAATTTAATATTATTCTTTACTGTTTAAGAAGCTATAAGCCTTACAAAGAAGCCTAAATAAGCATACCAAAAGTGGTGCACACAAAACAGGATAATGCTAAAAACATTGCCATCATATCCAAAAGAAGAAAAACAATAATTACAGTAAAAAAATAATAATAACTGGAATATACAAATACAATTAATTAAAGTATTTTTAAAAGGTTGCACAAAAAACAGCATAGCAGAAAAAAGCACCATAACAGATACAATAGACCAAAACAATGAAATATGCTATTCATTACAAATACATTCAAATCAAATAACATTTTAATTTTTCTTTTACAACAGACTGCATGAAGAGCATCGGACGAAGACTTTCAACAGAGGACCAACAAAGATTCTGCTTGAAATCACACTTCAACCAAGATACGGTATAACAAGTAAAAAAAGAGAAAACTAAATAAACATGTTTGCTCTGCATCCATGTCAACAGAAAAAAAACAAAAAAAACAATAACACCAAATAATTAGAACCTTTACGAAAATATTAGTGACATGTTTGTCATTTACCTATTATTTGTCTTTTACGGACAACAATTTTTAACATTAAACCCAAACTTCAATCGACACAAAAAAAGAAAACAGCATAGTCCACAAAAGTGTCAAAACACAAACTGTATCATTCTCAATTACCAGTCGTAATGTACAATATTAAGCATAAAACCTAAACACACACATAAAATAGCACCCCAAGAAAAAAGAAAAAATGTTCATTGCCCGAACATATAAGCCTTTAAATAAAATATCAAAATACTTTTATGACAATCCCTGTAGTAAAAATTACAAAGACTAATTTTTGCCCTCTAATATGCCTGTAAGTTAAAAGTACAACAAAAAAATAAATTGCCAAAACAACAAAAATATACATTTCAATTAACACTAGACACCTACTACATGTAGAAGAAGGTATAGTGTCAGTTCCTTGAGTGTGCTATTCATGTAAGGCAAAAATTACAACCTACGACAGAAAGTAAGACCAAAAAAAATAAAAAACTGTTATTTAACAATACAAAGAAAGTACCGCTACAATGAACTACAAGCGCATATAAACAAACTGTTGATAATAAAAAATGTAAAAAACAAACTTAACATCTCAAACTAAACTAATTATACATTATTTTCTTTTACAGATTAACATGGCTATTAACGAAAGCAAACAAAAAAAGAAAAGACGTCAAACTAGAGAAAGCCAAGAGAGATGGGCCAACCAGCAGAAACCAAGAAAAAGAACGCAAAAGAATTGCAACCAAAAGACTATCAGCTGCAAAAATTAAAGATTCACCAAAAAAAGCTACTAAGCAAACAAAGGATTTAGAACCTGTTCCTCAAACATCAGATGACATTTTACCTGAAAAATTAAAAGAGATACCAAAAAAAAACACAAAAAAAATAAAGCATTTAGAACCTGTTCCTGAAACATCACATGACATTTCACCTGATGAATTTGAAAATCAAACTGATATATGCTTTGCAAATTGTCCTTTACTCAAGTCTTTAGCAGTAGATAATAATTGTGGGGACATGAATACTCAATGTCAGTTTTGTGAGGCTTATCATTTTAAACAGGAGAGACCCAAAGATGGCCAATTTATTAGTTGCTGTCAAAAAGGCAAGTTAAAACATCCAGAAAGAAAAGAATTTCCAATCTATTTACAAAACATTATGACTGAACCTACTTTTCCAAACTACAAAAGTTTTAAGAAAAACATAAGATCCTAAAATAGTGCCATATGCTTTGCATCTACGGGGGCAACAATAGCTGCTAATGGACCAGGACATGGTCCTTACTGTTTTAAAGTCCAAGGCCAAATGTATCATCGCACTTCCCATTTACATCCAGAGGAAGGAGAGCAAAGAAAATGTGCTCAACTATATGTCCTAGATACAATGGAAGCTGTTGACCAACGTATGCAGCTGGAAGAAAATAAAAAATGCTTACCCACTGTTTTTATAGAGCTAGATAACATTATGGAGAATAACCCCTACACTAAAGCTTATAAAAAGTATGCAGAAGTAGAAAATGAACAACAACTACATGCACAAAGACATCAATTACCAATGCCAAAGGTCAATATGGTGCTTAAAAGAGACAGACATACTGATAAACGTTGTTACAACTTGCCAACATCAAATGAGGTTGCAATGGGGTTTCAAAATGATGAAGGAGAACCACCATTTCAAAGAGACATTAGAATATATCCCAGAAATGAGGAGCAACCATTCATTAATATGAGTATCTTAAGTCCAAATTTAAATCCAATGACATATCCCATTTTTTTCCCACACGGAGTAGCAGGTTGACAACCAAAATTAACACTTCACAGTTACCCAAATGCTAAAGCCAGAATCCGAAATAATGTTTCTATGCTTGAATTTAAAGTAGCTCAAAATTGCCATTCGAAATACATTTAATCTAATTTTATGTGGTGGAAAACTAACACAACAATGGATTATTGATTCCTATTTGCAAGTTGAGGCCAATAATTTAAACTTCATAAAATATCAACAAGATAAACTACATGTAGAACAATATTCTGGACTAATGGACTATGTTGCTGAGGTGGCTACAAGCAGAGACATGACAGCTGGCAAAGCCATCATTTTACCATCTTCCTTTCAAGGATCTCCTCGAAATATGAGAGAAAGATACAATGATGCTATGGCTATTGTCGCCAAATTTGGAAAACCAGATTTATTTCTTACATTTACATGTAATCCCCAATGGCCAAAAATTACACAAAATTTACTTCTTGGCCAAAGTCCTTCCGATAGACCAGATTTAGTAGCTAGAGTTTTTAAGATTAAATTAAATGAATTAATACGTGACATCACTATAAGTCACTTATTTGGCAAATGTCTTGCTTATGTATATACCATTGAATTTCAAAAAAGAGGCCTTCCACATGCACATCTTCTCATACTTCAAGAAAAAGATAAATTAGATACTGCTGACAAAGTGGATGCAGTCATTGTTGCAGAACTACCAGATCCAGAACTATATGGTAGACTATATGAGATTGTTACTCATCGCATGATTCATGGACCCTGTGGTGAGCTTAATCCACAATCACCATGTATGGAAAATAATAAATGTTCCAAAGATTGTCTAAAAGATTTTAGAGACAAAACCTATGCCAATTGTGATGGCTATCCACTTTATCAAAGAAGAGAAGGAGATAGTGCTATTATTTGTGGCAAAAAAGTTGATAATAGATATGTAGTACCCTACAATCCACATTTACTCATGAAGCATAACGCACACATTAATGTAGAAGCCTGCACTTCCATCAAATCCATTAAATATGTGTACAAATATATTTACAAAAGCTATGATGCAGCTACCGTAGTTGTCAAAAGTGCAGACAACCCTGAAAGTAGTGAGTTAGTACATGATGAACTTGCATCTCATGTAGATGCTTGCTATGTCAGTGCGCCAGAAGCTATGTGGCGGCTTTTAAAATTTGAAATGCATGATAGATCACATGCAGTATATAGATTAGCAGTAAATTTGCCACAAAGACATTTAGTGCATTTCCATGCTGGAAATGAAAGTAATGCATTGGCCCAAAGTGAACTTCGTCACACTACACTAACTGCATGGTTTGAATTAAATTCCACAGATTCACAAGTAACACAATTCTTATATATTGAAATTCCATATCACTATGTTTTTGTGAATGGATTATGAAGACCTAGAAAAAGCAGAGGAAATAAAATAATCCCAAGAATTTAGATATGTTGAACATTTTTGCTTACGAATATTACTTTTAAATGTTCCTGAAGCACAAAGTTTTTAACACTTAAGAACTGTTAATGACATAGTATATGAATCCTTCCATTTAGCTGTGAGACATAGAAACTTACTAGCTGATGATACAGAATGGGAAAGATGTTTAGAAGAAGCAGCACAATGTCAAATTCCACGGCAGATGAGAAAACGATTTGCATTTATTTGTATTTTCTCAAATGCTCCAAATGCATTAGCTTTGTGGGACACATTTAAAAGTAATATGGTTGAAGACTTTATGCAACGATACAATGAACCTATTGCACACTTAAAAGCGTTAATGGAAATCCAAGAAGTATTTTTAACTCATGGATTAAGTTGTGTAAGTTTTAATTTGCCTGATCGAGATGATTATAGATGACATAAACTTTGAAGACTATGACATTCAACTACAAGTACAAAGAACAGAAGAAAGACTTGCAATTTTAAATACTTTACAATTGCAAGCATTTAATGCCATTGAAAATTCAATAGATGATGACAAGGTCACAGAGCGTTATTTCTATCTTGATGGACCTGGTGGATCAGGAAAAACATATCTATATAATTTATTAATGAGTTCTGTACGAGCACAAGGTCAAATAGCACTGCTGTTTGCCACTACAGGAATTGCTGCACTTTTGTTAGAAGGTGGAAGAACTGTACATAGTGGCTTTAAACTGCCAATGAATATTTTAGAAACCTCTATGTCAGATATTCGCATGACATCATTACAAGCAAAAAAATTGAAAAAAAGTAAATTAATTATAATAGATGAGGCCACAATGATGTCATGCTATGCCCTCCAATGTATTGACCGTTTGCTTTGTGAAGTCATGGATAATACTTTTCCATTTGGTGGAAAGGTAATGTTGTTAGGTGGCGATTTTAGACAAACATTACCTGTCGTTGTACATGGAAATCGAACTGACATTATCGAAACCTGTATAAAGTCAAGCACACTATGGAAACATTTTACCCATCTTCAACTGCAACAAAACATGAGATCAGAAGGCCAAACTGATTTTAATGATTGGCTTAATAAAATTAGAGAAGGCAGAACAGAAAAAATACCACATTTACCTGACAACTCTGTGCAGACCCCACCTCATATGATTTGTCACCAAGATATTATATCGGCTATATTTGAAGGTAGCATAAATAACCAGGAATATTCAGAGCTTGCCAACAAAGTCATACTAACTTGTAAAAATAAGTATGCATTAATCCTCAATAAGTAAATCTTTAAAAAAAATTATGCACCACAACAAAAATTTTCACAGTGCTGATTCTGTACTTGCTGATGACAATGAAAGTCAGGCTAACTTTTCCACTGAATTTATAAACTCACTAACTCCTTCTGGAATGCCACCACATATTTTGCAGCTAAAGAAAACAAAAAAGGCCTATGCAATGGGACAAGATTAATTGTTCAACAATTAAAGGACCATTTCATAGATGCTGAAATGTTAACTGGTACCCATAAAGGAGAGAGAGTTTTCATACCAAGAATAGATTTAGCACCAAGTGAAAGTAGTCTCCACTTTATACTTCAAAGAAGACAATTTCCCATCATTATGGCATTTGCCATGACCATTAATAAATCCCAAGGACAAACGTTCAAATCTGTGGGTATTTTTTTACAAGAACCAGTATTTGCACATGGCCAATTGTACGTTGCGTTATCACGGTGCAAATATCCACAGGCTATTAAAGTTTACATTGAAAAGAATGAAAGTCAAGGTGATTTATTAGAAGATGGACGTATTTGTACTAAAAACATTGTCTACTATGAAGTACTTTAACTTTTCATTAAAGTAATAAAAGCCATGCGAAACAAATTTAAAAGCAAATAAAAATATGTAAAAAAACACAATATAACCACCACATTTTTAAAACAAATACACATAAATGTCCGTTGCCATCAAAAGGTCATTATTACGCAACAGAAAATTGCATTTACAAAAACAATATTTTCCTGTTAAACTACATTAAATTGTCAAACACATACAGAACAGTGCTTAAACAGCGTGCAACATGTTTAAGTTCTTGTGTTCTCTTTTTAGAGAACCACTTTTCCAGAGACCAAACTATATATGCGATTTAAAACAATTACTCTATAGCAACAAACAAAGGTCAACCATTCAAAAATACAAATGAATAAACAATTCAGTCATAATTAATGGAAGTACTGTTAATATATCATTAGCCTCACAAAACACTTGCCTTGCATTATTTTCACAAATTATGTTAAAATGTTAATTAACTATGTCACTGTTTCTAATTTACAAGTTTGAAAATTTGTTGGTCAAGTTCCTTACTTAGACAGATAAGAAAGTTCAAGTTTTAAAAAATATACTTTCAAGTTTCTTAATTAGACATATTACAAAGTTCATGTTAAGAGGTCAACCACATTTTAAATCACAACAACAAACAAAGGTCAACCATTGAAAAATACAAATCAATAAACAATTCAGTCATAATTAACGGAAGTATACTGTTTATGGATGATTAGCTTCACAAAACACTTGCCTTGCATTATTTTTACAAATTATGTTAAAATGTTAATTAACTATGCTACTGTTTCTAATGTTACAAGTTTGAAAACAATGTTTTAAATTTCCTTACTTAGACAGATAAGAAAGTTCAAGTTTCAAAAAGTATACTTTCAACTTCTTTACTTAAACATATTACAAAGTTCATGTTAAGAGCTCAACCACGTTTTAAGTCACAATGTAAATATTGTCTTTTATGTTAAACATTAATCCAGGGAGTAATATAATTGCCAGTTAATGGTGTCAGGGAGGAATTATTTTTTTCCCTCTCTGATACAATTCGCTATGTTTCAAGGAGGGTTTTTACTGTTTGCCTTCCTCTGGATTCAATGTATATTTAAGTTAACAATTCTTCAGATAGAACTTGCATGTTAAAAAAACATTACCTCAAGTTTACAATACTGATTAATTTAAAGCTCAACTGTTCTTACATTCAAATGTTAATACTTTTAATACAAAATGCTTTAACACTTATTGTTCAACAAAAGAACATTTTACAAAAATAAACATGTTTAATATCACAATAGTACTTATTTCATCATAACTAAACTCTTACAAGTGTCAAATACGTATATTAATAACTAAACAACTTTCCAAACATACACATCTCATTGCTGTCATTTTTTGATGGGCAAGTCGCTAGTATAAGATAAGTTCCATATTTTTTTGTAAATATATATAAAGTATAACTTGTAAATTTCTGTTGTTTTGAAATATATTGATTTATTACAAAGTGCACCTAATAGTACACCACGGTAAGGCAGATTAGTTTCTCTTGTCTACAGAGACACAGGTGTACCTTAAAGGACACCTGGGTAAAGTATATTACTGTCTCTAATTAAAAGAATTATTTGTGTACCTACTAGGACACCTGAGTAAAGCATATGAGTCTGTCGTAGTAATAGTGATATAGGTGTACCTAATAGGACACCAGGTTAAATCATACTTCTCTCATTAATAGAGAATTTGCCTCTATCATAAATTTGACATTACAAGGAGACGTCTAAAGGAAAAGTGCCCTATTTTGTATTTTATTTTTTAATCGCTGTGTTTTTTTTTTGTTAAAGGTATATGTAAGTTAGACGGGTTATGAATGCATCCTGTAGAATGCATCATAACCCACCTAGCAAAAAAGTTTACATGAAAACAGGCAAACCGTTTTTGCAATATAATAGAATATGTGCTGGGGGTGATTTAGATGCCCCCAGCAACTGTGATTTGCATAAAGGATATCTCATTTTTAATGAGATATCCATTATGCAGCACATGCGCATGCTGGTTGACTTTTAAGCCATTCAGCAAGCAGCTGTGACACTGGATGGCAAATGAAAGTTGGGGGAGGGGTTGATAAGCAGTTTAGTTAGGTCTGTCCTGAATAACACACATAAATCTCTAAATAAGCTTATGCTTAGACAAAACAATGATAAAGCAAGGGAAGTTAAACACAAAAAAATATATTTTGATTTGATGTGACAGTCAAAGTATATCACAAACCTTTTTATAAGCTGAGATGTTCACAGACTCTAAACATATAAATTATACAATAGTCTCACAGACAGCTATTGAAATTATAACACAGCATTACACAATACTCACAGACAGAACACAAGAAATAACACAGCATTACACAATACTCAGACAGAACTATAGAAATGCTATCATAGGATTGCACAGAGCTCACAGACATAACACAGGAAATAACACGGCATTAGATAGTGCTCACTGCAGATCTCAATACATTATATCACAGCTTTACATATTCAGTAAAGGAAGGAAATTACACTAAAGGAAAGGAAAGTGTCTAAGATCATGTGACTTCCCACAGTAGGGCAGACTTCAGATGTTAACTAAGCATATCTGCATAATCCCCAGGCAAAAAAAGAGACAATGTATAAAATATGCTAATAATCCCTGGGAATTTCTGGGGGTGTCAACATTGAGAGAAAGCTCTTTGCAAAAGCAAGAAAATCTGCAAACATCAGTCTAACGGTTTAACTGTTTACTTTTTCAGACACTATTAGTTCTCCTCTATCAGATGCATTAATAACCCAGCTCACTTACATATACCGTTAAATTTTAATGTAACAAATACATTATTTTTGGTTTTAATATTTATCTCTGTCATTAACTAACATCATGGGTTTAAAATTGTAGAGAAGTGTCTTTTTCTCTGTATTCTTGTATTATGTATTTTACACTTTCTGATTTTAAGGGTGCTATAATATTACAATCTTAGGTTATTCTTAGGAACCCAACCCCAATTATATAAGAAATACCCACTCTCTTTAATAATCATAGATATAGGAATGTGACACACATAGGATGAATGTGAATGTCCCAAAACCCCAACCATTGACAACACACTGACACAGTGTGAACGGAATATAACAAAGCTTTATTTCATAAACAGAGAAAAATCAGGAATGAACAAGACTGTGCATTAACATCATGGGTGTGGTGTAGGTGGATACCGGAAGTGCAAGATGTTGTGCTTGTGAACAAGGGGGTTCCTACAGGGGATAACGTCATAGTCTAGAATAAGCATTATGCATAGCACCTACCAGGGTCACATGTGGTCACTACACCACTGCTACCGGAATCTGGTGAGAAAAAGAAATCACTCTATGTAATTGGAGAAACCAGTCATGTGCATAGCACTTACAACTTATCTATATCTGCTCAATTAAACAGATGAACATAATCATGGATAATGTCATACAGATCTAATCTGTAGATTGCCAGATATTAAGGAATAATTAGAAATTGATTAGCAGAATATGTGACACAGAAAGAGGAGGTTGAGGAACATGCCTTCATGGTGGTTAGATTGGGCTATTAAGACCTACAGAGACAAGAACAAAATATCAATCAGAACACTGTTTGGAATTACTTCAACATCTAATCTCAACGGCTAACCACATTGAACATCAATTGCAGAAATATTCAACGTAACCATCAGTGTACACGCTCTGTAGAAAGCCAATAGTATGTCAACATTAATACAAAATAATATTCATTGTGGAGTATGGATGACTTAGGGCAGTGGTTCTCAATCCTCTCCTCCAGAGCCTTCAGACAGGCCATGATTTATGGTAAACAATAAATGAGGCAAATAGTATTCAACAGGTGGTGGAACCTTGAATTGCTTCACATGTGTATTCACACAGTGTTTCACCCAACGCATGGTCTGTGTGGTGGGTTCTGGGGAGAGGTTTGACAACCACTGACCTGGGGGACAGTCACACCTACTTCCTCTTTCTGAGCACTGAGCCCACACCTTCTGGAGCCATGCATTTCCTCCCTCTACCACGGCCAGGAGGTGTTGGATTGAGAGGGTGCATCCTACTGTGGTGGCGGTGTAGCAGCTGTCATTGGTGGTAAGCAGTGAGATGAGGAGGATGTAGGCTCCGGCTGTGGTGGTGGTGGAGCTTGTGGAACCAAAGGCTGAAGTGTAGTTATGTGGGCTTCAGCCGATGTGCCAGCTGAGCTGTCAGCTGTTGGACTGCTCCGATCTCGCGATCATCAGCCAAGCAGATGTGCTGATATAAGTCACTCAAGGTGCCTTGTGCAGGGACATGAGTTCTGTCTCCGGACGATGTTGGTTTCTGGATGTGCTATGGTGAGGCAAGAGGTTTTAACCGTTGTGATGGTGTACCCCGTAGGTATAGGGATGGTGTTGCCAATGAAAATGGTGCTGTTGACAATGGAGATGGTGCTTTTGCCAATGGTGATGGTGCTGTAGCCCATCCGTATGGTGTTGGAACAGTCTGTTGTGGCAACAATGGCTGTGACATCATCAGCTGCAACAAGAGCTGTGACAACAATGGCTGCGACATAAGGGTGATGGGCCATGCCCCGGAAGGTGCTACCAGGAGTAGCTAGCAGGGCAATGGCGCCTGCACTCGTGGCGTGCTCGCTGTGACCGAGCAACGGAATATGCCCAATCAGTGACGAGCCCGGCGGGACGGATCTCCTGGAGTGAGGAAACAAAGCGGACAGGATATAGGAGATGTGACAGGTGCTCGGGTGGACCCGTGAGGCTGCACACTGGACCCGTGAGGCTGCACGTTGGAGCTGGCGGTACACTGGAGGTGGCGGTAGGCGGGTGCATAGGAGCCCGTTCAGGGAGGGGTGGTCTGAGAGAGCCATGCTTTTCCAGTGAAGAGGGAGGAGAGGGTGAAAAGGTAGTGAGTATGTAAGGAAGCAGTGTGCTTCTAACTATCTGCTAATTGTTAGCTCACAAGGCCACTACAATAAGCCCCTAAAGACCCCTAAGAGTTGATTGCATGGGTACCCCCTGACAACCCCCAGTACAATACGTCAGCAGCAGCCGTGGAGACTGTAAAAACTGAAGCTGGCCCTGGAGCTTAATGAATAGCCACCCTGGTTGCTTTTGAATCTCCTCCTTGCGCCCTAAAATCAGGAAGTTAACATAGGCTGTGTATAGCTGTGTACAGCTACATCTTGGCCTTAAACATATCCGTTTTTGGCTGCAGAAATCTGCTGAGAAATCTTTCTAGACTTCTGTCTTTAATTGGCATAAGTGCTACACAGTCTACTGGACTTTAAGGAATATAACCCCGCTTTCACCAAGATTGGTGGTGAAGTCTGACTAACTTCAGAAGAGTCTGGTCCCTTTTTTTCTTTTTTGCTGTTTCCCGAGCCTTCTGGGAATTGGGAGTTATTGACTTGGATCGGTTAAGAACAGTATGGTATATATGGGACACATAAGAATTGGTTATATCCACCCAGACAAAGCTGTCAGCATAGCTGTCAGCAACCGGGACAATTGTCTACTCTCCCTTTTCTGAACAAACTTTGTGTACTGTATAATTTCTTACATTTGTCTAACTACAGGGTTAAGCATTATAACATCAGTTTGTAATACGGTTTCAAAGATTACTAGTTCATATAGACATTGTTAAAGGCTAAAGAAAGAAAGAAAAGAAAAGGAATAAAAAGGGTCACTTATATAGGGTCCAGCTGAGTAGGGTGAAAGGGTGACCATTTAACATATCTGTCTAAACTAGGGGGAAGAAAGTGGGGAAAGGAAAGAGCTTAAAAGTAGGTTAAAAGAAGATAAAAGGAAAGTTAAAAAAAAAAAAAAAAAAAAAAGAGAAAAAAAAAAAAAAAAGGAAGGAATAAGAAAAAAAAAATAAAAAAAAATAAAAGGGGAAACATGAATAAGAAACAAGGCCGAGTTTTAAAAAATAAATCAAAAGGGGATATACTCCATCAAAAACCCATAACATCTAGCTCATTCTTTTCACCACCTAATAAAGGGAAATCTGCAGAGTTAATTCAGCCTGATATTAATTCTGAAGCCAATTTTTTAAGTATGGCTCAATCCTCCCCCAATGAGACACTTAGGTCAGAAGCTTCCAGTAAAGTATCAGAACCAGAAGATAGCGGTGTAACATTGCCTGTTCTTAAAGGGCTTTTCCTCGAATTTAAAAATTCCATTATTTCTGAATTAACAGGAAAAATCGCTGAAAATGCAAAAATAATAAGCATTGTTCAAATTAAGACTGATAATTTAGGAAAAGATCTTAAATTGATTCGAGAGGAAATGCAAAATTTAAAATATAATTATCAACAACTTGAAACAGAAATAGGCCTCCTTAAAATTCGCAATACTAAATTAGATGACTACTCTAGAAGGAATAACATCAAAATTAGGGGGATTGGAGAAGAAGTTGGAAGCACGGATCTAAAGCACTATGTAGGTACATTCTTGTCTACTATAGTCAAACCTAATTTTGATGTATCTATTCTGATCGACAGAATACATTGTCTGCCTCTCCCCAAATCTGCTCCTAAAGATTGCCCTAAAGATGTAATCCTTAAAATCCACTTTGCTGCTTATAAAGATTCAATTATGAGATACTCTTTTGAAAAAAGATAATTTCCGTCGCCCTATGAAAATTTGCAGATTTTTCAGGATTTCTCAAGGGAAACCATTATGAAGCAAATGGAACTGAAAGGTATAGCCAAAAGTTTAAGATCAAAAAATATCCAGTACAAATGGGGCTTTCCCACGAAACTAATAGTTCTATTGGGTAATAAATCAGTAATAATAAACAACCAACATGAAGGTGTAGCAATCCTGAAAGATCTGTAATCAGGTCGACTATCTCTCCGTTCTATCCATCCTGCTTCTGTAATCTTCCAAAAATTTCTTTCCCTACTTCCTAGTATATTTTTTTTTTTTCTTCAATTAATGAAACAAGAAATTGTATATAACTGTCACTAGTTTTTAATACTAAATGTTGATAACACAGTGCACTATAAGATAACAGCTTGTAGAAGCTGCTTTAATGTTACAATCACCTTTTTGATAGATGTTATCACTGAGAAATACATTCTTGAAAGTAAATAAGGAATGGTTAGAGCCCAAAAAGGCAAGAGTGCTAATTTTCACTTTAAAAAGAACCACTAGTTCTCACTATTTCGCAAATAATGGTACACAAATAAATTGAACACAAGAAGTATTAAATTTCAACACTGTGTATACTAACCTATTTTTGTAGTACAAGGGTTGTGAACACACTGTTGTCTTCTTTTCTGCTTTTATGGAATAGTAATGTTGTAGGATAAATTAGAATAAGAACTTTCAAATCACTAAATGGGTTCCAGGTTTATACTTGGTACCTACTTAGTAATTGACGAGCTGAAGATGAATAGAAGGGTTAAAATTTGGTGCTATACTGGATGTGGGGAAGAGGTCCATTGAAATGGAGCTCGCCTCTCTTTTCTTGGGTATTCAAGGGAAAGTTATTAAATGTTTCTCATAATTGTGGAATTTGGATGTAAGAGCAGAGATTAAAATGAGTCTCTTAAAGGAGAAATTTGAATCATGTAAAATTTGGTTTGTAAGGGCTTTCCAATTTAGCCAGTGGATTTCCAATTTTTGAACTTATTGAAGTTCAACTTTTTCCTAACCCACGGTAAACCAATTTCTTTTTTGGGGTTTGTCCGGCGAGGTGATGGAGATTGTTTCACCGGAAATGATTGTATGGGTAACGAATGGGGAATGTGTGTGGGTTGTGGCAGGAAGACGGGTTACGGAGATGGTGGGGGGGGAAAGTCGGGGGAGAGCATAGAGCTTTTGGGTTAAGGGTCCTAAGTTATGATGATCAACACAGATAAGGATAAAGGAAGTAGTCTGAGAATTTGTAGTCAGAATGTCCAGGGTTTAAACCTAGGGGTAAAAAGACAAATGGTTTATAGGTCGTTCGGATCCGGGTCAGCCGACATAGTATGCCTTCAGGAGACCCATTGGCAGACAGGTAAGATCCCTTACTTTAAAATGAAAAACATAGGCTTGACTCTTAATTCTACTTATAAAAAAAAAGCCCGGGGAGTCACAATATTGTTTAACCATAAACTAAATATGAAGGAAGAAATTTCTATAATAGACCCTAATGGTCGCTATATAATATGGGGAGGCCTAATCAACAGTGAGAAATTTACGATAGTTAACATTTATGCTCCAAACCAAAGGCAAATTAGTTTTCTTAACCGAATATTTAATTTAATAAGGCGATACAGCTCTGGGGCTCTGATTATATGTGGTGACTTTAATTTATGCCTGAACGCTGATTTAGATAGAAACTCCCATAAAGGAATAGTTTTAGATACCCATGCTACACAAAAATCTAATCTTTTCAATAACATCTTAACGAAACATCAGGTATATGATTCATGGCGAACTTTTCATCCCCGGGAAAGGGATTATTCCTTTTATTCCCACCGTCATGATACGCATGTGAGATTAGATTATATATTTGTTAATAGTGTAATCTTAAAAAGAGTGATCAAAACTGAAATTGGCCCAATTTTGTGGTCGGACCACGGGATGGTCGTCATAAACATATCAATGAGACAGATTGAAACAGTTAGACCACCGTGGAAAATAAACATTTCCCTACTACAGGACCCACATATAAAAGATCTGCTAAAAGAAGAACTAAATAATTTCTTCAAGGTAAACAATTTATCTGTTGCATCTAAAATTACAATTTGGACCGCCCATAAAGCTGCCATTAGGGGTCAGCTTATTAGCTGGCAAGCTATGAAGAAAAAACTCAGAGGTCGACCTTTACGTGACTTATATATCGATCTGACAAACTTAGATAGGGCTAATAAAATCGGCTCAAATGACAAGATTGTAAAAAGTATGGAAGTAATAAGATCTCAGATTAAAAAAATAGAACAAGAATTGGTAGATAAATCCCTATGGTCATTACAGCAACGACTGTATCATATGGGAAATAGTTCAGGGCGACTCTTAGCAAATAAATTAAAGAGCAAAACGTCTAGTAAAAGAATAGACTGTATAAAGTATAAAAACAAGACCCTGACCAAGCCCAGTGATATAGGGAATGTCTTTGGCCTTTTCTATCAAGACCTTTACAATTTGAAGGATGATAAAGACTTTATCAAACCATCTAAAGAAGATATAGTTAAATTTTTGGATAAAATTGATCTTCCGATAGTTTCGGAAGCCGATCTGGATATTTTAAATAAAGAAATAACTGACACAGAAATTTCTGAAGCTATAGATGGTTTGAAAAAACTTCTCCTCCCCTGGCCCAGATGGGTATAGAAACTGTTACTATAAACTCTGCAAGTCAGAAATTTTAATCCCTCTCAAGAATGCTTTAAATGAAATTAAGATTACGGGTAGGGCACCGAAAGAAATGCTGGAGGCCTCGGTTATAACAATTCCCAAGGAAGAGCTGATAGAACCATCATGCAAGGATTTTCGTCCAATCTCCCTATTAAATACTGACATAAAAATGTATGCAAAAATTTTAGCCATTAGGCTGAATACAATTTTGGGAGAACTTATTTCCTCAGACCAAAAAGGTTTCATCCCAGGGAGGCAAGGATCTGACAATGTTAAGAGAATCATTAACTTAATCTCTTATGCCAAGCGAAAGGGTGCTCCCACCGTGCTCTTATCATTAGATGCAGAAAAGGCTTTTGACAGAGTGGGGTGGGAGTTCCTGGAATCTCTGTTTGAAAGATATGGGCTGGGGGACTTTGGTTCGAAAGCCATTCGGGCACTATATACCGCCCCCTCTGCAAAAGTAGTGGGCCCGGGATATAGTTCATTTAGCTTTGATATTTCGAACGGCACACGTCAAGGTTGCCCTCTTTCTCCTGCGATTTTCACCTTGTTTATTGAACCTTTAATAATATCGATTAGAAAGAAAAATGAGGTGCAAGGGATAAAGGTTGGTTCTTTAGAACATAAACTATCAGCTTTTGCGGATGACATACTTGTAGCACTGGAAGACCCGTTAGTCTCTCTCGATGTATTGTTCCAATTGATAGATGAGTATAGCAAAATATCAAATTTTAAGCTAAATATTAGCAAATCAGTAGCCATGTCCATTAACATGTCTAGTGAATTACTACTTAAATTAAAGCTCCGATTTCCTCTTTTATGGCAAAACTCTTTGAAACATTTGGGAATAATACTGGAAACAAACTTGAAGCAGACAATAACAATTAACTATAAAAAAGTGTTTAAAAATGTTACAGCAAAAATCAACGCCTGGTCAGGGTTGAATATATCCTGGTCGGGCAGAGTTATCGCCATAAAAATGGTAATTTTACCAAAAATGACTTACATTTTACGCAATATTCCCTGCCGAATCCCTATATACCTGTTAAACCAATTACAAAACAAAATTGATAATTTCATTCATAAGGGGAAAAAAATAAGAATAAAAAAATCAAGAATGGGAGGGAAATTTAGACATGGTGGCATGGCCTACCCACTACTTAAGGAATATCAGGAAGCTATTCTAGTGGCAAATATGCTGGAATGGTTAAAACCTACAAATGTTAAGAATTGGGTCCAAATTGAACAAGAGCTAACGGGCTTAAATAATATAAAAATGCTTCTATTTCAAAAAAAGATTAATCTTAATTCTATGGAGAGGGGTGAAGCTATGGTTAGAGGAAATGTAAATATATGGAACAAACTGAATGTTAAATAAGAATTGATTCCGTTCCCCTCGCCTATTACCCCATTACTGGACCTAGCTACATATATTGATTCCCCCATTTTAGGGAAGATAGCTAAAGCAGGGGTTAACCTGTTGTCCGACTTGTTTCCTGGAAACATATTCTCATTGGAGAATATAAAAGTAAAAGCCCCCCAAATAAACATTTCATGGTTAGAATCTCTTACGCTGGGAAAGGCTCTGAAGAAGTCAGAGTTCTATTTGACATCATTTAGAGACTTAACCCAATTTGAGAAATTGATTATGGTAGAACCTAAAACGCACCTCATTTCAAAATGTTACGATATTATTAAAAGCAGAAAAAATCTTTAGGGAATAAATCCCATTAGTGCATAACACTCTAAATATATATAACAAAAAAAGTGGGCAATAGTAAAATGTAAACTTTATTGGTTGGAAAAACCGACGATTAAAACTTTAAAAAGGGAAAGAATAAAAACTGTACAAATACCTTTGAACAGAAAAACTGCAAACCTAATGACCACTGGACAACTGTCACTCATTAAGTGGGGTTTGAGCAGTATTATAAATGAGACACCGAGAGTGTCTATGTATAAGCTTGTAGTACTATGCAACAAAAGGTGTAAATCATTAGAATAGTGGGCCAAACCTTCCTAAATTACCTCGTGCTATAACCATATATCTCTCCCCAGTAACGGTTGTGAAACCTAGTATAACAACATAAGGAAGATATAGGTAGCTTGGTAGTATGCTTCTAAACAACAGATTTCTTTGCATACAAAAAATCCTCAGTTTGGCTCTTAGATCACCAGGTACTTCATTGCCTCTTATTGGGGTACAATGCCCCTATTATTTGAATGATATAGGTATAAATCAACCATTCAAACAATATGGCTCTTAAATGTCCAGATATTGCATTACCTCTTGTTAGAGTATCACACCACACCTATTTTGGTGGTGTAAGCATAATTTGGGCCATTCTGAACAAGCTCACTCTCTGTATACTCGCATATAGTATAACAGCGTCTCCCTGTGCTGGGGAGATTCGCGCTGCCTAGTTGCGTCGTGCGTAATAACCTCACGTTACGCTAGCCTACATCCTAACATGTTTCTACGTGTTCAACGTCTTTTTCAAAGGATTAAGGCGTGTGTAGGGACAGGAAGCTATTTAAAGCATATGGTAGCCATGGTAACCTGGACTACCTGATTGCTACACCTAAATTAACCCTATGAGTGAAAGTATGTATGGCAGGAAAGGACTGAAAAAAGAAAGAAATGGGCCATATATATTATTAGCATAGTGGATGGAGCAACATCAGTGGGAAGGGGGAACCTTAATGAATAAGTGTATATCTGGATACAGGATACTGAAAAGAGAATATATATAAGTATCATGATGTGCAAAGAGAAAAAGTGCATATTGTGCATGAAAATAACTAGATGAATTAAAACCCCTGTATAAGGGCATAAAATAGCCAGGGTATAAAGACCCTGTATGTAAACCATAATTAGGTCAAAATTGACATATTGAGACCATAGTGAAAAGTGACTAAGTGCATGAATGAATAAATGGCAAGAAAAATCTAGTATGGCCATATATATTATAACTAGGAATGTGAGGGTGAGTGGTGTTGACCACTAAAATAAAAATGATGGTCACGTGAGACCAAAAGTGAAAGGAATAATTCTATTTCAGGTAAGATGTGACACATGAGTGGGCCATATCTACCTGAAAAAGATTATAAATAAAGCAAAAATTATATTATGCAAAGATGAGACATATATGAAGTAAAATTAAAGTGCATATATCATGATCCTGATTCAGGAATTACTAGGTGGTATTTCTCATATAGTTAGAGGGTCCAAATCTAGGGCCCAGAAAAAGGCCTGTAAAGACAACTTATGTAAGATAAAATTACACAAGACTATATGAAGGCCGTATAGGAAAAGCCTTCATTCAGGCCATCAGGTACCTGTGCTCTTAATTTATAAATCCATTGCGATTCACGCTGTAGTAATTTATTTTGAAAATCACCCCTTCTAGGTCCAGTTTTCACAGAATCAATAATACAAAATTTTAGTACTTCCGGATTGTTGTTGTGACAGTATTTCACATGTCTTGCTATGAGAGTGTCATATTCGTTTTTAATAGAATATATATGTTCCCCCAATCTTCGACGGAATTCCCTGCAGGTTTTCCCTACATAGATCTTGTTACATAAATGCTCTTAATTTATAAATCCATTGCGATTCACGCTGTAGTAATTTATTTTGAAAATCACCCCTTCTAGGTCCAGTTTTCACAGAATCAATAATACAAAATTTTAGTACTTCCGGATTGTTGTTGTGACAGTATTTCACATGTCTTGCTATGGGAGTGTCATATTCGTTTTTAATAGAATATATATGTTCCCCCAATCTTCGACGGAATTCCCTGCAGGTTTTCCCTACATAGATCTTGTTACATAAATGCTCTTAATTTATAAATCCATTGTGATTCACGCTGTAGTAATTTATTTTGAAAATCACCCCTTCTAGGTCCAGTTTTCACAGAATCAATAATACAAAATTTTAGTACTTCCGGATTGTTGTTGTGACAGTATTTCACATGTCTTGCTATGGGAGTGTCATATTCGTTTTTAATAGAATATATATGTTCCCCCAATCTTCGACGGAATTCCCTGCAGGTTTTCCCTACATAGATCTTGTTACATAAACAAGTAGCTATATATATAACTCCTGATGATTTACAGTTGAAAAAATTATCAATATCAAAAATAGCACCATTTGTCGGATGTATATAATGTTTGCATGGTCTCACAAATTTGCAAAATTTACAGTTCCCACACTTATACATTCCCTTCAGTGGTTGGAGCCAAGTTTTAGGTTCAGATATCTTGTCTGTATATACACTATGTACAAGCATATCCTTAATGTTCTTTCCTCTTCTATAAGTGATACTTGCTTTGGACGTGAGGGTGTCTTTAAGATCTTTATCACTTGTGAGGAGATGCCAGTGTTTAGAAAGGATGTTTCTGATTATTTCAGAGTCATGACCAAATGTCTTTATACATCTAGTAATCTTAGATTCATTAGATATAGTCCTGTTAGTGGGGGTATCCATTTTACCTTGAGCTTTTCTATTTACATTTAGCAGATCGGTTCTATTGCAGTTCATAGCATGTTTATAAGCCAACTTAAGGCTTCTATTAGGGTAACCTCTTGCTTTAAAACGTTCCCTAAGTTTGTTCGCTTCAATTTTAAATTCTTCCTCTGAACTGCAATTCCTCCGGATCCTGAGGTATTGTGCCTTAGGAATTCCTCTCTTAAGTGGCTCAAAGTGTTGGCTCTCCCATTTCAGCAGAATATTAGATGCTGTTTCTTTTCTAAATGTAGATGTACATATTTTCCCTCTTTCATCCTTTTTAATTATTAGATCCAAAAAAGAGATCTCACTCTGACTGGTCTCAAAGGTAAATTTGAGGCCTAATTCATTAGTGTTCAGAAATTGTATAAATGAACTCAATTCCTGTCTGTTACCAGTCCAGACCAGGATAATATCATCTATAAATCTCCTCCAGACAAGTATATTTGCTCCAAAGGGATGTGCGTTGTCATCATATATGTATTTGTCTTCCCACCACCCCAGAAACAAGTTTGCATAGCTAGGGGCACATGGTGTACCCATAGCTGTTCCCTGTTGTTGGTGGTACCATTTTTGGTTGAATAGGAAGAAGTTGTGTTTTAAAACATATTCCAATAGTGCTATTAGCAACATGTTTAGTTCATCAAAAGGAGAACCTTTCATCTGTAAAAAGTATTTTACTGCATTGATTCCAAAGTTATGTGGAATGCTGCTGTATAAGGCCTCAACATCAATACACACCAGCCATGATTCAGGAGGTACAGATAGATCTTCTAATTGCCTGAGAATATCAGGAGTGTCCCTGACATAGGATGGTAAGCCCATCACAAATTCCCTAAAATGATAATCCACAAATATACTGCAGTTGTGGGAAAGATTATTAGTCCCGGAGACTATAGGTCTACCTGGGATGGGATAGGTTTTCTTGTGAACTTTAGGGAGAGAATAGAACACTGAGACCATAGGGAATTTGGGAAATAGAAATTGAAAAGTCTGCTCAGCAATTATTCCCTTATTTTTTACATCTACTAGGATGCTTTTAAGTCTCAATTTGAATTCAGGAGTCGGATCTTTTGTAATGATGTTGTAAGTAGTTTTATCCTTTAAAATTCTCATACACATCTCCTTATAGTCATCATTATCCATGAGGACTATATTGCCTCCCTTGTCTGCTGGCTTGATGTGTAGAGACACATCATCCCTAAGTTCTATAAGAGCTTGATATTCCGGCTTAGTGAGGTTATATTCTTTTTTGTAACTCCTGTAGTCAATTTCCTCTATGTCCTTAGAGACTTGCTGTAAGAAAACCCAAATATTTGCATAGTCTTTAAGTGGAGTCATGACTCCACTGGCATCTCCTCACAAGTGATCAAGATCTTAAAGTCACCCTCACGTCCAAAGCAAGTATCACTTATAGAAGAGGAAAGAACATTAAGGATATGCTTGTACATAGTGTATATACAGACAAGATATCTGAACCTAAAACTTGGCTCCAACCACTGAAGGGAATGTATAAGTGTGGGAACTGTAAATTTTGCAAATTTGTGAGACCATGCAAACATTATATACATCCGACAAATGGTGCTATTTTTGATATTGATAATTTTTTCAACTGTAAATCATCAGGAGTTATATATATAGCTACTTGTTTATGTAACAAGATCTATGTAGGGAAAACCTGCAGGGAATTCCGTCGAAGATTGGGGGAACATATATATTCTATTAAAAACGAATATGACACTCCCATAGCAAGACATGTGAAATACTGTCACAACAACAATCCGGAAGTACTAAAATTTTGTATTATTGATTCTGTGAAAACTGGACCTAGAAGGGGTGATTTTCAAAATAAATTACTACAGCGTGAATCGCAATGGATTTATAAATTAAGAGCACAGGTACCTGATGGCCTGAATGAAGGCTTTTCCTATACGGCCTTCATATAGTCTTGTGTAATTTTATCTTACATAAGTTGTCTATACAGGCCTTTTTCTGGGCCCTAGATTTGGACCCTCTAACTATATAAGAAATACCACCTAGTAATTCCTGAATCAGGATCATGATATATGCACTTTAATTTTACTTCATATATGTCCCATCTTTGCATAATATAATTTTTGCTTTATTTATAATCTTTTTCAGGTAGATATGGCCCACTCATGTGTCACATCTTACCTGAAATAGAATTATTCCTTTCACTTTTGGTCTCACGTGACCATCATTTTTATTTTAGTGGTCAACACCACTCACCCTCACATTCCTAGTTATAATATATATGGCCATACTAGATTTTTCTTGCCATTTATTCATTCATGCACTTAGTCACTTTTCACTATGGTCTCAATATGTCAATTTTGACCTAATTATGGTTTACATACAGGGTCTTTATACCCTGGCTATTTTATGCCCTTATACAGGGGTTTTAATTCATCTAGTTATTTTCATGCACAATATGCACTTTTTCTCTTTGCACATCATGATACTTATATATATTCTCTTTTCAGTATCCTGTATCCAGATACACACTTATTCATTAAGGTTCCCCCTTCCCACTGATGTTGCTCCATCCACTATGCTAATAATATATATGGCCCATTTCTTTCTTTTTTCAGTCCTTTCCTGCCATACATACTTTCACTCATAGGGTTAATTTAGGTTTAGCAATCAGGTAGTCCAGGTTACCATGGCTACCATATGCTTTAAATAGCTTCCTGTCCCTACACACGCCTTAATCCTTTGAAAAAGACGTTGAACACGTAGAAACATGTTAGGATGTAGGCTAGCGTAACGTGAGGTTATTACGCACGACGCAACTAGGCAGCGCGAATCTCCCCAGCACAGGGAGACGCTGTTATACTATATGCGAGTATACAGAGAGTGAGCTTGTTCAGAATGGCCCAGATTATGCTTACACCACCAAAATAGGTGTGGTGTGATACTCTAACAAGAGGTAATGCAATATCTGGACATTTAAGAGCCATATTGTTTGAATGGTTGATTTATACCTATATCATTCAAATAATAGGGGCATTGTACCCCAATAAGAGGCAATGAAGTACCTGGTGATCTAAGAGCCAAACTGAGGATTTTTTGTATGCAAAGAAATCTGTTGTTTAGAAGCATACTACCAAGCTACCTATATCTTCCTTATGTTGTTATACTAGGTTTCACAACCGTTACTGGGGAGAGATATATGGTTATAGCACGAGGTAATTTAGGAAGGTTTGGCCCACTATTCTAATGATTTACACCTTTTGTTGCATAGTACTACAAGCTTATACATAGACACTCTCGGTGTCTCATTTATAATACTGCTCAAACCCCACTTAATGAGTGACAGTTGTCCAGTGGTCATTAGGTTTGCAGTTTTTCTGTTCAAAGGTATTTGTACAGTTTTTATTCTTTCCCTTTTTAAAGTTTTAATCGTCGGTTTTTCCAACCAATAAAGTTTACATTTTGATATTATTAAAAGGCCACAAATGGAGTTAAAATCCAAGTGTATGCAGGATTGGGAAGGTGATTTGGAGCATAGTTGGACGATAAAAGAGCGGTATAGATCATTTGCAATTACGGATAGATTTGTTAAAAATCCTGCTTATAGAGAACTTCACTTTAAAATCTGCAATAGGTGGCACTATACGCCGGTTAAGATAGCAAAGTTCAGTGGGTTAAACCATGAGAAATATTGTTGGCGCAACTGTAGTCATATAGGGTCTTCATTACATATTTGGTGGCAATGCCCATATATTCCAAAATTTTGGGTGGAAGTTTTCTCTCAGCTGACAAAAATATGTGAAGCAGAATTAACTCCACACCCAGAAATAATTTTACTTCACTTCTTTCCTCCACTGTCCTTAAAAGTTAAAGCCCTTATGTTGCAGGTTTTGATGGTAGCAAAATCACTGATAGCCTCCAAGTGGAAGCAAAAATGTGTACCATCCTGGAATGAGGTTAAAATGAAAGTGGATAAAAATTGTATGTTAGAAACAAACTTTACTGATTTGGGGGTTATAAAAAAAAGTAACCTTGCCTGGGCATTATGGAATAAACATGGCCCCAATTAAGTAATTATTTAAGCCTTTGATCTGCCCTTGGACACTCTGAACATGTTTCTTGGGCCCACCCACTTGCTCCCCCCTCCCATCCCCTCACTCGGAACCGGGAACTATGAATGTAAGGAGTGCGAATGGTAGTGTGTTTAGTCCCTTTTTAAATTTTAGAATAGTAGTTGGCAATCTCAGTATGATGCCCTTGGGAATTTATTGCAGATCATAATTGGTTGTTTTTTCTTTTGGAGCAACAGACCAAAATGAGATGGAAGCCCTTACCTATCTTTCTTCTTCGTTGGGGTATGGGGAAATCTTCCCAAGGGTCGTGTAGATGAAAAGCTTAAATACGAAGCGTATGCAAACTATACTTTTCTCCCTTTTTTAAAAGGTGGAAATAATATGCATTACATATCTTAATACAGGGCAGTGGGTAATAATTGCCTGGTTAAAAGTATGATATTGTCAACGCTGATCTTTATATTCTTTCACACGTTTGTAGTATGAACTGTTTTGATAGCTATGTGAGTGTTTTTGTTTGTATTTATGTATTTTGTACATTGTAAATTCTACATGTAAAAAACAATAAATTATTATAAAAAAATAAATAAAAATAAAAAATACAAAATAATATTCATTGTGGAGTATGGATGACTTAGGGCAGTGGTTCTCAATCCTCTCCTCCAGAGCCTTCAGACAGGCCATGATTTATGGTAAACAATAAATGAGGCAAATAGTATTCAACAGGTGGTGGAACCTTGAATTGCTTCACATGTGTATTCACACAGTGTTTCACCCAACGCATGGTCTGTGTGGTGGGTTCTGGGGAGAGGTTTGACAACCACTGACCTGGGGGACAGTCACACCTACTTCCTCTTTCTGAGCACTGAGCCCACACCTTCTGGAGCCATGCACTTCCTCCCTCTACCAAGGCCAGGAGGTGTTGGATTGAGAGGGTGCATCCTACTGTGGTGGCGGTGTAGCAGCTGTCATTGGTGGTAAGCAGTGAGATGAGGAGGATGTAGGCTCCGGCTGTGGTGGTGGTGGAGCTTGTGGAACCAAAGGCTGAAGTGTAGTTATGTGGGCTTCAGCCGATGTGCCAGCTGAGCTGTCAGCTGTTGGACTGCTCCGATCTCGCGATCATCATCCAAGCAGATTTGCTGATATAAGTCACTCAAGGTGCCTTGTGCAGGGACATGAGTTCTGTCTCCGGACGATGTTGGTCTCTGGATGTGCTATGGTGAGGCCAGAGGTTTTAACCGTTGTGATGGTGTACCCCGTAGGTATAGGGATGGTGTTGCCAATGAAAATGGTGCTGTTGACAATGGAGATGGTGCTTTTGCCAATGGTGATGGTGCTGTAGCCCATCCGTATGGTGTTGGAACAGTCTCTTGTGGCAACAATGGCTGTGACATCATCAGCTGCAACAAGAGCTGTGACAACAATGGCTGTGACATCAGCTGAGGCCACAATGACTGCAACATGAGCTGGGGCAACAACGGCTTCGACATCTACTGGGGCCCCAATGACTGTGACATGAACTGGTGCAACAATGGCTGCAACATCTGCTGGGGCAACAATGGCTGCAACATCTGCTGGGCCAACTGCTGAGACAACCAATCTGTTGTGGCCCGGTCAGCAGTGGTAGGGGATTGGGGTCCGGCACACGTATTGTTTAAATGTCACCAGGTGGCAGTAGTGGGCCTGTTGAGAGTGGTCCCCATGAGCTCAACATCCCTGCAGATGAATGGTGGCTAGTTGTACTTCACGTAATTTGACAGGGCTGGGAACATGCCCGTGATGTGATTGAGGGCCCAGGGGAATGATTCCAACAATGGTCCTGCTGCTGATGGTCCAGCCTCCTGTGATTGGCCCGGGCCCTGGACTTCCTCCACCACCACCTGCTTTGGTGGTGCCTCTGGTGGAGCCTCCGCCTGTGTCTTTGCGAGCAGCGTACTGAAATCAGAGGACAATAGTATTTGAGTATTGATTCTCTGAACAATTGTTTGCTGTGTGTTTCCATATCCCTGACATCATGGTCACTCATAATTGGCTGTGCTTATTGTTATCCACAGATAAACATTGAGCTGTATCATGAGCATTGTGGATCATGGCTTATATCAATATATATATATATAGCTGGTACGATGTGCCATCTGCAGTTCATTAGGACACATGATCATGTAAATCTGCTGTGCAGTTTGTGTGACTGACCAATGCTCAGCAATGGGTGTTAACATGTATACGAGTCCAGGTTAGGCTAATAGAAGACACGCACATGCAGTCCCTCAGAGTTTGTATCCACATATGCTGCAGTGTGCACACCTATACATGTTCTCTCTTTTGGATGTAAAATCATTGTGGATCTATAGTTGTACCTCGTTTAACACTGGGGATAGCAGTTGGAGTGTTACATAGTTACATAGTAATTGAGGTTGAAAAAAGGCTTTCAGTCCATCAAGTTCAACCTTTTAAAAACACCTCTGATCTGCAATATGCGGATTAGTTGTTCATTAATTAGTTGTTAATTAATTGATCCAGAGGAAGGAAAACGAACAAACAAAAAAAACAAAAAAACACAAGTGCATCGTTTAAAAGGGAAAAAAATATCATTCCATCCTGATCCCAGATACTGGCGATCTGATTCCTTACTGGATTAATACTCTCTAATTATCCAAGACAACCCTGAATGCCCTTTTTAATTAGAAATAAATCCAGTCCCTTTTTAAAGTTATCTATCAAATCCGCTGTCACCACCTCCTTTGGTATAGAATTCTACAGATTAACTACTTACTGTAAAGAATCCTTTTCTTTTGTTAAGGTGGAATCTTTTTACTTCTAACCTCAAAGAATGTCCTCTTGTCAGTTGAAAACCTGTTGGCACAAAAAGCTCACTTGACAAATATTTATACTGACCCTGGAGGTATTTATATAAGGTAATCATATCTCCTCTTCAACGCCTTTTTTCTAGAGAAAAGAGGCTTAATTTGGTTAGTCTTTCTTCATAACTTAGCCCCTCCATTCCCCTGATTAGTGTTAAGCGACACAGCTTTAAACGGTCACATGGGGAAGATAGGAGAACTCATTACAAAATACTGTATATACAATTGCAATTGATAGTTAAACTGCTTTGTTTTATATTAACTTTGAAAAAACAGCAAACATAACACTAACACAAACTGCATTGGTAACTGCTATTCAGAATCCGTTTAAACTACAGGTATTGTACTGACATTTCATTGATAACAATTAGGATAATAATATGATGATAATATAATATATTATAATATTTACATGGTAATTAATGCCCCATATATCTGTAGTTAGAACCAGAAATCTTACAGTGCTATTGTATGTCAGTTATCTATGTGTTTGGCGTTTTTGTGTGTGCATACATGGGTGTGATGGTGTATATAATACTGCCGGGTTTCCTTATAGCCAGTGTCCAACTGTCCTGGAGGGCCCACTGCTGCTGTTGGCTCCAAAGACTCCTTGATAGTAGGCTCCCATCCACAGTAGGTGATGTTTAGTGTTGGGCCACCACCAGTCCCACTGGCTGCTCTGGTCTCAGCTGCCATCTTCTTCTTCACCTTCATCCGGCAGTCATATCAGTGTTTAACCGACCGAAAATCACGGTTTGCAACCCCTAATGAAGCCACAGCTACAGTCATCTCACTCTAGGCAAATGCCTTATCGTCAGCCCTCACATCCCTACCACCAAGGATGATGCTACGGCGGGCTTGGACTTCACTGTGGAGGGTTTCTGTCTCCTCTTCGCTATAATTGGGGCCCGCTGCTTTGGCACAACCTGTTACACTGCCGACTGTGCCTGGGGTTCCTGGCCTCCTTGTTCTCTCCCTGGGGCCTGCCCCTCACCCCCACTACATCTCCCCCTGGGATCAGGCCCCTGACCCTCTATTCCTACACCTTGCGTGCCTACATCTGGGGGCACAACCCCCTCCCCTCCTGCTCTCCTCCACCTGTACCTCCCCTCCCTGGCCTCTTCTCCCTCTCTCTATACCTCTATCTCTCCTCCTCTCCACACTCTCCTCCTCCGGTGCTCAGTTTCCTTCTCTCCTCGCTCTCCTCCTTCTCTGGTGTTTCTCTCTCTAACACTCTCTATTTTATCTCATTGGAACTCTCACTCACTCTCTTTAACACTCCCTATTTCTCTCTCTGGCACTCTCACTCGCTCTCTCTAATACTCTCTATCTCTCTCTCTGTCTCTGTCTATCTCTCTCTATATCTCTCTCCCAAAAACCCACCAACGCCTAGACCTGTGTGTTGACCTTCTCAGCATCAGCACAGTCAAAGAATTACGTTTTTCACCGTTTTTTATTGACCTGCCATGGGATCGCAACTTACGGCCTTGACCGATTTTGGCTCGCTTCATCGGATCTGATACCCGGAAGCGTTACAGGTGAAAACAGGCTTTATGGGCTTGGGGCTTCGGCCCTTAACACGCACCCTTGCTCAATTGAATAGCATCACAATCAGAGACGAACGGGAGCCCGCAACACACCTGCAGACATATGTCCTACAGAGATTGAGTTGCAGGCTTGCAATAGAATGGAGGCCATATATTGTGAGCATAGCATCACAGTGGTATTTCATTGCTCCCATGCATTGTTTTCTGGATGTAGATAGGGAAGGAGAGAGGGATCTAAGTCAGAGCAATCTAGCTTTTATAACAAGCTTTGGTTGACCAGCTTTGCCCTCCAATTACAGAGGCCATAAAGTAGGAGTATAGCACCCCCATATACATAAAAAAAAGGTTTGTTGGCTCCCACACCAACAACATTAAGAATTAGCACACTGTGAAAAACCACCAAGTGGAGCTAACAAAGATAATCACTAATTCATATTATTGTTTCTTATTGCATTTAATATTTATGTTATTGTGTATAAAACTTGCTTTAGAAATCAACTAAATAGCATGTAGTAGGAGTTACTTATTCTTCCCACTATATCATGAGTGGCAGAAAAACTCTGAAAATCTAAGCAGGGTAAAGGTGTGTTACTAGCCTATAGTATTTTATTTTATTATTCAATTAAAATCCTGCAAACGAACCTGTGAAAATACACTCAGATTTGCCTGTCTCAAATAATGAGATGCAAGGATTCACATGGAAATCAGTCACCCATTAAGAGTACACAAACCGAGTAAAGAGAAGGTACTTCAGTGAGGGAAGAAAGTAAACTCTCCTAAACTACTTTCCAGTTCAATCCACAAGGTGACTTGTCTGTTATACCACAAAATGGAGACTTCATGTTCACGTTTCTCATTAACTTCTTAACTTCTGCTGGAGTAAAATGTTGATGGAAATTCCTGTGACTTATCCAATTCTGCACAAGCATAATATACTAAAGATTAACAAGCAGTAGTAGAGACAAGAAACTAGAGGAGCAACCCTGCTGCAAGAATATAAAGCACAGTTTTGGACTTCTGAATGTTACAAAGTTGTTTGGGAGAGCCTCCCTCACTCTTTTGGGGTTTGAATCTATTATTTTTTGCTTTTGTAAATTAGATATTAACAATATTCTAGAAATAAAGTAGTCTCAGTATCTCTAGAAACAGTTTAACCAAGAAGTATTAGCTGTGATTCAAGCACAAAATACTCTAAAGGCCCCATATCAACATTTTTAATACCACTGAAAAAGCAACTTAATGTGTCATCTTTTGGTAAATTAATAAATGAGTCACCTTGGTGATCAGAATCCATGGTTTATTTTAATTGTGAATAAAAATGACTCTGTGATTTAGGCTGGCTGTGCTCTTTTAATCTACATTGTATCTTAATTATACATACAGTATGTAATTGTATGCAGTTTTGCTGTTATTTTTCACTATTAAGTTGAAAATAGAATTATATATTACATATTCCTTTAAGAATATCGCTGTTTAAGCAGAGAGGTTAATAAATGTCTCAATAATAGTTAGAAATCCACCTTTGCTCACAAAATAATAGCTTTTAAATTCAGTTTTTAGTGGGTGTTAAAATTGGAGTTGAGAATAACTTGGTTATACAGTTTTTTAAATTGATTGTGCATCAGTATTCATTTAAGATTTCAACTTCAGATTCTGAAAGCTTGCAATATATTTTTCTTTGCAAAGTCATTTATATCACTTCTGAAATTGTAATATTTCAAAAGGTTTACTTTTTTGAATGCAAATAACTCAAGTTAAACATTGTATCGTTTCTACCTAACAAACAGTTTTATATCTTCCTACATCACAGATAGTTGGTCATAATCCTGCAAATTTTTTCTGAGTGGTTTCTATTATTCATAAAATGTAGTATGTATTATTATTGTTGATAAGATTGTTTATTATATTGATCTTCTCTTTTTATCTTGTTTTTTATGTATGCACTTTTTAGATTAATTTTATGAGCTTTTCATATGCATATATATATAAAAATAAATTAGAGTGCAACCATCCACCTTTTTGGAGATATTATTCTACACACGGACGAAAGTTCATTACAGGTGCATTGTTCACATATAACGGACATTTTTTCTCTTTTTCATTCCGCTTTGTTAAGATTATTTGGACACCGAAGGCACACCAAACAGCTGCACCTTTTCTAAGATGTCTTGCTTTTAGGTATTATTGTTTATATATTTGTATTAGGTGATTATAAGCATATAAGACCATTTTAAATGTATTTTTCACCATAAACGCTACAAGGTGTAGTACATTTTGTGCATGTATTATAGTAAGTTTTAAAAATATATAAATATTACCGTAAGATCAGCTGCATAGACATTACTTAACAAATAAATACTATTTTTTGTCAATCTAGTCATCATAAATAAGTGTCAGAACTATGTATTCCAAACTGTTTAAAGACATATGACATAACGCATGCATAACTGAAAAAAAGTTTTCAGCAAAAAAAGTCTTCTCCAGAGCTCCCAGATAATTGTGTATTAGATAATTTATATGGATGTGCTTTAGTTATACATATATTCAGAAAGTAACTAAAACTATTACCTCACAATCTTTCTAGAGAATAGGTAAACATTACAGAATTAATAAAATATATTAGAAAAATAAAAGCTATTAGAAAGAAAATGATGTCTTGCTCGTACTTTAACTTTTCTAGCTCTATGATAATTTTTATTTCTGTTGCTATCATACCATTCAATTTTCATTTAAAATGATAATCTTAACAAATGTGTAAGTTGAGAGCCTAGTAAACTTTTGGCATCAAGTTCTCTATGTTAAATTCCTGTTTTATGCCAGGCCCAGGAAACCGATTGGTTTGCAAAGTTCATGGTCGAGCTTGAAGCCAATATGTTGCTAGGCTTTCAGCTTCCTCCTCAAAGTACATTTTCAAATATTTAACTGCTTCAACTGTTTATTTTTTCAGGGGAAGAAATGAAGTAGAGAAGTAAAATAGAAAATGTATGTTGATTGAGAAACAGTACATATCCAAGTGTCAAACAATGTTTCTATATAGAGGCAGGACATGTATGGTGGCTCTGTCTCCATGCTAATATTCATGCCAACTACAGTGCCAACAATCTCTGAAGTGACTCATTCAGGAAAGAGAGTTGTCATCATCTGTGACCAATCACCATGGTAAAACCAGACTTCTGGTTTTTGGTTTGTTGTGTCAATTCATAATAAATAAACTTATAATAAAGCTGTGCCTCCTGAAAAGGACATCATTGCCCCATTTGTCTATGACCCCTCTCTTTATTCATATGATTAATGGTTTGATAATGCCATTAAAGAATTAAAAAAGAGATGCAGCACTGAACAGTTTTGGAGGAGATTTTAAAAACGGAGCACATGGTAAAAAGTGGCCAATCATTACATAAAATATCAAACTACCATCATATACAAAAAGGAAATTTTTTCCAGAGAGATTATGTTAGCAAAAAACACACCAGCTCAGATATTCCACACCATGGAAAGACTGTGCAAGCTAACTTGTCTGCAGCCTAATATAATTGTATCAATCACAATGCAATTATTTTGCCTAGTATTTCACAAGGTGGCCTCTATTGAAGATCGCATTCCAAGATTTAAGTCTTATGGAGATCAAGATCAATGTTGTGCAAGTGTGGACTCTGGAGTTATGGCCTAAAGTAGACATTGGACACATGGTCCAGATAATTTTAGCAGCTGCACTCCACCAGCTGTGACTTCCGTCCATGCATAGCTCATCTTCCATAATGTTGTCCTGATGTGACTTGTCCAATATTCACAAAAATAGTGAACTGTTTATGGTACAGCAGCATATTTCCTAATAATCTAAGAATTGACAGACTGCTTCTAAAAACAAAAAACTTTAAGACCCGGTCTGCATAGCAAATAGCTGGCATGTGTCAAATCTTCTCTTATTAAAATAAATTAATATTGAAAAAGTGGTTGCAGTTTAAGCCAAAATCCATCTGCAAACACTTGACCTATATGATCCATTGCAGTGAAAGTTCAAACATAGGATGTTTTCAAAGTGTCTCTTCAGGTGTCTTTGACCCTACCATGTGGACTTCCACAAGGCATTAGTTTATCTCCAAAGCTATTAGCTGTATACTTGCTACCACTGGCAGAGGTCATTAGACCACAAGTATCATTGTTTTGCTTGCAACACAGGTTTATCTGCCCTTAGACATAGATGCAGAACATCCAACCTTTACCCCTAACATATCCCTAGAAGAGCTTCAAAATTAGATGAGTAGAAACGGACTAAGAAACCAGAAAAACAATTCTGATGTGTTCTGCCCCCCCGCCCCCCAAATACCAGCAAAAAAAGTAGTGGGCTTTCAGCTTGGGGATTGGCACCCATTGAAATATGAATAACTTTGGTGTTGTTGTAGTTTATGGTCTAACACTAAAACATCATGTGTCAGCTTTGACCAAATCAGTTTTTTTTCATCCTAATATTATAACTTGATACTGCCAGAAGACCTACTCTGCTTTTGTTTTTTCCTTCACATCATCACAAAACTACTGCAACTGTCTTTGGGCCTTTTTTTAATTGCAAGCCCACAGATTAGGTTATACAGGTCGTATGTCTGCGGGCTTGAAATTTGCTGCAATTACTGTAAACCATGCAATTGTATGTAGCATTTCAGAGTGTGATCATGATAAATTAAGCAAGGTCGTAACTACCGATTTAAAAACAGCCAATAGAAAATGAGACCATCATCACAACGTCAGTAAAACATGGAGATTACAAATCTATCAATTAGCGTTTCGAGGTCCGATATACGATCAGACTCACAATTAAAATAAATATTGATGATTGTGTCTAATAACCCTTGCAAAACATGGTAAAGGGATGAATACACTTACAATAAAAGAAAGAGAAAGAAAAAAGGTAAAGGGAAGATGATAGGAAATAAAATAACAATAGAGTGAGAAGAAGAAAATGAAATAGGAATAGTAGCGAGCGTAATTGGTTGTCTTATTTTCTCTTGTTTTTAAAGGAAAGAATATCTTACCTTATTGTGTCTCGTCTAGGTCCCAAACTCCCTCTAGGTATTCCCATATGAGCTGGAGGTTCAAGTTAAGTGATTTGTGATCATTTCAGGACAATGCTGTCTTGGGAGTTTAGCCAAGGGTCCCAAATTTGTAGAAAGGTGATAACTGAATCTGCTAGAATATGTGTAAGTCTTTCTTAAATCATTATATCATTTAATTTCTGTTTGACTAATTGTAAGTTAAGATTGTTTGTTTTCCTTTTTTTGGCTATGTGGTTTGTGCCCACTAGTAGTATAAACTATAGTAGTTTGTTCTGTTTGGTGGATAAAACGTGTGGAATAATTCTTAGTAAGCAAGTTTCTATATTTGGATCTAATTGAGTTGAGAATAATTTTGAAGCAAGATGCATGACTAGAGTGGACATATTCAAGGAGAGACTAAAGACCATACTCTTCGTCCAAGTTATAAATCTCTTGTTTTTTTAGGAGCTTTAAATTCTGTCAGAAAGTGCTTTATAAATATATTACTATTAATATTAATAATTTTGGATGATGCACTCAGCCTGTTAGTTGCCAATAGATGAAGTAGAACAACTACTGCCTCAGCACTTATATTGTTGGAGGACAGGTGTAAATGCAGAGGAGCTCATAGATGAAGGTGCCATTAGTGAACCATCAGGCAATATAGAAATTCAAACATATCAACTTATGAATATTTTACTCCAACTATTTCATCTGCCTTAACCACGATAACTACTTGAGCTGGAAATGTCAACATGTCTAAGATGGAATCCAATCAGGAAGCAACCTCTATGCATCTCGACTCTATTTAAATTCAGTTTCTTAAATAAGTTAGTCAATGCACACATTTTATGAATGCTGCTAATACTGCGCTACAAATAGTAGTTTGTGTGAGAAATAATCAACCAGTCATGTGATCTTGCTCCCTGCCAAGTCAAAGTAACTTCTCTATTCTAATTCTTCCAGATCTCTCTGCTGCCTTTGACACAGTTGACCACTCTCTTCTAATCCAAATTCTCTAGTCTTGGCATCTGTGATTCTGCTCTTGCATGGCTCACATCATACTTACAAGGTTGAACATTTAGGGCCCTATTAAATTCCAGCCTCGTAAATAAGAGGCTTCTACTTAAGCCCTACGTACTGCAAAGTTTCTCTAAGTTCCAATGCTATTAAATTAGCCCTGCTGCGAGCAACGTATGAGCTACGCAGCAGGGCAGTACGTATCTACACTGCGTAAATGTACATGAGGAGTGACAGCCTGCGAGATGATATCGCAGGCTCCCACTCCTCATCAATTGCTGCGGGGGTCCTAAAAGGGACCTCCGCGGCAGTCCCCTACATAAGCCCTGCCGTGGGGGTACTCCGAATACCCCCCCGGCACCTAAAATTAACCCCCCCTCAATGCGGGGGTCCCCGTCGGGGACATTACATACATTACATACATTACATACAATACATGACATTACATACATTACATATAATATATTACATATAATATATTACATATAATATATTAAATATAATATATTACATATAATATATTACATATAATATATTAAATATAATATAATACATATAATATATTACATATAATACATTACATACATTACATACAATACATGACATTACATACATTACATATAATATATTACATATAATATATTACATATAATATATTACATATAGTCCAAATCAAATACCCCCCATCTATCTAACATACAATCTATTTAATTTAAAATAAATCCTAACTATATCAAATACATCCCCCCATCTATCTAATATACAAAAAATCCTAACTACATACACAGACCCTAATTCTAAAATAAAATAATTACAGTCCTAACTACATACACAGACCCTTATTCTAAACTAAAATAAAATAATTACAGTCCTAACTACACAGAGTAACAAAATAAAGGGAGGACAGAACAGATATCCTTTGGAGATGGAGTGCACACCCTTTGCCCAAATAACAATATAGAGCAGCAAAAAGTTCTAAAACTTAACGTTTATTAATTTGGATAAAACTATATATTAAAATATAAGTTAAAATATAGAAAATCTGACAAGATAAGGTAAGTAGGGATAGTTGAGTATAATTCTGGACTCAGAAAATTGTCACTATGATTTTAGGACTTGTAAGGATACCAGAAATCCTTGATTGGCTTATTTGATCCCCCAAAAGTGAATTGTGGGTGTAATATTTGTAAGCTGCAGAAACAAAGGTCCAAAGATTTAGACTTCTGTGTTTGCACTTATATATTAATTGCACCTATAAAGGTGTCTAGTGCTTTAGATGGGAACTGAGATAGTGTATCCCAAGAGTGGATTGTGGGTGTAATAATTGTAAGCTGCATAAACAAAGGTCCAAAAGGTATAGACTTCTGTGTTTGCACTTATATATTGATTGCACCTATAAAAGTGTCTAGTGCTTTTGATAGGAACTGAGGTAGTGTACCATTGGTATAATTGTATAGCCTCTAGAGGATAGATATTGCACTGTGGTAAAGTGTCTAGTGCCAATGTGCAAAATAATTATTAATTGATAGGACTGATAATAATAAATAAGATTAGTGATAATCAATACTGTGAAAAATAAAGTGCAAGTGCTACATGAGGTACAGGGATACTGGTCAGTCTTATATTTGAACAGAAAGAACTCCTGATGAAATTTTCAGAAACGTGCGTCGGGTTACACGCACTACGCCGCGTCGCCGTTCCATGACGTCATCTCGTAGACGCATGGACGACACGCGGGTAGTTTAGGAGCTCTGGCGTATCACTATAACTGAGTCCGTCCGGACCATTTAATTATACTTAAACTATCGATACCTCACTATTAATTACAAATCGCTAATGAAGACAATAAAATACTAGGTATCAGATAGTATAACCCTGAGCTCCTAAGTTTAAGTAGAGGAATAATACTATCATAATACTCTAAACACTGGACTCTTTCTGTTCAAATATAAGACTGACCAGTATCCCTGTACCTCATGTAGCACTTGCACTTTATTTTTCACAGTATTGATTATCACTAATCTTATTTATTATTATCAGTCCTATCAATTAATAATTATTTTGCACATTGGCACTAGACACTTTACCACAGTGCAATATCTATCCTCTAGAGGCTATACAATTATACCAATGGTACACTACCTCAGTTCCTATCAAAAGCAATAGACACTTTTATAGGTGCAATCAATATATAAGTGCAAACACAGAAGTCTAAACCTTTTGGACCTTTGTTTATGCAGCTTACAATTATTACACCCACAATCCACTCTTGGGATACACTATCTCAGTTCCCATCTAAAGCACTAGACACCTTTATAGGTGCAATTAATATATAAGTGCAAACACAGAAGTCTAAATCTTTGGACCTTTGTTTCTGCAGCTTACAAATATTACACCCACAATTCACTTTTGGGGGATCAAATAAGCCAATCAAGGATTTCTGGTATCCTTACAAGTCCTAAAATCATAGTGACAATTTTCTGAGTCCAGAATTATACTCAACTATCCCTACTTACCTTATCTTGTCAGATTTTCTATATTTTAACTTATATTTTAATATATAGTTTTATCCAAATTAATAAACGTTAAGTTTTAGAACTTTTTGCTGCTCTATATTGTTATTTGGGCAAAGGGTGTGCACTCCATCTCCAAAGGATATCTGTTCTGTCCTCCCTTTATTTTGTTACTTAGCGTATATTATCCTTGAGTAGCACCCCTTGCTTTACTCCCAGTGTTTATTCATACCTTGAGCCACCTATTTTTTCTACATAGTACCTAACTACACAGACCCTAATTCTAAGCTAAAATCAATAAATTAAGACCACTTACCTTTAAGATGTTGCTTCAGATCACTAACCTATGGGTCAAACAAAAAAAAAAATTAGTACAAAACATTAACATCCAATAAATATACATTCTATACATTCTAAATATTCAACTCACCTTTACAGCATGTCCCGTCACTGTTTAGCTCTTCCGGCGCGGCCCTGTTAAAAAAAAAAACACAATACATGAATACATTAATACAATATATAAACAATAAATAAAATACACAAATAAACATCTAAATATACATTTAACTTACCTCCCCGCGATGTCCCCGGCCTTCTCTCCTTCTCCTTCAAAACCTCTGTAAAACACTTCTGTTTAATGAACCTTATCACCTTCATCTTTAATATGCCTAATTTATCTATCACCTTCCTGTTTCACAACCATGTTGTTTTGATTGAAATTTTGTGAGATTTTAATCATATATAATGCTTGAGAAAGCACTCTATATGCAAGATTCTAAGCTCACATGCATTCCTTTAATTTGTATTGACATTTTTTTTTGCCTTGTACCCGTGCCATATTTGAGGCTGCGGAATATGTTGGCGCATTATAAATATAAGATAATATTAATCCCCCATGAAAGGTATTGCATCAAGACCTCAAACTCAAGCAGTATTGTACATATGTATATATATATATTTTTATAATATAGATCACATATTATAATTGTCGAACTACGAGACGTTGTCACGCTTTGTGTGGTGTGTACGAGGTGAGCCGTTAACTCAGAGCACTTAGGCAATGAGCTCCAAAGGCGCTCATCGCCTGCGCGCCTCGCATAGCGTGGCGAACCTTTAACTCGAAGCACTTAAGCGATGAGCGTTTTAATGCACTAAAACTTGCAGAACTTGGTGAGCAGTGGAGGCAATGAAACATGCAGAACTTAGCCAGAAAGGAGCGTTCTCCTACGAGCCTTGTGAAGCAAGGTGATCCGATCACACATTGAACCACGCAGGACTTAGCCTCCAAACACTTAGAAACGTGGGATCGCCTTAAGCAGATGATGAACGCGGGACTTAAAAAAAAAAAATACGAGATAGGAAAAATACGAAGTTAACGGCCAAACTGCGCAAAGCAAAAACACACACACAAAAAAAAAACACAAAAAAAAAAACAGCTAAGCGAGAAAAAATGGTGGCCAAACAAAATGAAAACGAGGCTACACGACCCTGGACCGCGCAAAACACCACCAATCGCGTACCACTTTCACCCAGGAATGTATGAGGTACAAAATACACTATTACAAAGGACGGCAAATGCCTGCGAACCACGTAGCACATAGACAAACAGCGCTATTTTACAACCCTTACTTGCAACTAACAACATTACGCATCTAAAGTAGCACTTTACCCAAATAAACCAACGGTTTGCCCTCGCACACGCAGCCTATTTCTAATGCACAGTTGGTGTAGCGGAACCCATCACTGTTTTACCCTGTTTTATGATTATTCTTGGTTAAAATATGATCCTACAATATGTATGCTGGTTGATGCTCTGCAGAATATTAGCCAGACTTTTGCAGACCTAGGCTAATAGATAATCCTATTACAGAGATTCAAGAGATAAGAAAGTTGTAAAGGATCCTTGCATTTTCCAAAGTGTTTTAATTCTCTGATAAGAACAAAGAGGTGTAATTGAATCAGTGTCTGATTGTATCAAAGTTGCCAGGGAGGTGTGACCCTCCTATTGTTCTCTTTGTGTGTATTGTGTGTAGCCAAATATGGGCATGTGTATTGCCTGTGGCCAAAGAGATGTATAAATAGTTCTGCAATAACAAAATAAAGTCAGTATTCATTTGACTCCCAAATTGTGTGTCGTCCAATATGGGAGGTCAGGGATGGTGAAACTGTAGTGCCTTGTGGGTATTTTATCATATACCAGCGGAGATTTTGGACTGCGTGTTCCTGCTCCGTTACATTTGTTGGCAAGTGGTGGAATTGTTCCCACGGTCAGAAGGACAGCTACAGGAGACACCATTCCGTGGAGTACAAATTGAGGGCAACGCTAGTATCCGTACAGCGCCCCTGGCTACAGCAGGATGGAACCGGCTAGTTTTCAGACAGCGTTCCATCATGAGGAGGAGGAGGCGGCCACGGACTACAGGGATGCAGACATAAAGGAACTCATGGTTACAGTACCTCGTATTACCCCACAGAATGAGTTTGGAAGAGAACTCCAAAGCAGACTGGCCTTTTTCCCAGATACGCTTCCCATGAAAACCTTGGAATGGTTAATGACAGATGTCCACAAATCCATAATGGAAAAGCAGCGGGCACAGGAGCGGTCCATCTGGGGAGCTGCTAACCCACCTCCCACCATTAACCCCCCCCCAGCACTGCGTCCGGGTGGTGGGAACTACCAAACCCCTCCACGGTACATCAGGTGCCACACGTGTAACCAGCAGGGTCACATGCAGAGAGACTGTCCCAGAAACAGAAACCGCTCCACGTGGAATACTCCAACTAATTCCACCTCCCAGCAGCAGTGTGTACCCCAGGGGGCTGAAGGTGTCGTCCTTCCCCCCCAGCGGCAGTGTGAACCCCAGGGGGCAGAAGGTGTCGTCCTTCCTCCCCAGCGGCAGTGTGTTCCCCAGGGAGCCGAAGGTGTCGTCCTTCCTCCCCAGCGGCAGTGTGTTCCCCAGGGAGCCGAAGGTGTCGTCCTTCCTCCCCAGCGGCAGTGTGAACCCCAGGGGGCAGAAGGTGTCGTCCCTTCCCCCCAGCGGCAGTGTGAACCCCAGGGGGCAGAAGGTGTCGTCCTTCCCCCTCAGCGGCAGTGTGTACCCCAGGGGGCTGAAGGTGTCGTCCTTCCCCCCCAGCGGCAGTGTGTACCCCAGGGAGCTGAAGGTGTCGTCCTTCCTCCCCAGCGGCAGTGTGTTCCCCAGGGAGCCGAAGGTGTCGTCCTTCCTCCCCAGCGGCAGTGTGAACCCCAGGGGGCAGAAGGTGTCGTCCTTTCCCCCCAGCGGCAGTGTGAACCCCAGGGGGCAGAAGGTGTCGTCCTTCCCCCTCAGCGGCAGTGTGAACCCCAGGGGGCAGAAGGTGTCGTCCTTTCCCCCCAGCGGCAGTGTGAACCCCAGGGGGCAGAAGGTGTCGTCCTTCCCCCTCAGCGGCAGTGTGTACCCCAGGGAGCTGAAGGTGTCGTCCTTCCTTCCCAGCGGCAGTGTGTACCCCAGGGAGCTGAAGGTGTCGGCCTTCCCCCCCAGCGGCAGTGTGAACCCCAGAGGGCAGAAGGTGTCGTCCTTTCCCCCCAGCGGCAGTGTGAACCCCAGGGGGCAGAAGGTGTCGTCCTTCCCCCTCAGCGGCAGTGTGAACCCCAGGGGGCAGAAGGTGCCGTCCTTCCCCCCCAGCGGCAGTGTGTACCTCAGGGAGCAGAAGGTGTCGACCTTCCTCCACAGCGGCAGTGGGTACCCCAGGGGGCCAAAGGTGTCGTCCTTCCCCCCCAGCGGCAGTGTGAAACACAGGGGGCAGAAGGTGTCGTCCTTCCCCCCCAGCGACAGTTTACCCTAACCAGGGGAGACACCAATCTCCCAGACGGCGCAGATGGGACCATGGTCTCTGCGCCCACAGCTTGTCCAGATCCCCAACTACCGTCACTGGGACAACCGGAGGAGGGGGTAAGTACAAATTCCCCTCCCCAGCTAACTTCTAATGTGGCCCCAGGGTTAACAGAGGAAATGTTAACCTCCACTGACCCCCACGTTTCCCTGGCTACTGAGCCGGAATATGTCCCAAGTACCCCAGCAGAAGAGCTGACAGCGGGGCAGAGTGCAGTCGGCCTCTGCCCTCCCTTTGTCCCTGGTACAGAGCAGGAGGTCCTGCAGGTTATACCAGCAGAAGAGCTGGCATCAGGGCAGAGTGCCGCGGGCCTCTGCCCCTCAAGTCCCCTCAGCGTGTTGCACCATCACCCCAGCGAAATATCCAGGTGCCTGGTTAGACTTCCCCCCAAAGGGGAGATGTGTGACGAAGTGCCCTTCGCCACTTTGGCTTGGAGAGGACTGTTTGCCAGCCTCCTGCCCTGCGACTATGGCCCTGGTACATATTGCCCTTTGGAACCAGTGTTCGGCCATACCAGAGTGTAAGTCACTCATTCTGGCCCTTTACATACAGGGGGGTCATTCTGTACTTGCCCTGTGGGAGCGGTGATACCCCAGATAGCTATGCCATGGAGCCCATTCATATGATGAAAGACTATGGGAAAGACTTTAGCTACATGGCAATTGAACTGTGTGAAGAGGATCTGAGCGCTATTCGGTGGTTTTGTGCGCTCAGATCCCAGCTATCTGGGGATATGGGAAATGTGAGTAAATGTGAATTGCAGTAATGCTGATGGGTTGTCAAACTAGAGAATTGACCAACAAATACTTTTGTCCGGACATCCCCAGGCCGATCCGTTGGGATCAGACCGTGTATGCCGGCTTATGGTCACGGGGGAGGTGTGTAGCGGAACCCATCACTGTTTTACCCTGTTTTATGATTATTCTTGGTTAAAATATGATCCTACAATATGTATGCTGGTTGATGCTCTGCAGAATATTAGCCAGACTTTTGCAGACCTAGGCTAATAGATAATCCTATTACAGAGATTCAAGAGATAAGAAAGTTGTAAAGGATCCTTGCATTTTCCAAAGTGTTTTAATTCTCTGATAAGAACAAAGAGGTGTAATTGAATCAGTGTCTGATTGTATCAAAGTTGCCAGGGAGGTGTGACCCCCCTATTGTTCTCTTTGTGTGTATTGTGTGTAGCCAAATATGGGCATGTGTATTGCCTGTGGCCAAAGAGATGTATAAATAGTTCTGCAATAACAAAATAAAGTCAGTATTCATTTGACTCCCAAATTGTGTGTCGTCCAATATGGGAGGTCAGGGATGGTGAAACTGTAGTGCCTTGTGGGTATTTTATCATATACCAGCGGAGATTTTGGACTGCGTGTTCCTGCTCCGTTACAGTTGGGACAATCATAAAACTATCTCCTAAGGCCAGCAACACTCCAACTGGACATTGTATGCTGCAGGACAATAAAAAGAGATTGCTACCTCTCCAGGCTATTGATTGTTACATATATTAATTATATAAAGGTATACTATATTAATTTATTATTCAATTAATTCATTAATTAGTATTTAAAAAAATAAAAGAGGAGCCAAAAGACACGTGAGGAGGGGCTCGCAATGAGTGCAGAAGGTCCTTAGAGTATAAAAAGCTTAACATTGTGTGCCAAACAGCATTGCCATGGCTTCAAATTTTATTGACTGTCATTTTTTGACGGTCATGTCGCTAGTATAGATATAATTATAGATATGTTCCAAAAAAAATTGTTATAGTTCTTCCTGTTTCACCATTGCTTAATCATAATCCTATTAGTTTCCTATATGGTATTTAGTAAAGTAAATGTCAAAATTACAGACTAAATATTACTTTCTGGACAGTTGCATAAACTTTAATTAATTAAGAAGCAGTCATTTTTTTCAAATTAGCCCTCATAAATATCATAAACTTCCAGAATTACATAATCAGAGTTTCAAATATATATGACACTATGCATCCACAACAGAATGAACTGATAAAAATGCTTTCAGCAGAAAAAGTCTCCTCTATAGCTCCCAGATAATTAAGTTTTAGATAATTCACATGTATTCCGTAGATTAATTGAAATAGGATTTATACAGATGTGCTTTAGTTATACATACAGTGAAACAGTAACTACAACTAATATCTTTCAATATTTCTAAAGAAGAATTGGACATTGGAGAATTAATAGAATACATTAGCAAGATAAAAGCTTGATTAGTTTAGAAGGAAGACTGTGTCTTTGTAGCATATACAATTTTTCAGTGGTACAAGATATTGAATATTTATCATAAAATTCTACTACCAAGCTTTTTGTATCTAGTTGTCTATGCAAAACAATATATTAATATATATTCAATTTTACATTCAAATAAAAAGGTAAACATTTAAAAACGTAGAAGCTAAAAAAATGACGGCAATCAAATCGTAAGGTAGCTAATGCTGTTTGGTGTGTAATACTAAAATATATAATATATTAATAAATGAATATATTTTACCTATTTTGAAGCATTGTGTTGAAGAGCTGACAATCTGTTTTCATGTTGCTGCAGCATTAGTGGTGTGGAGCTGCTGTGTAAGCGTGCTGAATGTGTTCAGTGTAATACTGTGCGTGCGCGAGACGAAACCGTTAGTGTAGTGGTGTACTTCCGCATTGGCGTAAAATGGCGGGTTATCTGTGTTATGCGTCTTTGTGGATTATCCGTCGGTGCTTCGTGGTGTTTTTCAAGTTTCGTGTGTTGTTTTGCGAGTGTGTTGTGGTGTTTTACGTGTTGAGAGTGCTGTAGCCTCGTTTTCGTTTTTTTCGTCTGCCATTTTTTCTCTCGCTTAGCGATTTCATTAGTGTCTAAAGTGTTTTATTTTTATTGAAATGAATGTGTAACTTGTTTTTTTGAGGTGCTGGATGGTTCCTCTTGCTGTAGGTAAGTTTTTTATGTGTGTGTTGTGTGTATTTATTGTGTTTGAAATGTTTGTATGTCGGCGTGTTGCTTCCGATGTTTGCAAGGTCGTAATGTGTGGTAACGTGTCTCGTATGGTGTTTGCGTGTGTAGCCTCGTTTTCGTTTTGTTCTGCGGCCATTTTTTCTCTCTTATCAAAGTTTTTATTGTGCAAACTCTTTTATTTTGAGTGAAATAAAGGTGTAAGTTGCATTTTTTAAGTCCTGGATGCTCCCTGTTTCTGTAGGTAAGGTTTTTATGTATGTGCTGTGTGTATGTATTGTGTTTTTAATTTTGTAATGTTCGCGAGTTGCGTCCGAGTGTTGCGAGGCCGTAATGTGTGTGAACGTGTGTGGTATGTTGTTTGCGAGTGTCGTAATTTGTGTGTCGTGTTATTTGCGTTGCGACGTGAAGTTTGCGAGGGTCGCAGTTGCTGGCATGGAGCGCCTTCGGCGCTCCATGCCAGCAACTGAGGCCCTCGCCCAGTGCCCTCGCTTCACGAGGGCCGCGGCTCGCTACGCGAGCTTGCAAGCGTTAGCAACAACTCGCATGCTCAAAACTATATATGTGATTTGTAAAGTTCCAGCATATTCTGTAGCACTAAGCCTAGGGGATACATTAATACATAAGACACAGTAAAGTATACATACTGGTACAGCATAGATTGAGGGCTCTGATCTTGAAATATCTTACAAAAAATACAGGTTGATGGTATTAGAGCGAAATGAAAAGGGGTTGCTTCTTGGTGGTCTGGCAGCAGGATCAGCGCACATGAGTCTTTAACTGTCTTGCTTGAGTGGCTTACATTGGGAAACAATTAGTACGATCCTTTGAAAAAAATGGGTTTTCAGAAGGTGTTTAAAACAGTGAAGAGTAGGGGGAGTCTGACACAGTGAGGTACATAATTAAGGGGCAGGACAAGAAAAGTTTTGGAGAGTATAGTTTGATGAGGTGGTAATGGGAGATGAAAATTGTGCATCATGGGCAGAAAGGAGGGGCTTTTATGGAGCATCTGGACGGTTGGATCATGTTGAGGGCTTTATAGGTGAGTACTTTTGAACATAATTCTATTAATTTTGTTGTATCATTGCTGAGTTGATTTACAAATATTGTTTATTCCTGCCTCTCATAAGACTAGTCAAAGCAGACCAGTTTACTAAAAATAACAAATAATTAAAACTTTGATAGTTGCTAGCATTCTGTATCTGATCAGTCATTATCTGACCCGTTACATTAGGGAATTACTCGGTCGAATTTTTTTTACCCATTTGGCTTGTGGAGCATAACAGGACATAAAGATTAGTAGAAGAGAGCTAAGCTAATCTAAGTATAACAACAGAGATAGACTGTGGAAAACTTTGATGAAATTTGCAAGGTGTACTTAGCTCTTTTTGGGTACCTGAACCAAGAAAGTGTTCATGTAATGTTCTGTATCACTAGTCTCTAATTACTTTCTCAGTCATATTTCCTTGTTATTATCTTCCTCTAACATCTACCTCCATCCCACTGTCCCATCCCTAGGATGAAACCCTGCACATGACTCACATCTCATCCTTTCTTCTCACCTTAGTTTATAGTTCATTATTTAAGATCCCATCTCTACCCCTGCCTGCCAAACTAAATCAGATATGTCCCCATAAATCTAATTTCCATTTGCTCTTACTTCTTCTCTGGATATCTTCCTGGGGCATCTCCCCTAACACTTGCAAGCTGCATGCAATGGCACATCCCTAGAGGCAAACAAAATATCAGAAAAAGTCAGTAAAAATATGATTGTTTTTGTAGCTTGCAACAGTGGCTATTATTTATTACATTGATAACTGTTCATAAAAGTCAAGTTAAAGATAACATGCTGGCAGGGTTACAAGGTTATTTGTACTGTATATTAAAAGTATTACGTTAAAGGATTCAAGATATAGATAGTTGGAGGCCTTAGCAGAGTAATAAGATTTGATTTCAAATGTGGCACAATCATTGATAGGGCTTTTGTATGCTGAAGTCTTTGATCAAACTAGTACTCTGGACATACTTGTTCAAGGGAGAACTCTGCAAAAGATTATGTTCTACATGTATGCAAATACATTTATAAGGAGGTTAGTCAACAAAACTTGGACCACTGCTATTTGGAAGTTTAGAGTACCTGCTGTTTGATGATAAAATTATGAAAAAGTCATTACGACTTTTAAAATATAGAATTGTTTTTGACATTTAGATTAAGAACATAGACCAATATCTAACTGAATAAGACTCAATTAAGACAATAAACAATGTAATGTATAGCTAAATATATGGAGGGCCCCGGTAAAAATAAAAAATGCTTGCCCCCCAAAAACATTTTTTAACTCTCCCCGGGTCAAAATATATGTATATATATAAAATATATAAATATATATATATATATATATATATATATATATATATATATATATATATATATATAATGTTGTCACAAAACTGAAGAACATGGAGAGCCCGCATTTTGAGTTTAGGATCTTTGTCAATAGTGTTTTTTACAAAGCACCTTACAAGATTGGAAACTCGCTACTTAACAATATAAAAGGAATATACACCTCTCACGTGGCTTTGCACTTACAATCACACATATGACACATATAGACTGCTCACATGGCTTTACACATACAATCCCACCAATAGATTTCACATGGCAATCACACCTTTGGACCCCTTGCATGCCTAAACACACCCAAGCACACTTATTGACCATGGCTTACATACCACAACACACTGATATGACCATGGCTTACATTCACACTTATAGACCACTCACATGTCTTACACACCCGGTCACACCTATAGACCCATTATAGGGCTTACACACACACAATCACACCTATAGACCTCTCACATACATGCCCATAATCACTTGCTTTATTGAACATACATCCAGACCTCTCTTTATCACATGGCACATTGTACACTCCCTATAGACACATACACAGTGAGTAAGTCACAGTCTGTCCACTTACAGACTGAGCAGGTGTTTATTTCAGTTTACCCATCAAGACACAAAGTGAACCACAAAACTACCCTCTGTGTGCACCCTCCCCCACAGTGTAATATTAATCTGCTCCATACACAATAATACTGCCCCCCCTCCACACCAGGGTTACCCACATGTTGCTGGCTGTTCATGGGATTATGAGTGGGGCACCACACCCATCCATCCACTACAAGGGGTGTGGGTTCCTGCAGATGGCTCTTGTTTGCTTGGATATGGGAGGGGGTCCAGTAAGACTCCATCACATGCACAATAAAAATAGCAGGCACCAAGCAGATAATCTCAGGCTTTGGAGGGGTAATATCTTTGTTGTAAAATAATCTGCCCCCCAAACACCCTCTCCCTGCATCCTCTACCTTGGCAATTCCAGCCCCCACCCATGGCTCTGCATGCAGTGTTTGTGCACCACATATACCCACCCATGGACTGGTGGCACTCACTTATACTGATCAGGCAGCCGATTCCTCTTCCTCCATTTCTTCCCTGCCTGCGTGTTTCTGCGGAGGCCGGGACTTTCTGAATGACATCACTTCTGTGCGACCTCATCCAGGAAGTCTCATCATCTGCATGGAGACATAGAGGAAGAGGAATCAGCTCCCTGATCAATGTAAGAGGGGGCTGATGAGGCTGGTGGGCATGGACTGAGGTCCTACACTACAGAAAAAAGCTTGCTTTGGGGCCCCTGCACACAAGGGCCTCTGTGCTTTGCACTGCCTGCACCGGCGGTAGCTCCGCCTCTGCTTTAAACATAAAAAAAGTCTCCAAAATTAATAAAACAAACAAATATGGAATCAACTATGTTCTCACTTGCAATTATTTCACTGCTCCATTGAGCTATTCTGTTAAAGAGACACAACCCGATGAAAGACACCATTAGCCAAAGTAGTGAGAAGTTCTAAAAATTAAATACAACTTTCACATTTTTATACAATTTTATACAACTCTCCAATGCTATAAAGTTAATCAGTAAAAACCAATATGGTAAATTCCACTGCACCACGAAATCATATAAAAGGTAATAAATTACAAGTTGTACTCTATAAATTATTTTTTTAAATAAGACTACTGTGATCCTTTAAGTACAAAACAAGTAGAAAAATATATATATATATGCTTTCAATAGTTTTCTGAAATGAAAAACTTCTGAGAAACAGTTTTTAATAGTAAAAGGAATGATTTTGTAAATACCTTGAGAAAAGGGTAATGGTGGGTTTATGGATCTTAATTCAAATAATGAGAAATGCAATCTTACTTTTAAGATATTTGCTCACTTAAATAGCTGGCTTAATGGAATGCTAATGGAATTTGTAAGCGTTCATGTAAGTAAAGAGAAGATTAAACTAATAGCAAATCAAAAGATTTAATATATGCGGGAGATGGGCTTTCTTCAGTTTGCTTTAATGAAAATCTGATATTAACAAGAAAACATTTTATTACACCAATTCAAATATACAATTAATGTAATGGCTATCAAAGGTGTTAAAATGACTAAGAATATAATGGATATATATTTAAAAAATTCAACATTTTTTAAGTAAAATGCTGTAATATAATTTTGCCAGTGGTAAAATGTTCCTCAATAGAATATGAATGCTGTAAGAATAGGTTAATTGCTACAATTATGCCTATGTCATGTCAATGTTTTAGGGCATAGTTTCAAAGTTAACTAACATTTTACTAAGTAAAATAATTCCCTGTATTTTAGCATTCACTTTATATAGGGTCGAGTCATATTATTATGACCAATTTTGGCGTCAGCAGCTTGTAGCCAATTAAATATGGCAAGTTTTGTGAGTTATCTTGGTGTGTATATGAGGTACCATGTAAACATTCTGCAAACATGTCAACCATCAATGTCATGGGGAAAATGTGCAATTTATCGAACTTCAAAAAGGAGATTGTCATTGGCTTTCAGGCCAAGGGGGCAGTATTTCTGAAATAGTGCAGTCTGTGAACTGTTCGGGTGCTGCTGTGGTTAAAGTGTACCATGACTGGACAAACTGCATCATTGGGAATAAACGGCCAGTAGATTGGGGGAGTTGGAAATAAAAAGGGCACGAATGAAAGTATGTTTATTGCAAATAGATTTTGCATTCCAGATGGCATAGGAGAAGGGTAAGGTGGATGGTTTGTGACAGTAGGTAGTTACTAAGTTATGGGGTTGTTTGCTATCCTTGGGGCTGAGCGTGGCTGATAGCAGATAGAAATAAGTGAGGGGCCAGCTTAGAAGAAATATCTCCACACCCAAGAGACAAAGTGTTTCTGCTTATGTGGAGATATTCAATTGGCATCTTTTTGCAAGCTGCAAATGGTCTACAGGTTACAGACTTGAAATCCCTGCAGTTGTTACAACCATAACTTACACACCATCTAAGCATTTGCTCTTTCATGTCTGAAAGAGTTACAATCACTAAAATTTGCAAATCGTTACTCAATTGGTATCTGATTCATTCAGAGAAGTAAAGTGTGTTTATTTCTTTTGTGCAGTGATTTGGTACAGGTGAGAGGGGAGTGTTTTTACCTGGGTTAAACTTGCATATAAGTTTGAGCCTTGTGTGGGACTGTTTGCATCTCATTTGCTCAGACAATAAAAGTGTGTTTTTTCCCCCTGTGTGCAGTGATTTGGTACAGGTGATAGGGTAGTGTTTTTGCCTGGGTTAAACCTGCATATACAGTAAGTTTGGGCCTTGTGTGGGACTGTTTGCATCTGATTTACTCAGACAAGTAAAGTCTGTTTATTCCATGTGTGCAGTGATTTGGTACAGGTGAGAGGAAAGTGTTTTTTGCCTGGGTTAAAATTGCATATAAGTTTGGGACTTGTGTGTGACTGTTTGCAGGAGGGAGTTAAAAGAAAAGGGTAAAATTGTAGTATTTTTTGCAATTTGTAATTATGAGTCAGTTCAGTGGAAACCTCACTCAGAGAGCATCCTTTCACATGTATGAACTGCTGGAACAGCTGATCCAGGGTCCATACCTCTGTGAGAGGTATGAGCATGTTGCCTCTGGAAGCTCAGATTGAAGATTTGGAGAGGAGAATTGCAGCACTTAGTAATATTGCTCCACTGGAAAGGGAGCTGGTGATCACTAAACACAATTTAGATGGGCCTAGCATGGAGGGTGGAGCTGGGGGTATTGAGGATTTCCAGGGGGTAGCTGGGCTACAGTTAGAAGGGGAAGCAGGGGGGTCAGGAGGAGGAGGCAGGCCAGTACTGAGTGGGTACACACCAACAGATTTACCAGATTGAGTGGAACTGCTGAGGATGTCCATTCAGGAATGGCAATGCCAAATAGAGCTGTTCCCTCTAACAGTCCTACTGGAGGAGTGGGAGGGCAGAATAGGCAGAGAAACAGACATGTTTATTACTAGGAAGGTAGGAAGGGTGATTTGTCACACAGATCACAGCAATCGAACAGTTTTCTGTCTCCCGCATGCTCTGAGGAGGGGTTTGGGTTTTTAGAGCACTGGGTTGACTTCTCACTTTGGTACAATCTCTATAGCAGGGATGGATTGCACCTTAATGACGAGAGAGCTGCTGTGCTAGGGGAAAGGATGGTAGAACGGCTGGGGGAGTTTTTAATTTAATTGGGGGGGTGAGGGACTAGATAGAAGTAATGGGGTAGTAAGTGTATATGGGGAAGGAATTAATTAACTAGTCATGTGGGAGGAGATGGGGGGAGGGTTAGTATAGTCAATAGGGAGGTACTGCTAAGTAACTCAAGTACAGTGGCAGGCACTCCAGAACTACAGATTCATAACATAAGGTGAATGCTAGCTGATGCCAGAAGCTTTCCAGGAAAAATTGGAGAGTTAGAATTATTAGCAATAAATGAGAAATGGCATTTAATAGGCATTACCAAAACATGGTAGGGTGAATCTCATGACTGGGCTGTTAATCTGGATGGTTATAACCTATTTAGGAAACATAGGGGGAATGGTAAAAGGGGAGGATGGATTTCTCTGTATGTTAAGCCTGAATTTAAGCCTATAGTCAGAGAAGATATTTATGCTGGAACTCGCGATAATATTGAATGTTTGTGGGTAGAGTTAAATAGCGGAGCAGCAAATTCCAAAAGAATATTAGTTGGAGTATGCTATAAATCTCCAAATACAATTGAAAGTGAGGAAATGCAATTATTGTTACAGATTGGATATGCTGCTAAGCATGGGCAAGTTCTAATAATGGGAGATTTTAATTACCCTGAAAAAAAGGGAGCAGGTTCTTGAGCACACTCAGGAATCATTATCCGGCCCAGATTATACAAGAATCTACTAGAAATGAATTGGATTTATTTATCACAAATAATATTGATATAGTATCAAATGTTGACATAGGGCAACCTTTGGGAAACAGTGATCACAACACAGTCTCATTTGAGATTGAATTAAAAAAACAAAACTGTAAGGGGCCAACAAAAACTTTTATTTTAAAGGGCAGATTTTGATGGTCTAAGATCAGTGATACAGCGTATAGACAGGGACAGAGAACTGACAGGATAAAAAATATTGAACATATGTAGACAACATTTAAATGCGTACTAAATATACTGTACATACAAATCACCATTTACCAAGTGGGAATAAAAGTAAAAGGAGTAAATGACATCCAACGTGGCTTAACAATGATTTTTCGATCAAAATGCAGAGTAAAAGCATTTAAATTAAACAAAAAAAGGGGGACAGAGACTGCTTTACGTAAGTACAAAGAAATCAATAAGGCTTGCAAAAGGGCTTTTAGACTGGCTAAAATAGAAAATAAAAAAATAAGTTGCAAAGGAGAGTAAGCCTAACACTAAAATATTTTTTAAGTATATAAATGGGAAGAAGGCCAGGAATGAAGCTATAGGAACATTACAATGTGAAACAGGCCTTCTGACAATTAATGACCAGGAAAAGGAAGATGAGCTAAATAGGTTATTTTCTTCAGTATACACAAGGGAGGTACCAGTGGTTAGGACACTGCAACATGATGGGGCTACACTACCTTCACCAAATAATTGGTTAACGCAGGAAGAAATCCATAAGAGTCTGGATAAAATAAATGTTAATAAAGCCCCGGGTCCTGATTGAATAGATCCACGGGTACTGAGGGAACTGGGTTCTGTAATAGCCAACCCATTATATTTAATTTTTCAAGATTCACTCAACACAGGGTCTCTACCAGATGACTGGAGAAAAGCAGATGTGATACCTATATTTAAGAAGGGAGGAGGAGCAAATCCGGGAAATTATAGACCTGTAAGCCTCACTTCTGTAGGCAAGCTTTTAGAATGGTTAATAAGTGATAATATACAAGAATATGTCTATTCAAACAAGATTATAAGTAGGAGCCAACATGGATTTATAAGGGATACGTCATGTCAAACAAATCTAATTCGTTTCTATGAGGAGGTTAGTAGGAACTTGGATCAAGGCAACTCAGTGGATGTAGTCTTTTTAGATTTTGCAAAGGCTTTTTTTGCCACATGGAAGACTATTATGCAAACTAAGGGATACAAAAATTGCAGTAAATATATGCACATGGATTGAGAGCTGGCTAAAAGACAGGAAGCAAAGGGTTGTTGTAAATGGAACACTAATGTGGTAAGTGGGGTTCCTCAGGGCTCAGTATTAGGTCCTCCCCTTTTTAACATATTTATTAACAACTTAGAAGTAAGACTAGAAAGTATTATCTCCATGTTTGCAGATGACACGAAGTTGTGCAAGGTAATTAAATCAGAAAATGATGTACTTTCCCTCCAAAGGGATTTGCATAAATTCGAGAAATTAGCTATTAAATGGCAGATGAGATTTAATATGAATAAATGTAAGGTTATGCATCCGGGAAGGAAAAATAACCATGCAATCTATAATCTTAATGGAGCAAATCTAGGGGTATCAGATATTGAAAGGGATTTGGGAGTACTTATGGACAACCACCTACGTAACCGTACTCAATGCCAAGCAGAAGCTGCATAGAAAAATAAACTATTATTGGCATGTATTAAGAATGGTATAGAAGCAAGGGAAGCAAATATAATTCTACCACTACAAATCCCTTGTACGCCCTTATTTAGAATATGGAGTACAGTTTTGGACACCAATTCATAAAAAGGACATTTAAGAACTAGTATCGATCTAGGGAGGGATCCGATCGCCAGTATTTGCTGTCAGGAAGGAATTCATTGTGTAACTTATTTTTTTTTTATTTTGTGTAACTTAGATTTTATTATTTTTTGTAATTAGTGGGGTGGGGTTTAAAAGGGGGTTAAGTAGGTAGTGTAGGTGTTAATAGGTTAGGGTAGAGGGGGGTTAGTTTAGATTTGGTGGTTTATTGGGGGGAATAGTGTAGTGTAGTGTTTGTACTTAGTGTCATGAGGGTCCCGGAGAACCATCATGGTTCTTATGGGGTTAATGTTAGGGTTCTAATTGTCCCATGAGGGTCTTTATAGACCCTTATAGGGCTGATGGGTTTAAACTGAGGCTTATGGGGGTCTGTATAGGCCTAGATGGGGATAGATAGGCCTAGATGGGATTATTGGGTCCAGATAGGGTTAAATAGGTGCAGTAAGGGTTAAATAGGCTCAGTTAGTGTTAAATAGGCCTAGATAGGGTTATTGGGTCCAGATAGGTTTAAATTGGTATAGTTAGGGTTAAATAGGCCCAGGGTTGGGTTAATGGGGTATAGTTAGGTTTAATAGTGTAGTGCTTAGACTTTGTGTCATGAGTGTCCTGGAGCACCTTCATGGTACTTATAGTGTTAGTATAGGGGTTAATTAGTGTCCTATAAGGGTCTATATTGACCCATATTGACTGATAGGGTTAAATAGAGGCTCATGGGGATAGTTACATAGTATTTAAGGTTGAAAAAAGACTTTCAGTCCATCAAGTTCAACCTTTTAAGATCTCCTCTGATCTGCAATATGAGGATTAACTATTAATTAATTAGTTGTTACTTAATTATTAATCAATTTTTTTTATTTATTATTTATTTATTTAAATTATTAATTAATCCAGAGGAAGGCAAACAGAAAAAAAAAACAAGCGAGACGTAGCCAATCGCCCCAAAGGGAAATATATATATTTTTTTTTTAAATCAATTCCCTCCTGATCCCAGACACCGGCGACCAGACTTCTCCCTGGATCAATACTGTCTCTCTAATTATCAATGATAACCCTGAATTCTCTTTTTAATTAGAAATAAATCCAGTCCCCTTTTAAAGTTATCTATCGAATCCACTGTCACCACCTCCTCTGGTAGAGAATTCCACAGATTAACCACCCTTACTGTGAAGAACCCTTTTCTTTCTTTAAGGTGGAATATTTTTACTTCTAACCTCAAGGGATGTCCTCTTGTCAGTTGAAAACCTCTTGGCACAAAAAGCTCCCTTGACAAATCTTTATACTGACCCTGTATGTATTTATATAATGTAATCATATCTCCTCTTAGATGCCTTTTTTCTAGAGAAAATACGTTTAATTTGGTTAGTCTTTCTTCATAACTTAGCCCCTCCATTCCCCTTATTAGTTTTATTGCCCTCCTCTTTACCTTTTCCAGCTCTAAAATGTCCTTTTTATGAAGTGGTGCCCAAAATGTATTATATATTCCAAATGAGGGCGTACTAGAGATTTGTATAGTGGTAGAATTATATTTTCTTCCCTTTCTTCTATACCCTTCTTAATACATGCTAATATTTTATTTGCAGCTGCAGCTGCTGCTTGGCTCTGAGCACTGTTACCTAGATGGTTGTCCACAAGCACTCCCAAATCCCTTTCAAGATCTGATACACCTAGATTTGCTCCATTAAGATTATAAATTGCATGGCTTTTTTCCTTCACAGATGCATAACTTTACATTTCTTCGTATTAAATCTCATCTGCCATTTAGATGAGATAGGGATCTGTGTAGAATAAGTGATGGGGTTAATTAGGGGCTCATGGGGCTCTGTATCTAGCCCTATTAGTGACAGGGTAAATAGAGGCTTATGGGGGTCTGTATAGAACCCCATAAGTGATGGGGTTAATTAGGGGCTCATGGGGCTAAATAAAGGCTTATGGGGGTATGTATAGAGCCCCATGAGTGATAGGGTTAATTTATATTTAGCGCAGGTCCTTTAAATCTGAATTTTAAATGCAGTGGGGGTCCCGATCATGACCCCCACTGCAAGGGTTAAGGTGGGGACTCTCCGGGGGTCCGGTTGGAGACCAACAGCATTTGGGGGGTAAATTTTAGGTGCTGGTGTGGTACTTTAAGTACCCCCGCTGCCGGCCATAACTATTTGTGTGCCATGGGCCCTTTAAGAACCCACGGTGGGGAATTTAAACATTTTAAATGCAGTGGGGGTCCCGATCGTGACCCTTACTGCAAGGATTATGTTGCAAACCTCTGGGGGTCCTGATGGGGACCCCCAGCATTTGGGGGGTTAATTTTAGGTGCTGGTGCGGTACTTACAGTACCACTGCTGTTGCCCTTAACTGTTTGAGTGACGCAGGCCCCCAGCATGGGGTTAATGTGAGCACACTGCAGGGGTCCAGATTGGGACCAACGCAGCAAGGGGTTAATGTGGGGACCCTGCAGGGGTCCCGATCATGCCCCTGCATCATTGGGGTCTCATGTAGGAGTGTGAGGCGGTGTTAGGTGCAGTGGGGACTTTTGGGGGATCATACATAAGGGCTTCTCAACCCCTTGCGGAACCTCCTGAGCACAAGCAGGACTTTTCAGAGTGGGAGGGATCAGGCAATTGAATAGGGATTCGCGATTTCTGTGCTGCGAAAGTGAAAGATTAAAGGCTTCAGAGTGGTGTAAGCTTCGAGTTGCAGGTCAGCCATTTTCCGATCCGAGGTCTCAAAATGGAGGCAATTGAATAGGGAATTTGCCTGCGATTTCCACTTGCGACCTCTAATCTCAAAAATGGAGCAATTGAATGAGGCTAATAGTGTCTAGAAATAGAGTTATCAAAAAAGATTTTGTTAAATTTAACCTGAATACACAACTGAAAACTAATATTGTCTGGAAAATGTGGGATGACTACATAAAAACACTTAACTAACTTATGGCTCTCTTCTTTATTCTGTACTGTGGATTTAAAGATCAATATGTATTGACGGAAACTCAGTATGTATGTTTATGTTTTGTATGATTTTATATATGTATTTGTGAGTGTTATGTAAATTAAAAAAATAAAAAGAAGTCCATAGTACTGTAAATGTAAAATAAAGTATCGATACTGCACTTTAAATAACGGGGAAAACGATGATAGACATTAGAATTAATTGCACAACAGACTCAAGCCCGCAAATCAGCAACAACATTTTTATTTTGAGGTTAAATCGATCTCGGGAATCAATGAGTTAATACATATCAGGCCACCCATATGGACTAAAACAGTATCGCCATTCATTTTTATTATTTTGTATTTTGCCGGTTTGCGAGTCTGATCGCATATCGGACATCTTCCACTGCCATAATGATGAAGTTTTTATTGGCGGTTTCTCAATGGGTAGTTATGGCTGATCATGGTCACGCCCTGAAATGCTACATACGATTGCATGGTTTACGGTTTCGTCCCGTAACTTGCGGGCTTGTTCAATGGAATCGCACCGTAATTGTAGCAGGATTCAAGCCCGCAGTAAGCCAGCAGAAATACGGCCTGTATACCACGAGATGCAGCCTTGCAATTGAATGAGGCTCATGGTCTGGAGAAGAGACTGAGAAAAAGGCAGGAGGTTATGAGGTAGAAGAAAGGATGAGGAAACATTCTGACACAATGTGTAATGTAAGGGGAATCATCAAGAATAGCTAGCAGGTGCTGCTAATTGATCAGCTGAAGGTAAATTGTAAGACTCAACAAATTAAGAGTAACCAAGAGCAGGGAGGGAGGGGATTGTTTCTGGTGGTGGTAGCAGTTAGAAAATGGAGTCTGTAAAACAGAAAGTTTTGGAATTAAGAGAGGAGGGGGAAGAGAGAATAAAGAAAAGTAGGACTGTTGTGATGAAGATGGTAAGGGTCATTGAACAGAGATTGAATAATACAATTTAAATTTAAAAAGAAAGGGTGTGTCTGCTAAAATATAATATCAGAAATATTAAAATTTAGAATAAATGTGAGGTTAAAATGGTGTCAAATGAATGTGATCTTTCTCTGTAAGTACCTAATTTGTTGTGCAGAGCTGTTCTGGTGCTGGCAGCAGTTAAAGATCATATATATATATATATAAATATATATATATATATATATATGTATATATATTAATAATAGTAACATGCCCCTCTGCTCTGTCTCTCTCTGTGCTGTGTCTCTCTCTGAGGTTTGTAATGTGCCTCTTGCTGTGGTGTGTGGACTGTGGCAGCCCTTGCTGTGTTGTGTGACAGTTCTCTCTCTCTCTCTTTGCTGTCTGTCTCTCTCCCTGTGTGCGATCTGTCTGTGTGTAATCTCTCTCTCTGTGAGGTATGTAATGGTGGCTGTTATGCCACTTGCTATGGTATGTGGTGTGTGGTGGTGCCTGCTGTGTTGTGTGGTGGATTCTCTCTCTATCTTTGCTGTCTCTCTCTCTTTGCTGTCTGTCTCTCTCTCTGTGCTGCCTCTCTCTGTGCTGCCTCTCTCTGTGCAGTTTCTTATTTGTGGTGTCTAATGGTGGCTGTTATGCCAATTGTTGTGATGTCTGGCGGCCCTTGCTGTGTTGTGTGGTGGGTTCTCGCTCTCTCTACTGTGTGTGTCTCTCTCTGTGATGTGTCTCTCTGTGCTGCCTCTCTCTGCTGTCTGTCGCTGTCTCTGTGCTGCCTCTCTCGCTGTGCTTTTTTTTGTTTTCTCTCTTGCCTATCTCTCTCTTTGCTGTGCTGTCTCTCTGCTGTCTCGCTCTGTGCTCTGCCTTCTCTCTTTGCTGTCTGACTCTGTGTGGTTTCTATCTCTTTCTTTGTGCTGTCTGTCTCTCTCTGTGCAGTCTCTCTCTCTGTGCTGTCTGTCTGTCTCTCTGTGCTGTCTCTCTCTCTTTGCAGTCTGCATCTCTCTGTGCTGTCTCTCTGTGCTGTCTCTGTGTGCTGTATCTCTCTGCTGTCTGTCTCTCTCTGTGCTGCCTCTCTCTGTGCTGTCTGTCTCTCTCTGTGCTATCTCTCTGTGCTGTCTCTCTCTCTGTGCTGTATCTCTCTGCTGTCTGTCTCTCTCAGTGCTGTCTCTCTCAGTGCTGTCTCTCTGTGTGTGCTGTCTCTCTGTGTGTGCTGTCTCTCTGTGTGTGCTGTAATGTCTCTCTCTTTGTGCTGTATCTCTCTGCTGTCTGCATCTCATTGCTGTCTGTCTCTCTCCCTGTGCTGCCTCCCTCTGTGCTGTCTCTCTCTCTGTGCTGTCTCTCTCTGTGCTGTCTCTCTCTCTGTGCTGTCTCTCTCTCTGTGCTGTCTCTCTCTCTCAGCCCTCACATTAAAGAAATTGTACAGCACTGCACTAGAGCATTAAACCACTTAAAGTGGTCCAATAACCCGTATTTATAAAACACTAAGCAAAATGTTTTGGTAAATGTATAATTTTTCATAAACGTGATAAGCATATTGGTGGAATAAAACAGTATAAGAATATCATTGATACAACGTGTTACAGATCACAAAGTAATTTTGTTTGGTTCATCTTACTTATGTTTAAATTGAGTTTAAGTTTGGGTCAGTTGAGACAGCAAACCTTTCCTTTAGCATTAATCTATTATACATAAAATAAGATGTTGTGATTACTGAAGGTCAATGATTTCAATTAATTAAGCACAGATTGAAAGCCATTCCTTATGTGACGTTAAAAGAGCAATTACCTTTTAAAATTCCAAAGAAATTATCAGGGTCACTAACCCAAAGAAGTAATTAAGAAGAGACCATACATAATAATGTATTCTAATGAAATATTGTGTTTAGATATTGTACTGTACTGGTGTCTCTCAACAGCCAATTCTGGGACCAGTTCTAATTATTGAGACCTTATCTGAAGATAGTTAGTGAGAAAGAGGTATGAGGAGATGATTATATATACTGCCACCATGACTCACAATTCTAAATCAGTTTTTAATTAATTTATCTACAGATAAAATATTCTCTATTGAAATCAGTGCAAAACTGGATGAAAATGTAGTGTTTCACATGTACTATACCTATTTTGGATCTCAAAGTCCCTGTTCATGGTGAGGGAAAAGAAGGGGAAGGGAAGAGGAATACGTAAAGAGCAAAAAGCAGACTGAGAAGGGCGATTTAAAGTGATATGAGAAAAAGTGACTAGTGGAAAAAACATAATAAAACAGCAAAGATTAGAAGTGAGTTGGAAAGTATGAATCAACTGCAATAGTAAATAAATACATATAAAAGTTAGGTGTTGTGGTGCACAAATACATGACAGTAAATGTGTATTAGCCATTTGCCATTACAATGTTGTGTGTACCATTGTGCAAATACTCACTCAGTAGCAGTGGTTTTCAGAAGTAGTAATGTCCCGGCTGATCCTATCTTATTACAGTTCTATTCAATGTAGATCCATATTGTAAAAGGGTAGAGTTTATACTATCAAACAAAAGTTTATATATTACATAGAAATTAATCTGCAGATCTTAAATATTATATTTGAACATTATGATCACTGTTGCAATCCCTCCACCTCCATCTATGTCCTGGACACTATTATCAGAAAGACAAACATGTCATCATAGCTAACATTAATTAGGCAGGCCAGGTTACCTGGAGCATTCTCTGTAGTAGAAAGGGGCTGTCGGTGCTATCCGATAATCATGCCTCTCCTAAGTGAGCATGCTTCAGGTAATCTCTCCTGCCTATTTAATGATGTTTTGCTTCTGTTCTGGATAATAGTGCTGAAGACAAAGAGGGAGGTGGAGGAGGAGAGCAGCTGCAGCTGGGAAACTGTGTTTTAAGTCATATTTTTTGCTAAAGCCTTTCTTTGCTATTATTTGCACCTGTATTTTTAATTATATTTTATTGTAAGCTAAACATAGATACAATTTGAAATCCACTAACCCAGGCCCTTTAAAGTTATGGAATATAATATTATATAATAATATAGCCCTTTTTGCTGACAATGAGCCTCATTCAATGGAGGTATTGGGAGAAATGGGCTTCGAAAATGGAGCCTGTAACATATTTTGCTATTTAATTGGCGTCTTTTTGCGGGCTCCGAACGGGTTAAGGGCTCAGGCCTCTGATTCATTATGATGGTTCCCATCGCAAGTTAATGCCCCTCCAAGCTTTTGATCTTCCACGGCTGCAAGACTTTCGATGGCTAAAAACGCAAATTGCTATTCAATTGCTCAGATTCCCCCTCGCTAACCACCCCCAAAGGTTGCAAATGGCAAAAGTCGCTCCACAAGTTTGGGGTTCCAAGGAGGTCTTGCAAAGGGCTTAAAGACATGTCCAGAGCACTTTAAATGTACATATACATACACTACTGTACTTTTATTAAAAGGGAAAATTATGTTAGGTCTTAGAATTAATAGCACTACATTCTCAAGCTCGCAAATCGTCAAAACAAAATTCTTTATTTCATTTTTAATTTCTGTGTTATATTGATCCCAGCAATCAATTTGTTAATACATATAATGGAACTTGCATGATAGAGAATATCATATTTACAGCTTTATCAATATTGCAATATATCTGGAATGTGGGGCCGATAATAACTCGTAATTCAAGCCCTTAGGACTTTGGAATCCAACTTGCATTTTTCATTGAAGTAATGATCTGTTCCATTGGTTGTTTTTAATCGGGAGCTGCGGTCTTGCTTAATTGATCATGTACAAGCTGTAATGCTACATACAATGGCATAGTTTGCGGAAATTCTCTATCGGCCCCTAACTTGCAGACTTGTCGAATTGTATAGCACTGTAACTCCAGCACCCTGAGGGCCCGCCAGAGGCCCACAGTCATTTGGCCTATACTCCAGAACATGTGGCCTCCAAGTTGAATGAGGCTCAATGTCTTTTTCACATTGAGTGACCTGTTCAATTCCATCACCCATTTATTAAATTAAATTTCTAATATTCTAAACTTGCTGATTCACGTAAAACATTACCCATGGAATAAAATACAGATAAAGAAACTTGAACCTTCTGAAATGATATATTGACTTAAATAGCAATTAAAACCTTGTGCCTTGAAGAGGTAGTTTTACTTGTTATATTTGTAGTTAAGTTTTTATATTACACATATTTAGGCTATGATACCACAATGTTTTTTTAGTATTGTTAGTTTTGTTATTAGTTTTATAAATCACATAAGTATATTGTTTACATAAATAATACTAATTTATTACTTAAGACCATCCAGAAGGGGTAGCAGTTTATCACTAGTGACAACCTATTGCCTCTTTCTTAGTGGTTTCCTTACTTTGTAGATGAAAGAGAATATACACAATCACACATACAGTTAGATTCAGTAAGGTTTAGTTAGTTTTGTATAGTGGCAATGCACTAATTCCAATGACAGAAAAGCAAAATATAGTAGAGTAGCATCTAATATCAACTGGGAAGCCCTCGGCACTCTGCAAACCTTAAAGGCATATCTAAGTTTCATGGATTATTATTATTATTATATTTTATTTGTAGCGCACGAACATATTACGTAGTGCTGTACAGGGGTTAAGAAAAAGGAAATATACAACATTATACAAATATAAACTGTAGAAAATGGAGGGCCCTGTTTTGGGCTTCAAGTCTTTTTCCCAAAGCACCCTACTAGAATGCAAACTCACTACTTACAATAGAAAGGGAATTAAAGAGGCAGAGACCTGGAGAGGAGCAGACAAGGAATAGCAAGGTGAAAGGCTATTCATTAGTTGGAGAGGGAAGGGATCTGATGTAAAGTCATTGTGAAGTGAATTGCTCTAGTATGCAATATGAAATCAGCCCCTAGTGGATGGATAATGTAAACTGCAAGTGGGAATCTTAGGAGACAAACAATTTGAACACAGCTTAACTAAAGGTAGCTCATGGGAGCTTAAGAGAAGGGGGAAGGCATGAAACGTGAGATGAAGAGTCTGAGGAAAAGGCAGTGGCATATAAGGAAGAAGAAGGCAAGAGGAAACATTGTGTAAAGGATTAATATGAGTAGTAAGTAGGTGTTCCTAAATGATCAACTGTAAAAAAAGTAGTGTGAATCAATAAATTAAGAGTAACCAGGGGTGGGTGGGTGAGGGGCACAAAGGAATGGGATTGGGATCAGAAAACTAGAAAGACAGAACAGTGAGGTAGAGTGAACAATATAGTGTCTTAGCTGTGGAAATGTAGCAGTTGGTATTGGGAAACCAGAGAGACAGACCAGTGAGGCAGAGTGAACAATATGGTGTCTGGAAGAGAGTAGATTATGAATGCATCTGATGAATCAGTAGTATAGGAAAAAAAATTTGCATGAAAAAATACCAAAATAAAAATTAACAAACTCCCCCTGATGTTTGCTAAATCCCTTGATTTTGTAAGTTGACACCCTTGTAAATCCTTTTGGCCAATCAGAGGTAGGTAATACATTTCAATATATTGCATGTTATATCAACAAACAGTTGTATATAAGGCATCCTGAACAGCAACATAGCTGTCTGGTTTCCCACTGTGAGAGCACATGAGCTCACTGTTTGGTGACTGGGAAATTACTATTATCCATATTCTATTCAAGTCAAGTATACTATTGACAAAAGTAAATATGTCTGCAGGAGCTTTTTGCAACAAGGTTACACTTTTATTCAATCACTTTTCGGTAAAACATTTTATTGTAGTATTATAAGTTCACTCAAAATATTACTCCAAACTAGGGCATTTCACTTAAATTAGGGATGAGACACAGCTCTAGAAACATCATGATTTTTATAAGAATAAGCACCTATAAATGTGAGAAACCATTTTGTAAGTAGTTAAATATATTTGCTAGTAGGACTAGCCCTTCAAAGGACAATGTATTAGAGTATCTATGTTGGTTTCCTGATATGTATTAACCGCTTGAGTACTGGGTTTTGTGTTACTCTGGATGTTGTATTATGACACAAACATTATCATAATAAATATATAATTTCACATATGTACCTTCATGTTTTATTATTATTTTGTATTGCATTAGTGTCACTTCAACTGCTGTGGCTAGTTTTCTGCAATGCATTTGGTGTTCCCATATTTATGATGAATTAAACTTGATAATCAAAAATAATTTGTTTTTAATTGAATATATGTGACTATGAGAATGTACAGCATTAGTTTCTAATAACATCCCATGCCTTTTTTATTGTGTATAATTATTCTACGATGGGTGAATAGAGTAGTCTCCTCTTCTGATACTGCCTCCCCTGCAGCACTCTCGCATGGGGGTTTTCACCTCAGTCACACACCTAGACCTGGGAACAAACAAGGTGGTGGTGTGGGTGTATTACTTTCTTCTCGCTGTATGTTCCACCTCATACTCCCTTTCCCATCCCTCCAATGTTCATCTTTGAAGCTCATACTATCCGCCTCTTTTCTCCTATCTCTCTACGTGTTGCTGGAATCTATCGCCCCCCCAGGTACTCCGTCTCAATTTCTCGATCACTTTTCCGCCTGGCTCCCACACTTTCTTTCCTCCAACATTCCCACACTGATACTTGGCGACTTCAACATTGCCATTGACACCCCGACCTCCCCAGCAGCCACCAAACTACTTGCACTCACCTCTTCCCTTGGCCTCTCACAACTTACAGATTCTTCAACTCACCATGCTGGACACTCTCTTGACCTTATTTTTACCAATATTACCCATACCTCCAACCTAGTCATCCACCCTCTCCCTCTATCTGACCATCACCTCCTTACCTTCAACCTCAACACATCTTCCTCCCATCACACTTCTTTAACCCCAGCCACAATAACCCACAGAAACCTGCTAGAACTCGACCCTACCAAACTCTCCACTGTGCTCCAACCTCTTCTCAGCACTATCACCAACCTCAACTGCCCTGACACTGCCACCTCATACTACAACTCTACTCTCTCTTCCACTCTTGACACCCTTGCCCCCATAACTACACGCAGACGCCCTCAATCTCATCCACAACCATGGCACACTACACACACACATTACATTCAGAAGTGCTCCCCCACTGCTGAACGACTATGGAGGAAATCACGCTCCGCAGCAGATTTCCTTCACTACAAGTTTATGCTACGTTCCTACTCCTCTGCCCTCAACATGGCCAAACAGCATTACTTTACATCATTAATATCAACTCTGTCCTCTAACCCAAAACGTCTTTTTGCCACTTTCAATACTCTCCTCCGCCCACCACCTCCCCCCATCCCTTCCTGTCTCACGGCTGAAGACTTTGCCAACCATTTTACTCATAAAACTCAATCTATCCACAACTCTCCTCTCACCGTGGCTCACACACTTCACTCTCTCAACTAACTCAATTAACCAACAACACCCAATCTACCCCCCCCCCCCATTCCCACAGCCACTCTGGACTTCTTTATCCCTGCAACAGAAGATGAAGTCTCCATCATATCATCATCCTCTCACCTCACCACCTGTCCTTCAGATCCTATTCCATCTCAGCTCATCCCTCCCCTCTCTACTACACTAATCCCAGCTCTCACACATATCTTCAACCTTTCCCTTAACACTGGCACATTTCCATCATCTCTAAAACATGCAATAATTACACCCACTCTCAAGAAACCCTCATCCGATTCTGACGTTGCATCCAACTATCGCCCTATCTCTCTACTTCCCCTGGCTTCCAAACTGCTGGAGCGGCTCGTCTATTACCGCCTTACCAGTTTCATCTCCTCTAACTCTCTTCTGGACACTTTCCAATCTGGCTTTTGGCCCCAACACTCGACTGAGACAGCCCTCATAAAAGTCACCAATGACCTGCTCACCGCCAAGTCTAAAGGCCACTTTTCTATTTTGCTTCTCCTGGATCTCTCTGCCGCCTTTGACACAGTTGACCATTCAATTCTACTCCACATTCTCTCCTCCCTCGGCATTCGAGACACTGCTCTCTTGTGGTTCTCATCATACCTCCAAGAACGATCATTTAGCGTCTCCTTCTCTGGCACATCTTCTTCTCCTCTCCCCCTGTCTATAGGAGTACCCCACGGATCAGTCCTAGGCCCCCTCTTCTCCATCTACACATCCTCACTCGGCACCCTAATAAACTCTTTTGGGTTCCAGTACCATCTCTATGCAGATGACACCCAAATCTATCTCTCAGCACCAGATCTATCCCCCTCTCTTCTAGCACATGTCTCTGACTGCCTCTCTAGTATATCCTCTTGGATGTCTGCCCACCATCTGAAACTCAACATGTCTAAGACTGAACTCTTAATCTTCCCACCCTCTACTACAGCTTCAATTCCTTACATCTCTCTCTCTGTCAACAACGCCATCATCACTCCCACCTCCCAAGCCCATTGTCTCGGGGTCCTACTGGACCCTGCCCTCTCTTTCATCCCACACATACAGTCTCTAACCAAATCCTATCTTTTCCATCTAAAAAACATATCCAAAATACGCCATTACCTTACACAAGACACTACTAAGATTCTAATACACTCTCTCATCATTTCTCGTCTTGACTATTGCAACTCACTCCTTGTTGGCCTGCCCATCACTCGCCTCTCCGCACTTCAATCCATAATAAATGCCTCCGCCAGACTCATCTTTAGTACACATCGTTCAGTGTCAGCAGCTCCTCTTTGTCAATCACTTCACTGGCTTCCCTTAGCCTCCAGAATAAAGTTTAAAATCTTGACCCTAACTTATAAAGCCCTCAACAACAGCACACCCCCATACATCTCTGCTCTCATCTCCAAATACTCCCCCACACGCCCTCTTCATTCTGCTAACGACCTTCTTCTTTCTACCACTCTTGTCACCTCCTCCCACTCCCGCCTCCAGGACTTTTCTCGCGCTGCCCCTATTCTCTGGAACTCCCTACCTCGCTTCACCAGACTATCCTCCTGCCTTAAATCCTTCAAAACATCAATAAAAACGCTCCTCTTTAAAGAAGCCTATAACCTTCCTCCCTAACATGCTCAGCACTACTCTATCCCTACTGTACCATACAAACTTTAACCTTTAGATTGTAAGTCTGCAAGTTTCAATCCTGCGCGGTGCTTTAGGGAAAGCGCTATGGACACTGGATTCCAAGCTCAAAGACAGGGCCATCCACTCTTTGCAATGTATGAATCTTTAACTTGTCATTGCCTGTAACCTAATGTATGTATAGCGCTACGGAATATGTTGGCGCGTTACAAATAAACAATAATAATAATAATAAAATAGTTAAGGATATTTACTTTGCACTTTTTGATGGTATAACTTTGTGATGTAGTGAATAGAGTAGGGCTCTATGTTTTCAGTATTTCTAACAAGGCATTAAGTTGACCAGCCACATCATAGGCCACAACAATATAATTACCAATACCCCACCCATATGTCTCTCCATCCATATTTACCTTACCGCAAAAAACATAACGTAGTTTTTTCCTTAAATTTATTTTTGAATCAAAAAGATACATTTCTGTTAACAAAAATATGTAATTTGTCATTTTTTCTAATTCATCATGGATCCCCTAAAGTCTATCCACTGCTCTTTGGGGGGTCCATAGACCCCTGCTTTACACTAAGTTATTTTGCTGTATTTTTTATTTGGACATGAATAAACTTTGTTCGTTTTTTAGATTTTTTCGTAATTGCTAATATTACAAAAATGACATGACCAAACAAACAAAGAGAACTGGCAATTGGTTATGCTTTATTCAATAATAGGTTAGATATTTTTTGTATTTCTACATCTGGGGAACAATTGAAGATTCCAAAGATATCTTTGTATTTCTGCAAACTCAATATCAAAGGAAGCCTGTCTGTTTATGTGTAGATCAAAGTGGAGCACCTATTGTGTACAAGACTATATGACAATACATACTTTACTATGTTTTGTTTTATGTGCCATGCTTATTACTTTTTATCACATATTGATGAACTTAACTCTAAGCTAAGATAATTCCTTTTTTTTTTCTATGGAGCCCATTGATCAAATAAAGGAAAACAATGATTTCTTCACAGTGAGAATTATAATGTGAACTTCAGTGCCAATCACAGGTTAGGATATTTTTTCTCCATGATCCTTTGCAGGCAAGTTAACAGTGGATGGAGGTTATGCAAATTGTATTAGTCTAGTCCTTCTATTTATTTATAATGCTTTTGTATACTCAATTATGGAAAAACTTAAGACAGTTTTTCTAATTTGAATATGAATTTATTTTGATAAGAAAAGGAAAATGTTTATAATTTAGTTTGTACGCTGTATGTATGCTTTTTATATATACTTTACAGTGAGCCATGTCTTACACTAACAAGAAAGTTATTTGAAAAGTACAAATGGCATGAACAGTTCTCTTAAAACAGCTGGGAGTTTATGTGCAGCCTCAAAAGAAGAACTAAAAGGGGGGTTTTCTGTAGCTATGTAGAGGGCTAATATACTACAACTAAAGTTTGAATGACAAGAAAAAGCTTGTATTTTTTCAAATGAAAGGTTAAAGTAAATGGAGACACAAATGTACAAGTTGCTTCAGCGCATCCATCAGCCAGCTTCTCAGTTTGATGGATTTGTGAAATATTAAAATATATTTTCTACTAAATTTGAATAAAACAAAATACTTTGGGAAATGTAAATTTTAAACTTTATAACAGAAAATATAATGGCTTAGAAAGTTATAAAAATAAAATGTAAGTTTTTCATAGTCTCTTTTTTGTTTTAGATAAATATTTTAGCAAGGTGACTTCATTAATGTTAATTAATTATGCCTCAATGTAATGTTCATATAAAATTTACAATCAACTTAAGAAGCCTCTAGAGTATTTGATTTCACCTTCTGTAACCAGCCCATTTCTTCTTATAGTAGGCCAGATTTCACAGCTGTGACTACAACCACATGGCTGGAACTTCCCACTACCAGTGCAATGCTGCTGCTTTGCCGACACATAGCATGTCATTGTCTGCTAGCAGCAGTATTAAACACTATAGCAGCGGAAGCCCTGCAACTACAGCAGCTTTTGTTTGCACAAGTAACATAACCATCACAATCCCAAACTACTCTAAACCCCAGTGTTAACTGGATACCACCCAGGGCTGTCTGACCTGGTTCTGGTATGGTCCCCACTCATCAAGGCTTGGAAGACTACTGAACTGTTAGCTCAGTAGTCTTAACAGCAATGCTGAGAAGTTAAAGCACCCCCACTCATCCAACAACATAAATCCTTCCCATGGCAGAGAAGGGGATAAAACTAATCATCAAGGGTTTTAAGACGCCACTGACTAAATCTCCTAAAGCAATGGGAACCCCTGCGGATTCCCTGCTTTGAAGTGGTAAAGGGAATCACCTTGGAATCTCTCCTCTCACACAGTCAATGAAATGCCCACTGATTCTCTCCCTGCTCACCTTATCTCCAATAGAGTTTATAACTATGGGGGTCTATTGAGATCTCCATGGCACCTTTTTTTTCCCTTTGAGATGATTGGCCAAGTTTCACTTTTTTTTTTTTTTCTGTTTGCCTTCCTTTGGATTAATTAATTAATATTTTAAAAATAAAGTTAAAAGTAAATAATTTAATAATTGATTAATAATTAACAACTAATTAATAACTAATCCGCATATTGCAGATCAGAGGAGATCTTAAAAGGTTGAACTTGGTGGACTGAAAGTCTTTTTTCAACCTTAATTACTATGTAACTATGTCACCTTTACATAAACCCATGGCTCTGAGGTCCTTAAATTACCTTTGTGGTACCTAAATACGATCCACTATCACACATTTTTAACCACTATGTCACAGGGGGTCCTGTGGAATATGTTGGGTCATTACAAGTAAAGGAGATAATATTAAAAATATATACAGTGCTAACCCTGGTATCTAAAAATTAACCATATACCATAGGGGTCCTTAAAGGACCACCATGGTATACTAGGTTAACCCCTAACTGCCATAGGAGTCTATATAGACCTCCATGGTATTCCGAAATAACTCACTATGTACTATGGAGGTAAACAATTACACTAACACTAAATAGAATAAAACACAAATAAAATACCCAACATTTTTCAACCAAACAGAAGGCACAAACATAATATTTAAGCTGCAAAAGGGCAGCAAAAACCATTTGCTGAGGAGCTCCATTAGTTAAAGTATTTTTTTTTATAGAGGGCTATTTCCAGGCCCTAACACTAAATAGAATAAAACACAAATAAAATACCCAGTATTTTTCAACCAAACAGAAGGCACAAACATAATATTTAAGCTGCAAAAGGGCAGCAAAAAACATTTGCTGAGGAGCTCCATTAGTTAAAGTATTTTTTTTTATAGAGGGCTATTTCCAGGCCCTGAAGATAGGATTCGATAGCTTAATTTGAAAATGAAGAGAATGTAATAAAAAAATTATTTTTTTATTTTATTTACTGCTCATTTTTATTTTATATAATGTTTTTATTTTAATGCAATTGTTTTTATTTTATTGTATTTTTTTATGGTAAATCCTAGGTTTTTATTATTTTCTGTATTTCATGTTTTTTATTGTTAGTAATGATTTTCTTCTGTAATATAGGGTGTTTTAAATTTTTTATTAGTGTTATTGTTTTGTATTATCTAGAGTACCATAGGGGTTAACTTTAGTTTACAATGGAAGTCTACATAGGTTTGTCCCCATTCAAATCAATGGTATTTTTTTTCTTAGACTGCTTGGATTTCCAGTTTGAGGGATCAGACATTTTTGCTTCATTTCCTTTTCGTACAACAGAAAATGTAGGTTTCCGTTCTCTTGCCTCTCTGGAATTTGTGCAACGCAGGCCAGTGCTCTGCTCTGGTGCTCCATGTAGTGATCAAAACAAAAACAAAAAAAATAACCCTTTCATGCACTGCTGAACCTAAAACGGGACAGCTATGGGTTAACAGGTCAATGCAGTGTAACCTAAGTCCAGGCAAAAACTGTGCAATTAATTATTTTCCCCAAGCACCGGTTGTGTGCCCAGGGGCCATGAGACCCATTTTTGACATTTTTGAACATTTTTTTTATAGGCAGAATGTGTTTTGTGACACTGGGCTAATAAAAATATTTTGGAACTTCTACCAGTAAATGCTTCTAGAAGCCAACTCTGATACCCAGTTCATTCCTAGTACCGGGGCTGGGCTAGGAACTGGCCGGATTTAGTATATTTAGCAAGGATGTCAAAATACCAATTAAAACACTTGTTTTTAAAGACAAAGGTCAAACATTGTCAAGTAGTCTGTAATTAACCACAAGACCAAGGATCAAAGGTTATCATTTACAAATTTGGAAGTACTTGACCATAACTATTGTTTTTGATCCCCTATTCAATCTAATAGGGAGCCTGAATTTCTAAATTATTATGGAAGTCCTGGTTGGCCACGAAAAGAGAATACACCCCATAGATGACTCCACTCCAACTCAAAGAGGAGGTTGTCTAGGGTGGAGGAACTATTGCATAGTCCCCTGAACTCACCAGGCATTAACATTATTCACTCCCCACTCAAAAGGTACCCTGAGCCCACTTCTCAGCACCACCACCCTTCACTGGTTTCCCAGATGGGATAGACCCTGACCCTTTACCCAAATACTCTGTTTACAGCAGTTACATCACTTAATCAGCCCCTGCTGTGCCTAGATCTTGCCATGTGGCCATAGACCCATCTGCACCTAGGTGGGGAAAGAGACAGGCTGGCACCAAGTTTTTGGAGAAGGGCTGGAAGAAGTAGGCCTCTCCTCTGGTGATGCCACCTTAGCAAAAGATCCTCCTGATGTTCAGCCGGTCGGGAGGACAAAGGGATGAGAAGATACGGGGTAGAGAGAGCCGCGATACCCAGGAACCTGACTGCTGATCAGGTGTCAGCTATCGGGGAGCAGGTCAGCCAAGAGGTCCACAGTTAATGAGAAAGGATTTCATCTGAATGAGGCAGCCCTTTCCATCTAGCTCAAATTTGCATACAGCATCTTCAAACACTTTGATGAGGGCCAGGAGGACATTGATGGATTCCTCTGGGAGAGGCAGTGCAAGCTCCTCAAGATCCCTCCAGCTATGTGGGTAAAGCTCCTTGTCAGCTGGATCAGCAGAGATGTTCCAGAGCAGCCTACCAGACTATCCCCATAACAAAGCCAGGGAATACAAAGAGGTGTATCAGGTACTGCTCGACCAGTATGCCATCATCCCTGAAACATAACAAAAACAGTTCCTCACCCTGGTAAAGTTATAAGGGGACACCTATACACAGCCAGATGAGGCATGCCTTTGAGAGCTGGTGAAAGGTCTGTAACGGTCGTACTATGGAGAAGGTAATGCATTTCATGCTGCTTGAGCAGTGTCCCTGGCCAATATGCAAGAATGGACCAAGGACCAAAAGCCTACCTCTGTATAGTAGAATAAGCTGCTCGACTATGTGTTCAATACCTGGAGAAACGGGAAGAGCCATGGACTTTGTACCCTAGAAGCTCAGCCCCCTGAGGGGGAGACTCTAATGCTGGGAAAGATTAAAGGTGCACACAGTAGAAATAAGCCAAAATGTGTAATGAGGGCTTGTTGAAAGCTGTGTGACAATGAAAAGGTGTGACCTGGAAGTGGGTAGGGGCATTGATGGGGTTGAATTTGGTGATGTGACAGTGAACGACATATGGTTAGGACTTATTGAAAGCCCTTGGTGCCATGGCTCTCCAGCAATGGTAATGCCCTTACAGATATTTTTACTTAGTAGATATGGCCCAAAATGAAATTGAATAACCTTGGTCTAAGCAAAGTCACTATTTAGTTTATTTCGTTTTTAGTTTTTTATAAAATGTTCCAAAACTATGTATGTAGGATTGGGAAAGCCCTGCTGTAATGACCTTGTACATATGCTTATAGTATATATGTATTAAAATGGGGCAAAATGTTGAATGGGCTTATGGTAGTCATATGACAATGAAATGGTGTTGCTTTGATATAAGCAGACTTATTTAGTAGATATGGCTCAAATTCTGATACAAAGGCACCAAAATCAGTGTATATTCTGATACAAAGACAATATATATATATATATATATATATATATATATATATATATAATATATATATATATATATATATACTTGGTAAAGCCCCGTGGTAGTAAAGACTGACCTTGTAAATTCGCTGTTTATTATATATGTATGAAAATGGGGCAAAATATCAAATGGTAGGGCTTATTGAAAGCATATGACAATGAAATGCTTATTGAAAGCAATATGAAAATGAAATGTCAAATATATATATATATATATATATATATATTGTTACAGATCCCCTTTCATGCTTAGGATCCGTGCCCTAGTATCTGTTCTAGAGGAACAAGAATGCTTTTAAATGCTTTAACAGGCTTTATTGCTTTTTGCCAACATATAATATACAGAACAGAAATAAAATTAAAAAAAACTTGCTTCTCTTTGAAGCCCTGAATAAATAAACTACTAATTATTTCATTTAATTCTAAATAATTTACTGCTGAAATATGTTTTTTAGAAATGATTATTATTATTATTATTATTTAGAAGATATTGAGTATTTTGCTTGTATAATGCCAATTAACTTAGACACAATACAATAGTTTTATACCAATAAATGTAAGTTCTATGAGAGGAATCAGTGATATTTGTTTATAGAACAAAATTAAGTCTAAAACATTAGGTGAATGTTTTCATAGAATGGTAGTTTTAAGGACCTGCATTTGCCGACATCCCACGAGAGAACATGTTCTACAGAATAAATAATTTATCATATTTCTTTCAATCTGGTCAGATCTATCTTACAAGAACTCCCATATGCACAATCACTTTGCATCCAGGCAATCAATGGCAGGTACTGCAAGAGAATTGAAGTGTTAGACCTTTCATGTGTTGAGAAACTCACTGGACTTGAAAATTTCGTCTGAATGGTACATCCAGCTTTCAGACCACAGGAAAAACTGATTTGTTTCAAAGAACCACAGAAACCAATTAAGAAAAACAGAGGAGGTAAAAATGAAATATTGAAAAAATGAACGCCGTCTTAGCAGACAAATCAAATGAAATATCAGGATAATATTCCTTGTTTTATAATATTGTAAAGGGTAATGTAATAAAATATATTTCAATAAATGGTTAAATGACACCCATAGTGGAAGTGAAAGAGGATTTGGCTAGAACGCTTTACTAAATGTTGTGTGACAAGTGTGGGTTTTCTACAATAGCCACTGCAGAGATAGGAAAACAAAGTCAGGTAAATAAGTAAACAGGATTGCCCCCTGGACAGACGCTCTTCCTCCCTATGGACAGTGAGTGGGTGGAGTGCAGCCTATCTCCAGAAGCCTAAAAACTAAACTTCAAGATTTAAAAGTTACCTTGATTTATTGCAAATCAGCAAATAAATAAACAAATTAATCCATATTGTGTGCAAACTAAAGTGGAATATTAAACATACAGTTACGTTTTACTTAATTTCAAAAGTGCCATTTATGAATATAACAAAAATGTTCAAAGGACTGTCACATAAAATGACAAACTATTCCAATGACATCTAGTTTATGCGTTCTTAATCTGCTAGAGTTCTGATTCATTTTTCAAACCGTCAACATAGAAAGAAGCTTTCACCGTAATGCATAAAGTATTGTAATCAATCTTTGTTTAGTTTTACCTTGTGTTTGTGTTAAAATGAGGATTTAAATAATGATGATACACTTCCAAAATGGTCATTGTTAATTTATATTGTTCCTACGCTTTTCGGTCATTTATTGTTTCACGAGACCATCAAGATACTTGCAATCACCCCTTTCAACTTATTTAGTGTTAAGAACTATGTCTGTCATGGTTCAGATAACATTGTTAAATTTCTGACGGCTGCTATCTTCAATACCTCCTTTTTCCAATTACAAACTCCTCCAAAGTCATTCCTTCTCCTCTGTGTGCAATGAATTCAAAATCCCTTCACTTTTGTTGCTATTGTCGTCTTTTCCAAGTGTAATTGGCATGAGCATGGCCTTCAGAATAAAAATCAGAAGAACTCTACATGTTCATATTTTTTTTACAAAAGTATAACCAGATGTAAGAATTGCTATAGACTAAAACACCCGTATTTGACATTGTAATGTTCTTAGCAATTACTTCACAAAATGTGGGCCAGGGTTGAAAGGGCATGTCAGGTGCCACTGCTAGTTCAACTTTCAAGGACATTCCTGCTTTAATGATCACTATACAAAATATATATAATTAAGGCAGGAGAAAGACATAAAACTAGTTTTTAATAAGAAAATAATTACATTTTGATACATCTGATAAACACTGAAGATATCCTTGACATTTTGGTGAAGGTTTACATTTCTGCTAGCAGAGGACTTGCAGTTACTTTTATGAGTATATATATATATATATATATATATATATATATATATATATATATATATATATTATATATAAATATATATATATATTTTTTTTTTGCATGTCCCAGCTCAACTTCCCAGAATGCAGTGTAATAACTGTTTTTCTCGGAACTCTGAGCTGTAAGCAGGTTTTTTAACTTGCTTTAGACATTCAAATGTGAACACAGATGTACTTTTTGTTTACTATATATATATATATATATATATATATATATATACATATACATATACAGATACACATACACACACATACTGTATATAGCAAGTTGGTTTTTAGCTATTCAAGAGTGGAAGGAGGAGGGAGGGAGTAGACAAGTAGACACTTTTCCCATAGTCTCAGTAGAGATAACTTGCCGCAATATTATTATATTACTAGGGACTTGTCTGTCAAAAAAATGACGGCAATACAATTTTAACCCAGTTTGCCACACAATGCAAGGCTATGGCCCCTCTGAGCACCTTTGGCACTCATTGCGAACCTTTCTCCTCCGCCTACTGTACTGGCCGCTCATTGCAGGGTTCATTAACCTGGCAGTTTTGTGCTTGTGAATGCCATGTGTCTCTTTCCACCATCTCCCCCCTGTCCCTTCCCTGTGTTTTTCTCCTCTGTGTTTTTTCAAAGTCCTGTGTGTCCACTGGGTCCTCCGTTGAGTATTTTCTAAGTCTTAATTACCTGGCATGTGCGCACCTTCTGGCGTCTGTTTTATTTTCAAAGTCCTGCGTGCGACTGCGTTTTCCATTTTGTATTTTCTTAATCCTGTGTGCTTGGCATTGGTGAGCCTCGTTTTCATCCTGTTTCAGATTTTTTGCGTTTTTCATCACCATTTTTTTCTTGCTTAGCCGATTTTCGTGTGGTGAAAAATGCCAAATATTGGTGTAGTTCGCTTGCAACCACACTCCCAGGCTTCCTGTGTCTCCCCCCATGCTGTGTGTGAGTGTGTTCTAATTTTGTGTACAACAGTTTTTTTGGTTTTTTTTGTGGGTTTTTAGAGTTAAACGCTCCGCGGCTGCTTTGGGTCGCCGTTTGTTGTATTTTCAGTCCCATGTGCCTGCCATTGTTCGTGTAAATGTTACTGGTGAGCCTCCATTTTTTTTCTTGCTTAGGTGGGTTTTTAGAGTTAAGCACTCCGCAGAGTTACGCGCTCGCATGTGTGACGGCGTCGCTGGCTGCAATGTGCTTATTTCAGCCTAAGTCACGCGTGCTTCAATGCCTCAACTGCTCGCCTCGTTTTGCGAGGCTCGCAGGAGAGCCTTCGGTGCTCATTTCAGCCTAAGTCTTGCGTGCGTCAATGCCTCAACTGCTCGCCTCGCTATGCAAGGCGAGCAGGGCAATGAGCGACTTAGACATTTTTTATTTGTTTATGTGTATTACAGTATGTAGATGTATTTTGAGTAAAACTTACATATCTATTTAAATTCCATCTAATAACAATACTATTATAAAATATTTTTTATAGTAAAAATGTTTATGCTTAAAATAATTTTTAGCTTTCTTTGCGGTTGGCAGCTATGCGTGGCCTTGAATGTTCTCATTTTCAGATAAATGTGCCTGCAGTTAAATACATTTCTCCCTGCACTTTAAATACTGCAGTGTTCTCTGGTTTTAAATATTTCATTTCAAGTTTCCATTTATATTTCAAGTTGACAAACTTTCATTTTGGTTTAATTCAAAAGTGATTCACAGGAAGGAACAAAGCAATATATTTGGCCAAATATTTCAAATAAAAATATAATGAGGCAATAGAGTTGAAAGTGAGGGGGGCGATATATTTTAAAAGTAATAATGAGTACATCAGCAGAAGTAAGTGAAGTAGTCTGGTCATGACTGATATTTCCTCACTTAACCTTTTAGATTTTCCTGTTCATATTATAAGTTAAGTAAAATGCAGAAGTATATTGAATGTACTGTAATTATATATGCTATGTTTTTTTTTTTAAGATTCATAAATGAGAATTGTCTGTTCTATTGAAAAAATAGCATGTTGAGTAGACTTAGTTAAGCCATGAATTCTATAAGCAATATAATTATAAGGTGTCACAAAAAAATATGCAAAGATGTTAAAATGTTGCTATAGCTTTTACATCCGTGACTTACCTAGCTGCTAATGTTAGTTTGTTGCTTTCATAACTTCATAATAACTGCAGCCTGATGGATGTGTAATTTTTTCTTGTAAATAAGTATATTAATACAATTATTTTATTTTTTCATGTCTATGCATATGATAATATATAATTGGGATATACAGTTTTGTGTCCACATAACTTCTCCTTACTAAATAGGACATATACCTTAAAAGTGACCTTTCTTTTTTATATTTGTTGTAATAAGCTGCCACTTTAGGTATATATTTCCATAATATATCAAGAATTATTATAAATATGTGTCCGTATACATATTATCTGATTAGTGGATATGTAGATAGCCATTCTATTTTTTGTTTTGTATTTTTTATCTATAACTGGGGAAGGAGAGGTGAGGAGAATCACATATACTATAGTTGTTAACATTCCGGGTTGTTGCTAACACTTGCGGGCTTGTGCAGCGAGTCTGGCGCAACTGCTGCGCTGGTGGAGAGGAGCTCCATAGGCGCTCATCCCTATGAACCCGCACAATGAACATGCGGAACTACAGATCAACAGAAATCTCAATTATGCAATTCACAGTGCGAGCCCCGTAGCAGTTTGAAAAAATTGCGTTAAAAAATTATGGCCCACAACACTTTGCAACAATCCAGACTCCACAAAAAAATCTGGACCCCGCAAAAATAATAATTTAACGGACAAAGCGTGGCAAATCGAAAAACACAAAAAAAACTAAGGAAAAAAAACTCACACACAGCATGGGGGGACAGCCAGGACATCTGGGAGTGAGGTTGCATGCAAATTTAAGCAGAATTTGCAGAGTTTGTGCATGTGAGTAAACAAATGGCGGCCGAAAAAAAAATAAAACAAGGCTACACGAGCCCTAACAGAGCAAAACACCGCTAGGCACATCCGACTTTTACCCAGGAACATACGAGGTACAAAATACACTATTAGAAAAGACGTAAAATGCTTGCGAGCCGCGTACCACATAGACAATCACTGCTTATTTTACAACACTAACTTGCAACTAATAACTACTAATTACGATTCTAAAATGGTGCTTTACCCGGCTAAACAAACGGTTTGACCTTGCGCACGCAGCCTATACTGCACAATTGGCACATTGCTGACACTTTCTCCTCAGGTCAGCAACAGTCCAACTGTACATTGTATGCTGCAGGAAAATAAAAAGAGATTGTTAGCTCTTCAGGATAGTGATTGCTGGATATATTAATTAGAAATAGGTAAAGTATATTAATGAATGAATTAATTCATTAATTATTATATATATAAAAATGCCATTACTTAACATTAATGCTTCACACTTCCTAATACATTTATTCATTACTAATTAATTATTAACGCACATTCATTTGATAATTATTGATTAGTAATGAAAAATAAAAATGTATAATTTCCACTGCACTAAAACAAAAAAAATTACACTGCACTTATATATTTGGATTACTGCTCATTGACTGACAGCGATAGGACTCTCAAAGCAGTTACAGATTTAAATCACTTTATTATTCTCTGAGACCTGAAAGAAATTCTGATTAACACTGCACAAATTTTTTTTTATATTTAACACTATACTTCTATACCTATCTTTGGGATGAGCGCCGAAGATGATCGTTGCAAAGCACGAAACTTGAAGAACACAAGGGGAGAGGCTTGCAATGTGTACCAAAGGTGTTCCGAGGAGCAAAAGTACATGAGGGGAGAAGCTCGCAATGAGCGCCGAAAGTGCTCAGAGGAGCAAAAGTACACAAGAGAAGAGGCTTGCAATGAGCACCAAAGGTGCTCAGAGTAGCAAAAGTACACGAGGGGAGAGACTCGCAATGTGAGCCGAATGTACTCAGAAGAGCAAAAGCCCTACATTTTTGAGCAAACAACATTGCCATGGCTTCAAATTTTTGACGGGCAAGTCGCTAGTTGTTTTATAATTGATTGTTGCATTTGATACCTTTCCTCTACATGCACAGAAGAAGTTCATTTACATGGGGTTATACAGGGACGGATCTACCAGTGGTGCAGTTGGTACAGAGCACCAAGACCCTTCTCTGGGGGAGGCCTGTGCTGTGTACATTTTTATTATTATTTTTTTGCTTCTTTTTTTTCTGCAGTGTACACGAGTTCTCCCTTCTCTAGCTCCGCCACAGGGGTTACACATGCCTATCCATTTCCTGTATTTTATGAATTAAGAATATTTGGTTGTGTTATGGAGTACTTGCTATACTGAGAAATCCAAGCTCTCTTCTTGTATGATGAATAGTTATCAGACAGCTCTTGTGTATGCTGTCCACAGTGAGAGAGGAAGAGGTGTGAGGGAAAGTGAAGGATGAGACTACACCCAAAAACATATTAACATTTTTAAAAAAAGGATCAGTCATTTGTCTTTCTTGGGGTATCAATATAAAATATGTGTGCCAACTGCTTGCCCAAAAATATTCCATAAAAATCCAAAGTTTGGTAACTTTAAATAATACATAGGATTTTTTGTTGTTGTTTAGTCATGCAGTTGCATCCAACTCTCTGTGACCCTATGGACCTAAGCACGCCAGATACATCTGTCAGTCACTGCCCATCCTAGCTTTATCAAGTTCATGTTTATTGCTTCAGTGACCTTATCTATTTATTTCTGCTACTGTTGTGCTCTTTTTCTTTCTCAGCATCAGAGTCTTCTCTAGGTAAACCTGCCTTCTCATGATATGGCCAAAAGATATGAACTTCTTCCTCATGATCATACGTTCCAGTGAACGGTATGTCTTGATTTATTGGATCTTCTTTCAGTCCAAGAGAGTAGTTTTCGTTAACACCACAATTCAAAGGGTTCAATTCAATGGCGCATAACCTTCTTTATGGTCCAGCTCTCACATCCCTATGTAACTATTGGGAATATCACAGTTCTAACTATGCAGAAATTGTTGATATTTTAATATATTTACTTTTAACTAGCCTTGTTCCAAGCTTGCCATAACTTTCCGCCGTAGAAGCAAACGTCTTTGCCAAGAACTGAGATTGCCGTTTGCCATGATCTTCACCTTTTTAACATTCAGCAGCAGGCCAGCTTTTGCACTCTCTTCTTTTATCGTCATTGATAGGTATTTTAGTTTCTCTCTTGCATCTCTTCCTCTGCGGTACCCAGCTTGCACATCTGGTAGTTCCCGGTCCATATATTGTTGGCGTCGAGATTGTAGGATCTTAAGCATTACCTTGCTGCCATGTGCAATGAGTGAAAGTGATTGATAATTGGAGCACTCTTTACCACTACATTTTTTCAGATTGGGATGTAGACTGACCTTTTTCAGTCTATGGCCAATGTTGAGTTTTCCAAATTTGTTGGCATATTGCAAGCATCATCTTGAAGAATTTTGAATAGTTCAATTGGGATTCCATTAGCTCCTGGAGCCTTGTTATCAGCAAGGCATCCTAGGGCCCATCTCACTTAGCTCTCCAAGATGTCTGCCTCCAGCTCATTGGACAAACTATTAAGATCGTTCCTGTATAGATCTTCAGTGTATTCCTGCCACCTCTTCTTTATCTGCTCTTCTTCTCTTAAGTCCCTACCATTTTTGTCTTTTATTACACTAACTTTGGCATAAACGGTGCCTTTAAAACCCCACATTTTCTTGCAGAGGTCTCTTTATTTACCCATTTTGTTGTCTTATTTTATCTCTTTACATCGTTCATTATAGAATATCTCCTTTCTTTGTCTCTTTTTGCTATCCCTGGAATTCTACATTCAGTTGGACACATATTTTTTCTATCTCCACTACCTTTCACTTTCCTGAGCTACTTTCTAAGCATCATCAGACAGCCAGTTTGCTTTCTTAGGTTTCTTTCTTTTGTGGTTATACTTTGTTGCTGTCTTTTGGATAATAATGCAAACTTCCGTCCAAAGTTCTTCAGGCATTTTATCTTCCATGTCTAGTAACTTAAATATATTCTTTACTTCCACTGCATATTCACGAGGGATATTATTTATTTCATATTGTCTTGGCCATATGATTGTCCCTCTTTTCTTCAGTTTAACTCTGTACTTTGCAATAAGAAGCTAATGATCTGAGCCCCAGTCAGCTCCAGGTATTGTTTTTGTTGATTTTGTTGGAAGAGGGTGTTTGCTATAATCAGAGAATTATCTTGACAGAATTCTACTAATCTCTGACCTGCTTCATTTAGGCAAAATTTGCCAGTTATTCCAGGTGTCCTTTGGTTCCCTACTTTAGCATTCCAATCTCCTATTATGATAATAACATATTTTCTTGCAGTTAGAGCTATGACATGTTGAATATCTTCACAGAACTGGACATCTTCAGCTTCTCCAGCATCCATGGTTGTAGCATAGACTTTGATCACTGTGATATTAAATTGTTTGCCTTGAATTCAAATTGAAATCATTCTGTTATTTATTGGGTTATAACCGAGCACTGCTTAGGCCACCCTTTGATTGACTGTTTGGGCTACTCCATTTCTTATGTGTAATTTTTCACCACACTAAAAGATCTGGTGGTAGTCTGATGTGAAATGTCCCATTCCAGTCCATTTAAGTACACCAATTCCCACGATATCAATGTTTAACATTGTCATTTCATTCTTTACCACATCTAATTTTCCATGGTTCATAGTTCTAATATTCCAGATCCCTATGCTGAATTGGTCTTTTCAGCATCAGACTTTCCTTTCGCCTTCCTGACCTCTATGCCATGACCTGCACATCTTGGGTGTCCCTTCACGGTACAGCTCACAGCTTCATTAAAGTACACAAGCCCCTTCACAGCAACATGGTAGTGAGTTTCAGCCCTGTTTTATTTTATTAATAAATAACATTGTATATTCATTTATAATTATGTTGTACATATATACTGTGTATTTATATAGAACAAATATATTAATGTATTACTTTATACTTCTGTGCTCTTACAAAACCTCATATTACCAGGGAAATATTTTTAGTGTATAATACTATAGGTTGCATTTTCCCTTGTAAATAGGATCTTGTATAACTTTTATAGTTTAAAGGGATTCTGTCACCCCAACAGGTAGTTTAATTTGAATGAACATTAAAAAATGTCTATACATTGTACTAGCAGTTTTTCTCCACATGAAAATAATTTCTGAAATATTTAAAATTGATTTCCGACTATTTCTAGTTTAGTTGATACGCATGTGCCAGAGATCTAACTGCCACATAATGTTGCATGTCTTTATTTTGGCCACTGCAAAGCAGACAAGCAGTCTGCACATCAAAACAACTAATTTATATAAAAGTAAATAGTCCGTTTTTCATGAACGCTAAGAATAAACTAAAAAGCAACTTGATTTTGGGGGGGAAAGTCAATTTAAGGCTCCTATAAATAGTTAGATCTTAATTTATCTTGATAATAAGGGACTTGGATAATTGATTTTGGACTGTTGTAAGGGGATTTGTATAGTCATTGCTAGTGACTGCTCGGACGGTAAGCTTTTCTAATGGTAAACAACAAAACCTGTTAGGTGCACACCTTTACAGCCTTATTAAATTGCAATGTAGCCAATTGAATAGGGCTCTTTTCAGCACATAGCATATTTTTTGTTACAGAAGTTTTTAGTTAGTGAACTTCTATCCAAAAGCAAGGTCTTCACTAACTAAAAACTTCTGTAAAAAAAATATGCTCTGTGCTTAAATAGAGGCCCTATTCAATTGGCTGAATTGCAATTTAATAAGGCTGTTTATAGTCTCTCTATTACAGAGGTATAATTCTGGAAGACTATTTAACTTTCTTTTGATCAAATTGAGTGCAAAAGTTTCACTCAAGATACATATGATATTCCTGAGACTCATATTACCTTTACTCATTGATGGTAAAAGTTCATAGATTTATATCCATAGTAACAATCCTGTTTGTTAGTACATATTTTTTAAGCAAACATATTTAAATGTAATATTTTTAATATATTGTTTTTTTCTACTCTCTACTAATTTGGCTAATTATGATGCCCTTCTCTGAACTGTTTCCTAATTATTTTTTTTAATTAGTGGTTCCCCAACACCAGTTTGTATTCATGTTAATGTTTAGCCAAGTGTTAATTAATGTCAGTATTCTACAGTCAGCCTGTGCACCATTTGTATACATTCTATGAAATTATATGTGCAGGCTGTAGCATATATTTTAATACTGTTATAAATTCTGGCGACTCAATCATTCTTCCTTGTGGACTGATATCTTTAGAACTCTGCATCCTTGTAGAAATAAATATTTAGCTAGATATGAATATAGATACTGAGAAAGAGATCTTTGTTCAAAATAATTGCAAAATATTTGTAGCAAAAGACCCATCAAAAAATAAATAAACAAAAAAAAAAGCTCTAAAACAACAAAAGAACACATTTACAATATTTACATAATCAATGCAGTTGCAAAAGCAAACGTTATTTAACTTAAGGTTGTTGGAATGATGAACGCCTAGACAAGTACCAAAATAAATAGTAAGTTCATCTCAAGTGTTAGTAGCTGGTAAACAGTAGTAGGGTGGCCAAATTCTGCTGTAAGTATCACTATAATGCCTTAAGAAGAGAAACTAGTTGTTTTAATTAAAGATGGATCATTAATAAAATACTTATTTAATAATTTATAATAAAAATATTGAATAGTAAATACAATAGTTAGAGTTTTTTTTCTCTAGTTCAGCTGATTGCCTCCACCCTGGTAAGGTCATTAACAGGGAAAAGAGGATTAGATAAGGGACACAAACTTTCATAAACTGATACCACAGCAAAAATTGTGTTGCCAAATGGAATTTAACATAGCAAGTCTTTAGCCAATAGAGACCACTATAAAGGCTACACTGTGTATCGGAAACTTTAGCACGGATTCGAAACATATGGGTCATATCTAAGTTTTCTCTGCAAATTAAATCGTTCCTCAGATAATTGCATCACAGAGCACCCTTCTAAACCACAGCACCAACCTATTGATAACACAATGTTCAAAACACTCTTACCTCTCTCAACAAAACCATTTGGCCAAGACATTTCATTAACACTTTCAATAGGCATCATGCTGGCTATTATAGTTTCTTCCGCCCACGTGAGTTTGCTACTTCACAGAACAATCCACTATACATCACAAAACAGGACTTATTACTATCCACAGACCATTTTCACTCTAATACTCCAATCAAAATGCGTGTAGCACCTATTTCTTCTAAACTTTCTTCACACCCCCTCCTATTTTCCACTACATACTTCATCCATTGCACCAATTTGCTATTACTTAAACAGGGATTAGACCCTTTCAGTAAGTCATGGGCAAAATGGGTTTTTAACCGGTTATGAGATGGGGAAGAAAGAGGGGAGGGTAATGGTAAAAGTTAAGAGGAGGCGGGTGGAGCATTCGGTCAATTAGCTGCTCACACTCTTAATACCTTAGACTGTTAGGAACACATATGACTGAACAACACAGAGAGCCAAATCCTTGGTTGAAAACTAATTATTACTAATTACCTGCTATGTTTGCTGAGTTGAACTGGGAACACTGGAACCACTGGTGTATGCATGACACTGAGGGGGTTCAGAAAAAAAACACATAATGTAAAGGACGGAAACAATTCAATATATGCATGTATACATTACCTCTCAATCTGATTTAGTATTGGGTGGTTATTCAGTAGATGAGATTGACTAGGCCACTGTAGCCTTTTATGTATATTCATTTAATACTTAAAAATAGAGAAAACATTTTTAGAATGTAAAACAAAGTAATTATGCCGCAGAGCAATCCACTATTTTTCGTGTTTGCTGAGCAACTTTTGAGGTTGGAAGAGATTATAAATATATACCTGCACAATGGGAATGTGGCAGCAACAACTTTTAGTGCTTTCAAAAGAACTCATCGAAAGCTCATTAGTTTACAAGGATTCCTCCCCAAAAAGTAGCAGAATCAGCTAAGGGGAGGAAATGGGACCACACTGTAAATAATAATTTGATAAAAATAGTGTATTCATTTACTAGATGCTTGGATAGAAAGATGAAAGTCTGCAGAAATCTGCAGAAATATATACACATGGTAAATTGTCTTTGGTGCATTTGAAAGTGAATATTGTTTAATATGTTGCCATGTATTTTCCTTTTTACATACCAAGGTTTCAGAGCAAAATAAAGTGATGCAGAATAAACTGCCCTGAGTAGGGCTTGCCCCTGTCAGCCAATGAGTAACAAAAACTGTTTGAGACATACATTGTCTGCCAATTAAACTTACATACCATGCAATATATTATCACATACAGTATATAGTTGTCAGTTCAAGGACGTTGGTCACGTTTGCAGGTTTGTCACGCTTTGTGCGCTTTGGAAAGCGAGGTGAGCCTTAGCGGCCCGTAACCACGAGGGCCGCAGGAATTTGTACCTGTTTCCTGCCAGTGGAGGACTTGCGATGAGGGCCAGAGGCGCTCATCGCGAGGCCCCCCGACCTCGACATCACCCCAGTACCTGGTTCCTGCCGGTGGGGCTTGCGACTCATCGCAAAGCCCCCTGGGCTCGCAACACCCTATCCCAACCATGTACCTGGATGTGGACCCTGCCAGCAGTGCCGCACTCCTGCTCTGTGGCTCCCATCCTCGTCCGGAACTACTTTCTGGATCAAGTCGCTCATGCGCGACTTTATCCAGAAAGTAGTTCCATCAGGAGGATGGGAACAGCAGAGGAGGTGAGTGCGGCGCTACTGGCAGGATTCCATCCAGGTACCAGATACAGGGGGTGGGAAGGGGGGAAGGAGACAAGGGAGGGAGAGGAGGAGGGAAAGGAGACACGAGAAAGGGAGAGGAGGTGAAACGAGACACAAGGCAGGGAGAGGGGAGAAAGGAGACACGGGAGGGAGAGAAGAAAGGAGGAACAGGAGTGGGAGAGAGGGGGAAAGGAAGAACAGGAGAGGGAGAGAGGAGGGAAAGGAGACAGAAGGGAGGGATAGGGGGAAATGAGATACAGGGAAGGGAGAGGGGAAAAGGAGACACAGGGGAGGGAGATGGGGAAAAAGGAGACACAGGGAAGAGAAATGGGGGAAAGGATGCACAGGGGATGGAGAGGGCGAACGGGAGAGGGGGAAAAGAGGTACAGTTGAGGGAGAGAGGAAAAATGAGACACAGGTGTGAGAAAGGGTTGGGGAGGAGGACCCAGGGGAGAGAGGGGGGAAGGAGATACAGGGGGGGCGGCAACACAGGGGAGGGAGAGGTGGAGAAAATGTATTCTTGTCATCGGCAATTTGTGGCAAACAGCATTGCCTGCCTTACAATTTTAAACCCGTCATTGTTGACGGGCAAGTTACTAGTATAAGATATTATTAGTATAAAAATTATTTTAAACCCACCAATATCTGCTTACATATCAACAAACTTAACCTTGGTATTGTCAAATAAAAGGATTCCACAATGACCAAGGGCCTCATTCTATTAACAGCCGTAGGAGATGCGGGCCACAAGGACCGGCCACAAGCTATTCTGCTATTCTATTCCCCTCCGGCCGGGGATTCTGGCAGGCTTGCGGCCGGCGCCTTGCTATCTCTTGCGGCCGCTCCCGCCGGAGGAAAGCCTTTGATCTAAAACGTCTGCAAGGAAATCGGCCCTAAGAAAATCCTATTTGCAATTCTATTGCTCCGGGAACCCTCTCTGCAAGGCTAAGAAGCGAGCCTCAGCTTACTTGCAGGAAAGAGGTCCCGCTAGCACCCAAAATAGTAGCCCAAATAAAGCCATCCTGCACTTTGAGAAGACTATAAAGTGATTTTAGGTGTTAGCAAAAATAGTACAAATTTCCCCTATACTCAAATCCGTAAAATATTTTTTTTTTATATATGTCAAATATGCATGTAAAAAAGTCCAGAGTGCTTGGAGCACCTCAGACCTGGCCACGCTGCGGCCGGAAAATAAACAGTTAATGTAAACTCGGATTTGGGCTGATGTGCAAGCTTGAGAGTGGGTTACTATTAATCCTCATGTCCCCCAATATGATCCCTATCATTTACAGAGCTGTACAGTGCCGTCTTGAATTTATTTTTGACTTTAAAGATTTCTGAGCTTACAGCCGGTTCCAAGATATGCGGCCGGCCATAAGGGGAGATCCTTGCGGGGCGGTATAATAGAATTGCGAGTTAACAGAACCCCGCAAGGAATCGCAGCCTTACGGCCGATTTACGGCCGATAATAGAATGAGGCCCCAAAACAATAAACACAAAAACTCAGATTCTTTGTAAGGTATGGCTACGATCATAACCCCCCCGCGCCCCAATCAAGCTTATGGCCATCCTGTAGGATGTAAAGTTGACATCAGAGTCTTTCAAGTCCACATTACTTAATGAGATTCCCCTAAGCTTTGTTTACATTTGACATTGTTTTGTTTATTTTCTTTCTGGACCTATCCAATTTTTCCAGTCTATAAGGGGACGCCAATGTAGGTGGGGAACTATTTCTAACCATACAAAAAAAAAAATCCTGAAATACCTACAGCAAATAATTCAAGTCACACTTAATTATTCTAATTGCTTTACTTGTATAATCCCCCAAATCTTTACCTCCTGTGTGGATAAAAAGTCGGATAAAACATGTGAGTGTAATGTACAATATTTAACAAGACCTATTCCCCCCTCAAACCCCAGATCCCTAATCATCGCAACTGTATCTGCACAAGTGAGAATCCCAGTTGTAATCCATCATCTCTTACAGCATCATTTCTCCTAGCCTAATACATGTAGAGTGCCTATCATCCAAAGAAGTAGTGGGGGCCTATGAAATAACTGAAAATGAATATAGATGATAACTGCGTGTCAAAGCTATCATTGACCAAGTACACTTTTGGATATGATAAGGGGATCAAATTAAACTTGCTTGAATCTTTTTTTAGGTACCACCCCTAAAGGCGAAATTCACAGGTTAGCTATTGGAGGCTGGAGGAACAAACCATACGACCCAGGGATACTTCTTTTTTGAAATTTTGAAGAAAAGCAGAGGGAAATTGTTCTATGGACATAAGATTACTTAAGCAAGTAAAGGAAAGAATAACCCTTCTGTACTGACCCTGTGGGCTTTTCCCAGATAGTAGTCCTGATCCTCATCGGATGGACCCACCTAACCTAAGCTGAGTAACTTCATCCAGCTCCAACACCTCTATCATCCCAATGAATATTTTCTGTGACAACTATCCTCTGATGAAAATGTTTATCTTATGACCACAATGCCATTCTCTCATATGTTTTTTGGATGCCATTAATTTCATCCAAATAACAGAAAGGCGAAGAACAGTTCTTGGGAAACTTCCCCCTTATCAATATATTTTTAAATTCCTACAGGCATTGAAAAAATTATGATTTAGAACGCATTGCATTAGCAACTGGAATACAAACATTACAGCCTCCCCCTCCTGATGTTAGATCCCTAGGCTCCCTGTACGACAATTGGTTCTGCTATAATAGGAATTCCATTGGTCCTGGTAACAGTGACGAAGCTAGTGAATGGAGTTCCACGGTGAAAGAAAAAAATGCTGGCTCCCCCCCCACCCAGGAAAGGGGAGGCAAAACAGTAAAACATTTTTTGACCTCCTCGTCCCCCCTCCGGAGCTATACATCAACTATAATAATTGTGGTATGTGTATAACACTGCAAGAGAGCGCACACACATACGCACAATTATTCAAATCTGTACAAATCTATATAGTTCATACGCAAATGCGTGGCAGAGCATCAATGGGAGGGTAACGTGGGAGGGACACTGGAGGGGAGAGGAATGGGGAGAGACATCGAATGGGGGAAGAGACACTGGAGGGGAGGAAGGGGGGAGAGACACTGGGGGGGGGAGAGGAAGAGGGAAGAGACACTGGGGGCAGAGGAAGGGGAGAGACACTGGGGATGCAGAGGAGGGAGGAGAGACACTGAGGAGAGGAGAGAAAGAGGGAGAGACACTGAAGAGGGGAGAGGAAGGGAAGAAACATTGGAGAGGGGAGAGTAAGGGGGGAGAGACACTAGGAAGGGGGAGAGACACTGAGGAGGGGAGAGACACTGGGGAGAGGAAGGGGGAAGAGACACTGAGGAGTGGAGAGGAAGGGTGGAGAGATACTGGGGGAGGAAGGGAGAGAGACACTGGGGAGGGGAGAGGAAGGGGAGAGGCACTGAGTAGGAGAGAGGAATGGTGGAACAGACACTGGGGGGAGGAAGGGGGAAATATACTAGGGGGGAGAGGAAGGGTGGAGAGACACTGGGGTAAGAGGAAGGGGGGAGACATTGAGGAGGGGGGAGAGACGCTGGGGACAGGAGAGGAAGGGGGAACTGAGGAGGGGAGAGGAAGGGGGAGATACACTGGGGAGAGGAAAGGGGCAGACACTGGGGAGAGGAAAGGGGCAGACACTGGGGAGGGGAGAGGAATGGGTAAAGAGACACTGGGAAGGGAAGGGGGAAACAAACTGGGGAGGGAAATGGGGGGAAAAGACACTGGGGAGTAGAGGGTATGGGGGAAAGAGACACTGGGAAGGAAAGGGAAAAAGAGGCACAGGGGAGGGCATGGAAGGGGGACACAGGGGAGGGAAGGTGGAAGAGAGACAGGGGAGGGAAAGGGGGAAGAGAGACCTCAGGGAGCAGTGAGATAGAGACACAGAGGAGGGGGAGAGAGCAGAAGGAGGGGAGGGGGAGAGAAAAAAGGATGGGAGGGGGTGCACGGAGAGAGGGAGAAGGCGCACAGAGGGGGAGAGAGAGAGGGGGGGCAGAGAGAGAGACAAAGCAGATCATATATCATACCATTATTTTTGATTGGCAATTTACTAGTATATATATAATATGCTGGCTGTCCTATCAATACTATGATTACAGGTGATAATTTGTTGTTTTTATCCAGACCAGAATAAGATGAAATAGTCTGCGGAAGCAAACTGTGACAGAAACAGAAGTCTGGGATGTAGCAAAAATAAGGGAATAATAATCCAGAGCATGATTGGTTAAATGATGTGAACCTTCTTCTATACTATGAGACTTCAAAGAATGCTAATCAGTAATATCTCTTTGCTGCTGAACTCTCTTGCCCTTTGATGTTGCCTTTTCTTTTTCAGCAGGTGCCCTCAGCCCTCATAGTCATGGTTCCAATGTAATTATGCATTGTACCTTTATTGCAGGGTTTGATGGTGTTTTCAGACCTTAGAGTTCCCCTCGACTGACAGTATATGCTCCCAGGTTGGCTGATATGACATCAGCAGCATGTGCCGGCATGGATAATGTCATACAGGGTACGACAGAAACTAAAGGAGGAGTCAGATAATTGTTAACAGCTCAACAGAACTGGATAACTCTACAAAATGAAGACCTGGGAGAGAGATTTAAATAAAGAGTGGACAATTGATATTTGGAAAAAAACAGGCATATTGGTAAAAAAAATCCTCTTTGGGTCCATCAAATAACATTTTTTTCAAAATTGTCCAAAGATGGCATCTAACACCTGTCGATTTAAATAGATTCGATAATTCCTTACCATTCAGTTGTTGGAGAGGTTGTGGAGGACGGGGATCCCTCCTCCACATGTGGTGGGAGTGTGGAAAAACTGAGCCTTTTTGGTTACAGTGTAAACAACAAATGAATAGAATAATAGGACAAGAAAGGGTATTTAATATTAAACAGAGGATTTTTTGTATCTAGAAATTGATATCTCTTGTCCAGGTCTTAAATATTTAATATCACATATCCTATTGATGGCAAAAAAGACTATTTTGAAATATTGGAAAAATACCCAGTTGCCCACCTGGTCAGAGGTGGTAAATATAGTTAGAAATGATGAACTAGAAAAACACTTGAGCCAAATATGCCCTATTAAAAGTAATACACTCATAGACTAGTCAATTTGCAAAAATACACAAAGGAATAGGCTCCCCTATTGTTGAATTGTAAGATACCAATAGCTTCTCTCTTTTTTTTCCCCTTCTTTTTGCAACCTCAGTGTGAGAATGAAAGTTTATCGAGGATGCAAGATGTATAGCATGTGCTTTTATGTTTATTATTTTAATTTGTAAATGTTTATATGTTTAAAAAAAATCAATAAATTATAGAAAAAAAAGAAACTAAAGAAAGAGAGATATTTTCCATTTAATGGGGCAGCATCGGACTTCTGGAGGGCCTTGACACGCTGGAAGTAGGAGCAGGTAATCTCAGAGTGGATCCATCAATGGAGAGATGAGGCCAATGGCTGCATGAGGTTCTTGCGTCACTGGAACGAGAAGCAGATGAGGCAGGGGTAGAGCTCTTCTTCCTGAAAGCAGGGGCAGTTAGACCACATATTTCAGGAGGCATAGAACACCACAAATTGCCTGGAAGGAGTAACACATGCATCAGTAGAATCAGGGGGAAGCAGAATGGGAGAAGCAGAGGGTAATGAGGAGATATTGGAGGGCTGTAGTAAAGATTTCAGCTATTAGGGTCCTCAAAGAACAGCCTCATCTCTCAGATGACAGATGAGCTGATCCACAATAGGAGATGTCATAAAGAAGAGAGGAAGCAACAGGGAGTGTACTCACTTTCAACTGTCAAAGAGAGCATGAGGAAGCCCCTTATATTACTATTTTAAGTAGCAGTAGACTCCAATCAACCCATAACCAATCAATTTAAACAACCCAACTAATAGCTGTGTTCATCCGTGGGCTCCCTACAGAAGCACTCCAAGTCATTATTATTATTCCTTGGATTATTTAAGTGTTTATTCAAATATGTTTTTAACTATATAGATCCCCTGATTGTGTCTGCCATTAATGGCCAATTTACATTCTAGATATATTTTTGGGGCCTCATTCTATTATCGGCCGCAGCCGCTGCGGGGCCGCAAGGACCGGCCGCAAGCTATTCTGCTATTCTATTCCCTTACGGCCGTAGGCTCCGGCAGGCTTGCGGCCGGTGCCTTGCTATCTCTTGCGGCCGATCGCGCCGGAGGAAAGCCTTTGATCTAAAACGGCCGCAAGAGATTTGCAATTCAATTGCTCGGGAAACCTCTCTGCAAGGCTAAAAACGAGCCGCAGTTACTTGCAGGAAAAAGGTCTCGCTAGCACCAATTAAGCACATAAAATAGCTCAAATAAAGCCATCCTGCACTTTGAGAAGACTATAAAGGGATTTTAGGTGTTAGAATAAATAGCACATAATTATCCTGTACTCAAATCCGTAAAATATTTCATTTTTAATATCCGTAAAATATCCATGTAAAAAGTCCAGAGTGCTTGGAGCACCTCAGACACGCCCACGCCGCAGCCGGAAAATAAACAGTTAATTTGAACTCGGCTTTGGGCAGATGTGCAAGCTTGAGAGTGGGTTCCTTTTAATCCTCATGTCCCCCAATATGATCCCTAGCATTTACAGAGCTGTACAGTGCAGGCTTGAATTTATTTTTGCGTTTTTATATTTCACAGTTTACGGCCGGTTCCAAGATATGCGGCCGGCCGTAAAAGGAGATCCTTGCGGGGCCGTATAATAGAATCGCGAGTTAACTGAACCCTCGCAAGGAATCGCAGCCTTACGGCCGATTTACGGCCGATAATAGAATGAGGCCCTGGGTATGCAAACTAGATATGTGAAGGAAATTTCAGGTCTAGGCTTATATCTAGTATGTTACTACCATAAGAGGACCTATTTATTTTAATTTTGAGTTGATCATTAAAAAAAATCCTATTTTGAATAGTAATATTCAATATTAGATCTATTTTCAAGGATTAGAGTAGCAGCCTCCATCATAGTGTTTGTCTCCACCCTAACAGGGTCATTAAGGTAACGATGGGGGGGGGGGGGCTAAGAGAGACATGGGTAAAGGGTTTTAAGAACAAATAAAATTTGATAACAAAAGAAACAAAGCTTACTGTCATAGGAAAACTGTTTAACACAAGTCTCCAATCAGTGAAGATTGCTGTGTTGGCACATTTTTTGTCTGTCAATTTGGCAGCTACTTGCTTAACAAAGCCACTTCCCCCCATTGATCTTCAAGTGAGTGGATAACAGCAGCAATTGAGTCTAAACTATGAAAATAAGTTTAATATTGAATGTTGGTTTTAAATCTTGAATATTCATTTTATTAATAACGACTATTGTTAGGCATTAAAGTAATCCTTTAACTCAATCATTTCAGAAAGGCAATGTTGTACTCATCTAACTTCGAATGGTCCAGCCCACATTTGCTTCTAGTCATCTAAAGAGTGATACACCACACCACTTCTCATTACTGTTAAATAGAATCCGAGCTTTAGGAAAACACCATACAAATATATTTAAATATCTCCTGGATATTTTTAAACCAAATTGAGCCATATAAGCCAAACAGGTAGAAAAATACAAACTAATTGCCAATTTGTTGTACAGGAATTGAAAATAAAATCTAATATAAATTTAAAACACAACACTTTATGAGGTCTTTACAATTGGATTAATTTATATACCATCTCTCTTTGTCAAAATTGGTTATATCTCCTATCCTTTTTAAAATACAATTTTAGTGGTCATATACAGAGCTCTCTAAGGACTAATTAAGAAAGAAAAATGTTATTATTTTGCTTTGTATTTAACAATAAATTGCCTTCTTAAAGTCGGAGTACCAAATGGAAAATCTTTTGAGACCACTATGTAAAACATACATTGGTATTAGTCAGTAGTGCAACATGAGCTGCTAGCAATGTACACAAATATACTTTCTAGCTCCTTCTTACTGTCATGCTGCAAGAGAGGTGTGCCTATTTGGAGAGCATTCCCCTCGGTGCATCTACTACTCCAGAGACAATACATCATCATCAGGGGATGGAGAGATAGGGAGCTCAAATTGCCTGGGGGCACTATAAAAAGCAATAATCATTGTTTAACAGTTTAAATGCATAGTAACATTTTAATTATAGTTTTTCTCTTACTCTTAGAGAGCCCTTAAAAAAACATTAAAGTATCCCTTTTACCGAAAACTTTTCCGCTGCAGCATATTCAAAGTTCATTCAAAAAAAATTCATTTTATTTTTCCAGAGAACAAATAAACCAATATATCTGTGTCCAATATTTGATAAATGAATTTCTGCATACATTTTCCTATTATATTTGGACTTGTTTTGTGATGTATATTCTATAGTACTTCAGTTTCCTAGTATAGTATAGTTAAGTTAATATTTTCTACATTTTCCTCTTGTGATTTTTAAGAGTTTATACATTTGTATTTTTAATGTTAATATACTATAATAAAATATAACATTTCCAGCTGTGTTCAGGTAACTAGAAAACATATAACCTTTGATAATGGTTTTCTGTTGTAGCCTTACTGAAAATATTGCTTAATTAATAATTTACCTTAATGGCTCCAAGAAATGTATTTCAATATCTTCAGTGACCTTTATTGTTTCTGTTTTATTGTTCATTATTTTTTGTTATTTGTAATACAACTAATTAAACTATTTTTCTTTCTCAAGAAATAAACATATAAAGTGTAATAAGGTTTATAGTTAAATGGATGCTGAGGACATATTTTTTATATATTGTTTTGAAAAAGGTAACCTCTATCTTTAAGTTTCTGTTATATGCATTTATATGCCATGTTGGCCTACTCCAGTGTTGGTAGATTGCCTCTTGAAAGCCTTGGAGACTGACCAAGAGGTGTTACAGTGAACAATAAAGAAACAACTCAATTTGTTGTCTGCACTTAAAACAGAAGGGAAGTTAAAAATGAAAGGATCACTGTTGTAAAAGAAGATACACTTGTTTGTGAAGTATGTAAAAACTAACAACATTAGCAGCTGTGTAAACCAAGGATAAATATTTTTTTGGGGGGAAATTATAATTTTTGAAGGATCTGTTTATGAGTATAGCAATCCAGTTTATCTTTGTTACGTCACTTCCTGAGAGCTCAACGTCGGCACCCAGTATATACTAATGACGTGACGTCACATTCGCGCAACGTCATTAGCATTGGCCGGGTTAAGACGCCGGAAGGAGCGGAGGCTGGAGCAGAAGCTGAAGATGGAGGTAAGTAAGGGGAAAGGGAAAGGGGGAGGTATTTAGAGGGGTAAAGTGAGGGGGGGTTGAGGATGAGGAGAGGGGAGGGAAAGAGACACGGGGGGGTTAGAGAGACACGGGGGGGGTTAGAGAGACATGGGGGGAGAGTGACTCGTGTATAAGCCGAGGGGGCCCTTTTTAGCCTTAAAAAAAGGTCTTAAAATATTTATAAAGTGCCAGCATTGTCTCTAAAGCAATATCTTGACTTGCATGCATGGAACATACAGTACATATATAATACCAAGATGTTAACAAACAAACTCACTGGATTTATATAAATACTAGCGACTTGCCCGTCAAAAATGACGGGGTAATAACATTTTAAGCCATGGCAATGCTGTTTGACACACAATGTAAAGCTTTTTCTACTCTGAGGACCTTCAGCGTTCATTGCGAGCCTCGCGCTGAGAGCCTTTGGCGCTCATAGCGAGCTGCTCAATTTGAAGCTATGGCAATGCTGTTTGACACACAATGTAAATTTTGTTATACTCTGAGGACTTTTGGCGTTCATTGCGAGCCTCTCGCTAATCGCCTTTGGCGCTTATATCGATCCGCTCCTCTCCTTTACTTTTGTTTCTATGAGCGCCTTGTGCTCTCCTGACAAAGACAGATATATGTGTCAATTTTTGTTAGTATAATTATTAATTAATTATTTACTTAAAATAATATGCTTTACCTATTTGTAATTGATATATGCAGCATAGGCTGAAGAGCTAAGTATCTCTTTTTATTTTCCTGCAGCATACAATGTACATTTGGCCTGTTGCTGCTGTGAGGATAAAGTGTCATCAATGTCCGAGCTGTGCATTAGAAATATGCTGGGTGCGCGAGGGCAAACCGTTGCTTTAGTTGTGTAAATCTCCATTTTAGATTTGTAGTGTTAGTGTTGTAAAATGGCTTTGTTTGTCTATGTGCTACGCATGTCTCGTCCATTTTCCGTGATGCCTAAGTGTGTATTTTAGTATTCCGTACGTCCCTGACAAAAGTCGTACGTGTCTGTCGGTGTTTTGCGCATTTCCGGGTCGTGTAGTCTCGTTTTAATTTTTTTCGTCCAACATTTTTTTCCTCGCTTAGGCAATTTAAAATTGTCTAAACTCATTAAATTGTACTTTAATTAGCTTTCAACCTTAGTGGTAGATGTCATGGCTGTCCCCACATGCTCTGTTTGTTTGTTTTTTGTTGTTGTATTATGTATTGTTTTGTGTTGTATTTGAATCTACGCATTTCATCCGTTAACCTCGTATTTTTGAGACCTTGTATTATTTTTTTCTAAGTTCCGCTGGTCTTAATTAAAAGTCGTACGTCCTTGTCAGTGTTTTATGAGCTTTGGGGTCATTGAGCCACATTTCCATTTTTTTTTCGATACCATTTTTTTGCTTGCTTACCCGATTTTCAAGTGGCAAAACTGCCTAAAATCCACATTAATCCACGTGCAACCACACCTGCAGAGGTCCTGGCTGTCCCTCCGTGCTGTGTGTGATATTTTTGTATTTTATTTTTTAAAATTTTCCTAGTTTTTTGTGTTTTTTGCTGTACATGTCTCGGCCGTTTTTGTGACCTCGTATTCTTTTTTTTTCTAAGTCTCATATTTTGTTTTGTGGAAGTCCGTATTTCCTCTTTACGCGTTAGTATTTTTTTTTTCTAAGTCCCGCAGAGTGTTTTTTTTTTGCAAAGTCATGCTTTTCTGTGGTTTATTTTTCCCGAGAGTTAAGCGGCATAGAGCCTCCACTTCCGCAAATGCAGAGCCTCACTTTGCAAGGGTCCGCATTTGCAACCTGCAATGAGCCTTCAAGACAATTGGCAAAGTTTCAATGGGGTTTTTGTTCTGTTTGCCTTCCTCTGGATCAATTAACAATTATTAACAAATAGTCCACATATTAAAAGGATCAGTAGAGATCTAAAAAGGTTGAACTTGATGGACTAACAGTCTTTATTAAACCTCAAATACTATGTAACTATGTAACTATTACATATTTATAGTCTGCAAAATATAGTACAGCAGATGATAATATGGTTCCTGAACAAAACAAGATGGATTCTCAAGTTACAAGAAATCCTGAAGACTATTCTTTGCTTTCTACCTGTGATAACTTGAGCTGGTTTACACTCTGTAATTATGTCCTGGATGCCTCAATATAATGTGCAGTGATCACAATCTTTATGTCTCCGCCTTGGTTAATTAGAAAATACTTTCTGACTTCATTTATAAATACAGCTTGTGTTTTACAACTACAGAATTGCTAAACTTGATTACAGTTTATGTGTACGTACACCACGTTTTTATTCATGCTAATATTATGTTAAAACCTTTGTAAAAGTGGACACTTGGTACTTGTTGTTAATTGGTTCCAGTAGCCATGACTAGAAGCGAAAAGAAAGAGTACCAAGTTCCCATAAGGAGAAATGTAAAGTATGATAAGTATCAAGGTAAAAGATGCCTGCTGAGACATTTCCTTGTGAATTCATTGAATACCAAATTTGATGAGTTTCAAGGTAGACGAATGCCAAGTACCACTGTACTTCAAGTTCCATGATGTTAGAGTTGGTTTGTAAGCTGCAAGCAGAATATTTTGACTAATGCACACATTTATTTTCTGCTTGTCGACATATGAGTATCCAACTTTTTTGTTTTATATGAATGTCTTTACCAGATTACCTAATTTTATCCTCAGTGAAATCATAATATACAATTTACATTTCCACATCTATCTATCTATCTATCTATCTATCTATCTATCTATCTATCTATCTATCTATCTATCTATCTATCTATCTATCTATCTATTTATCTATCTAATCTACTTCCACTTATTGCTATCTATATAAAAGCTAAAAAGGCAATATTTACTACAATTAAAGCATATACAGTGGGGGACATTTTTTTTTGATCCCTTGCTGATTTTGAACGTTTGTCCACTGACAAAGAAGTGATTAGTCTATAATTTTAATGGTATGTGTATTTTAACAGTGAGAGACAGAATAACAAAAAGAAACCAAGAAAAACGCATGTCAAAAAAGTTATAAATTGATTTGCAGGTCAGTGAAGGAAATAAGTATTTGATACCCTATCAATCAGCAAGTTTTCTGGCTCCCAGGTGTCTTTAATACAGGTAGCGAGCGGAGATAAAATGCACCTGTCCACAGAAGCAATCAATCATTTTCCAAACTCTCCACCATGGCCAAGACCAAAGAGCTGTCCAAGGATGTCAGGGACAAGATTGTAGACGTACACAAGGCTGGAATGGGCTACAAGACCATGGCCAAGCAGCTTGGTGAGAAAGTGACAACAGTTGGTGTGATTATTTGCAAATGGAAGAAACACAAAATCACTGCCAGTCTCCGTCGGTCTGATGTCTATGCAAGATCTCACATCGTGGAGTTTCAATGATCATGAGAACGGTGAGGAATCAGCCCAGAACTACACTGGAGGATCTTGTTAATGATCTCAAGGCAAACAATTGGTAACACACTACGCAGTGAAGGAGTGAAATCCTGCAGTGCCCGCAAGGTACCCCTGCTCAAGAAAGCACATGTACAGGCCCGTCTGAAGTGTGCCAATGAACATCTGAATGATTCAGAGGAGAACTGGGTGAAAGTGTTGTGGTCAGATGAGACCAAAATCAAGCTCTTTGGCATCAACTCAACTCGCCGTGTTTGGAGGAGGAGGAATGCTGCCTATAACCCCAATAACACCATCCCCACCGTCAGCATGGAGGTGGAAACATTATGCTTTGGGGTGTTTTTCTTCTAAGGGATAGGACAACTGCACCGCATCAAAAGGACAATGGACAGGGCCATGTACCGTCAATTCTTGGGTGAGAACCTCCTTTCCTCAGACAGGGCATTAAAAATGGGTAGTGGATGTGTATTCCAGCATGATAATTACCCAAAACACACAGCCATGGCAACAAAGAAGTGACCCTAGCCAGTCTCCAGACCTTAATCCTATAGAAAATCTGTGGAGGGTGTTAGAGTTGCCAAACATCAGAGCTCCTGTCTTAAACATAGGTAATTGTTTCTATTACATGGTTCATTTTTTCCTTTGACCTATTTGTTTCTTCTGCTTTCTCAGGAAAGTTTGTCTTTATAAATTAATGATTTTAGATAGCACATTCCCGTTGTGAAGGTAAAAGTCTTGTCTGCATTCAACAATGATCAGTAGAAATCAAACTGGTGTATATCACAGCAGTATAATTGCATAGAAAATATAATAATTTAGAAGATGTCATTTTTTGACACTTAAAAAACAGCAAGTTTTTTAAAGTGAAGCTTTTCACAAAAATGTATTTTAAATATTTGAGTACAATGCTATTTTTTTAATTATACATTGATCATTTAATTATTTATAATTACAATATTAAATATTAAATTCAGTATAAAAAATTAGAGTTAAAGCCTCCAGTTTATTGCCTCCACCGTTTTAAGGTCATCAATGAGGGTTTGGCTAAAAGACAGTTTTAAATGCCTTTACATACAGTGGAATCTTGGTACTTATCGTTCATTTGTTTCAGATAGCATGATTAGTGCCAAAAATAATGAGTACCAAAAAAACTTTTTTTCCATAAGGATTACTGTAAAATTGAAATAATCAGTTTGTGAACCCCAGCAATTTTACACTTTTACTTTTAACTGATAGTGGTTGTTTTCTTGCCCTCTAGCACAACTCCTCTGATCCAGCCTATGTGTCAACTAAGTATCCAGAGGTGCATTTGAGGTGACCTTGGATATTTAGTTGACACAGAGAGCATTCTGGAAGGACCATTTCAATATCCTCCACTGTGCCATTATGATAGATCAGGCCAGGCATGCAGAATCTTACAAGACCGTGAACTCTTCCTGGAGGACATTATGACCAGAATCTTTAACTCCGAGTAACTTTGAGGCACAAGCTACTCTTTGGTTCTTGTAAGTACAAGCTATACTTTGCTTCCTGTAAGTATGACCTACATTTGGGTTCTTCTAAGCACAAGCTACACTTTGGTTCTTGTAGGCACAAACTACTCTTCAGTTCTTGTAAGCACAAGGAACTCTTTGGTGCTCATAAGCACAAGATATTCCTTGGTTCTAGTAAGCATTAGCTACTCTTTGGTTATCTATGCCGCAGTGCCGTGATTTCCTGGAGTGAAAGATGGGGGTGGCATTTTGACTCATACAGCAAGCGAGACGAGTCCCAAGCAAGCATCGAGTGCCAAAGCAATTTTTGCTCATCAAAAAACGTTGAATACCAAATTCAATTACTGTACAATGCTATTAAATAAGACGGCAAACAAACTTACACAGGGTGGAGAAAAAAACTTGTCAAAGGAAATTGCTTTAGCAAATAAATCTCCATCCTATGGAAACAACTTCACTTTGTGCCTCAAAGTTTAGCAGTTACCTGAAAGTCACCTCTCCCACTGACCGTATATTGGGATATCAGCAGCACATCAATGCCTAATTAAGACATCTAGCTCATGTAAAGGCATTACAGTGGTCCTTTCATGTGTTTTTCTTCCGAATTGCTTTTTTTTTTCTTTGCGGTTGAGTATTTTCTCATTAGTCAGTACCTCACCAAGATCAACAACAGTTTTCTATATTTCTTGTCATGTTCATTCTCTTCCTATACATTTCCTGCTAGTAAAACTTTATACACATTTCATTGACATGTAACATTTTCTATACTCTTATTATATTTGTCTCAGTTACATGTTTGACACATACATTTTAGATTTGTGAAAATACTTAATAATATATAATACGTATATATAAAAATAGAAATGTAGAGAAATATGCACAACAAAGCACAAACTTACAAGATTTGGTTACTATATATTATTTCCACAAATCTTTATTTTGTAAAAAGAATAACAATAAGTAAGGACTTTAAGATGGGTTGTACTGTTTTATGATGGGTTATACTTTTATCCATTTCTATGCTTAAAGGATCACTGTAATGTTCCAACAAGACAACCTACTTATTTTAATTATAGACCAATGAAGATCATGGTGTTTTTGGTACACATTGGGCCCTATTAAATTCCAAATGAAATACTGCTGGCTTGAAATTTGCAGGAGTTACAGAGCGATTAAATTAGAAGAGGCCACAATGACATGGCCGGAATCCAAATCTGTAAACCATGATTCTGCACGTAGCATTTCCCGGCATGAACATGATACATTTTTCAAACCCATAGTTATGAGTTTAGAAGGAGCCAATAGTAAAAGAGACTGCCATCATTACGTCACAAAAACATGGAGGTTAGATTTCAATCACACGGGTTTGATGTCTGAGTTGTGATTGGGCCTGCATTCCAGAAATAATGTAATATGAAAAAATCAATAAATATAATATTCTAGTCAATGCAAGTTCTATTATATGTATTAACACATGAATTGCTGGAATCGATAGAAAACAGAGTTTAAACATAAATCAAATTATTTTTTATTGCAGATTTGCAAACTTGAGAATGCTGTGCTACAAATGTTAATAACTTTCATCTCTCTCCCTGTAATTTAAAATACAACAGTGTGTTTATATTTGCTTTTACAGTGCTACCGACAGGAGTTTAAGGCCCTTATGGGTCTTCTCTAGTACCCGTAGGATTTTTATCTACATTTGCCATTTACAGGTTTGAAAACAATTGCAGACTTGAGGACTTGTTGCAATTTAATAGTGATTTGCGATTGTAAGATTTATGGGCTTGAAAGATCAAAGGCTTAGCTGGATCGGAGTTCTGATTTTGGCACATGCGGTTTTTCAGCCTGTAACCCACAGACCCTGCGGGAAGCTAAAATATGCTAATCTAATAGCCACAACTTTTGCAGGCTCCTTTACAGGCTTATGGAACTACAAATAGTTGAATTTAATAGGGCCCATTGTGTCTAAAAAAAAAAAGCTGGCCAAAGCTATTTAAAAGCATGCAAATCAAATTTGAAGATACAGTATATCATATTTTGTTAAAATCTATATTGTTTTCATTTTTTTAAGTAAATTATAAAATATAAAGTAAAACTTTAATATAATTAGCATACTTTAACCTAAAGTACCATCCCGTGAAATATGTCAGTACTGTGAAATCTATACAAAAATAGAAGTAGATTTGTAATAAAATTATAAAACTTACTTAATGACCATTTGAGGAGTTTTTTATTTTCAAATACATAGCTGTCAGATGTTTTTGCCATCTAAGGTTAATAGAACAAATTAACTAACTAACTAAACACTAGTTCACCCCAGGCTTTCTTATTATCCAAACTTCCCAAATCAGTTAATCAGAGGTGCACCCTCTGGGGCCTCATTCATTTAAGGGCAGAGAAATGGCCGCAAATCTGCGATTCCTTGCAGTCGGCTTACGGCCACACATAACGCTACTTCTACGCTGGTATTTAACTGGACAGCGCCACAAGGAGGTCCCTGTTACGGCGATCGCAAACAATGGAATCAGCCATATGCATTTGCCGCAAGCCCGTAAGTCGTGTTTCAAGGCTGCAAAGTCTGAAAACTGTAAATGCAAATATAAATTCAAGACAGCACTGTGAAGCACTGTAAATGATGGGGAAAACAATGGGGGACATGAGGATTAAAGGGACAACATTCTGAAGCTGGTGCATCGCCACAATACAATACTTGATTTCGCGTTTAATTTATGCCCAAAGTCCGACGGGCTTGAATAACTAGTTACAGGCTTGGCGGTTATTCAAGCCCGTCGGACTTTGGACATACATTAAACAGGAAATCAAGTATTGTATTGTGGCGATGTGCCAGCTTGAGATTGTTGTCCCTTTAACCCTCATGTTACCCATTGTGTACCCCATCATTTACAGTGCTGTCTTGAATTTATATTTGCACTAGCGACATGCCCGTCAAAAATGAAGGGGCAATAAAATTTGAAGCCATGGCAATGCTGTTTGCCACACAATTTAAAGCTTTTGCTACCCCAACCCTCCTCCTCAACCCCCCTCCTCAACCTCAACCTCCCTTTAACCCCAACCCCCATCTCAACCTCAACCCCCCTTTAACCCCAACCCCCCTCCTCAACCTCAACCCCCCTTTAACCCCAACACCCCTCCTCAACCTCAACCCCTCTTTATACCCAACCCCCCTCCTCAACCTAAACCCCCCTTTAACCCCAACCCCCCTCCTCAACCTCAACCCCCCTTTAACCCCAACCCACCTCCTCAACATCAACCCCCTTCAACCTCCTCCCTCAACCCCACCTCAACCCCAACAACCCTCCTCAACCCCACCCCCCTCCTCAACCTCAACCACACTCCTCAACCTCCCTCCTCAACCTCAACCCCCATCCTCAACCCCCATTTCACCCCAACCCCCCTCCTCAACCTCAACCCCCCTTTAACCCCAACCCCCCTCCTCAACCTCAACCCCCCTTTAACCCCAACCCCCCTCCTCAACCTCAACCCCCCTTTAACCCCAACCCACCTCCTCAACCTCAACCCCCCTTTAACCCCAACCCCCCTCCTCAACCTCAACCCCCTTTTAACCCCAACCCCCTCCTCAACCTCAACCCGGTATATGCTAATGCCGTGATGTCACATGGGCGCCCCATCATTAGCATATACCGGGTGCCTTGCTTAGGCCTAAATCGAGTTAAATTTGCGTTCCACCTCACTCACAGACGTCCTGGCTGTTGCCCCATGCTGTCTGTGATGTTTTTGTAATTTTGTGTTTTTTGGGTTTTTAGTTTGGTCGCTAATCTAGTACATTTTTGCGTCTCGTATCTTTCTTTTTCAAAGTCCCGCATCTCATATTTTAAAGGCTTGCGACAGCTAAGTGCTACGGTTTAATAACTCACCCCGCTTTGCAAGGCTCTCAGTGATGAGCGCCTTTGGTGCTTATCGTCTAAGTGCTATGGTTTAATGACTCGCCTCGCTTTGCGAGGCTCACAAGCGGCGCTCATACGCACCTTGCAAAGAGTGACAACACCTATCAGTTTGACAACTATTATATGGGATCCCTTATTATGTTGTTGAATTAACTAAATTCAGTTTTGACATTAAAACAATATCCAACTTTCATGCTCAGTAATCTAACACTTCCACTTAACAGTTAATTGTTTTAAAAAAAATAACCAGTTCAAATTAAAATTTATTTATATGTGTATTTTTACTTTCTGTACTAAATTATATATTTTATCTGTTACTTAAAGATTAAACACCTAGGGCCTCATTCAATTGCGATTTTGCCAATTGAATAGGGCTCTAAATAAGCACATAGCATATTTTTTTAAATTAGTTTTTAGTTAGTGAAAACGTTGCTTTTGGATAGATGTTTACTAACTATAAAACGTCTTTAAAAAAATATGTTATGTGCTTATTTAGAGCCCTATTCAATTGGCCAAATTGCAATTGAATGAGGTCCCTACAGCCTTATTAAATTGTGATTCAGCCAATATTTTTTTACAGAAGTTTTTAGTTAGTGAACTTGTATCCAAAAGCAAGGTCTTTACTAACTACAAACTTATTTAAAACAAATACGCTCTGTGCTTATTTAGAGCCCTATTCAATTGGCCGAATCGCAATTTAGTAAGGCTGTTGCTCAGTGAGTTAAGTGACAGCACAAAAATGAAGAGGAAAGACTAGATATACAACATCTGCACTGTTTAGTACATAACAATTTTGTTTTTAATTAACACATCTGTATGTGTTTTGTGATATAATATGATTGTAACAACATAATACTTTTTTATAGACCGCATTGCTTGAGTTATTGCAAGTAACTGTTCTATTTTTATAGAATGCTTCTTAGTACATTCAATTACTTTATGCCCCATTTCCTTCAAAGGGTTAGTCATGTTTTATAGTAAGATACATTATGCAATAGAGGTTTTTAAAATAATTTCACCTTCAGTGCATGACACATTTTTATCGATACAATGAACATATATATTTTTTTTTGCAACTTACTACGCATTTGAAATTCTAAAATGTGTCTAATTTATATATTCTGCAAAGGATTCTGCATTTGCATGAGTATGAAAAAGTTGATGTTCTCATCTTTGTTCTCTGCTGCAACTAAAAAGGATGGAAATGCCACCTTTTAACCATCAAAGCTCATGTTACTGTCCCTGGAGAGTTATGGGTGTTTGGTAAGTCTGCGAGTTTCTATCCTAAGTACTTTGGGAATTCACCATGGACATTGGATTCCTAGCTCAAAGACAGGGCCCTCCTTCCTTTGCTAAATGTTAATCTGTATTTATCATTGTTTGAACCTAATTTATGTACAGCGATACGGAATATGTTGGAGCGTTATAAATAAACTATAATAATAATCAGTCTTAAAACTTCCAGGATAATATGAAAGAAAAATATTTTGTGCAAAACAAAATAACCAAAGTCTTTAGTTAATCTTTTAGTCCATCCCATTGGTAGCTGTGGCTCTAAATTCCTGTTGTGCTTTTGGATGAGGTGATAATATTTGGTGATGGTGTTAGAGTAAGAAGGGAGACACAGAAGCAGCAATCACAGTGATAATCTCAAAAAGTTTCACCCAACGTAGGGCTTCTTCAGGAGCCATTTGGATACTAAGCTACTAAATAGGCTGCAGTTGGTTTGTATCTCACTTCTACCTAGCCCGGTGTAGCCTATCTTATTTTAACAATGGCGTACAAGGCAGACCCTTTTAACCATATTTGAATACCATGATATATCTATAAACTCCAGCTAGCCTCACTTGCAGCTATACCAAGCAGTAGACATATTGAACATTAGAATATCAATTTGGGTATCATGACTTCCAAATAACAAGAGTGGATGATTATTGCTATGTAGAGTTTGAACCCAATTCCCATGTAACTACATACTTATTTCTATTATTTCAATATATATTTGTACCCATTTTTTAGATCTGTTTGCTTTTCACACACATATTGTGGATTCAGCACATACATCACCGATATAAGAAGTTCGAAACTTTCATATATAACCCATGTTCGTAACATTATTAATAGGAAAGAATAAATCTCCAATTATATATATATTAAGATTTAAAATTACCATTAATAAATATATGTGGTATGTAATATAAAATCTAAAAAATCTGTCGACATGTCTTCTACTGAATACTTGTCATATTTTAATTAAGCTGTTAATGAGAATAACTGTATGTCTTTTTCTGTGCTCTGAACAGAACAGTGTCACTATTACGATGATTAAGAGATGATTGATTTTGTTAATTTGCATTGTAATGATTGTGATTTGAATACTTAAAAATAAAATATTATACAGAAAGTGTGTATAATTCCTAGTCCTTTTATGAAAACTAAAAATATGAGCCGCCAACCTATAAAACCTGCCACTATAGAAATTAAGTAAAAATAAAATAGGTGTACAGAATTGCAGCATTGATATAGCTTGCAAATAGAGGACACATATTCTATTTAGTTATTTTCCCAATGGAATGACACACCGGGTTTCACAGTCCTATTTCAGTTAAACTCCTGTATGTTAAGGTGTAAATCCACTTTACAATATGCACTGAAGGTCAAACAATATGGAAAAACTCAGCATTTTTTAAATTAACTGTTATTTTCTTTTTTTAAATAGCTGTGAGTGCTGATTTAGTGACCTACATGGTTGAATGTATTTTTCTAGAATATACAAAAATTTTGATTTGCTTGGAGATAATATGTCACAGATATTTGTATTTCTTTGGTTTTCAATCTTTGGTTGAGGAACATGTTGTAAAAGGTTGAAAAGCTTAAGCCTAGTCTCCAACTTCAATGACCACAGTAGATGAAAAAATGTAGATGTTGTGTGAGTCATGAGTATGAAAGCATTTTTAGGTAAAATCTTTATTATAGTTGAAACTGTGGTGGAAAGATGTCATGTTGGTGTATTACTTCTTGCTGGGTTGGAGGGAAAGTGTGTGTTCTACTATTTTTTATTATCTATACATGATTAGAGGAGGAGGACTTAACTAGTTGGAGGTTTCAAATAAAATGTTAGCTTTAGAAACCTCCCCCTCCCTTCCATGGACTAAGAGGAAGCCTGCATCCTTGCTTATGCCCTCTTGTGTCTTGAAGGAAATATGATTGTCGTGGCAACTACCATGCACTATAAGCATCTACTAAAAAGAAAATGGGCCTCATTCAATTGCTATTTGGCCAATTGAATAGGGCTCTAACCAAGTACATAGCATATATTTTTTTAAAAAGTTTTTAGGTTGTGAAAACCTTGCTTTTGGATAAAATTTTACTAACTAAAAACTTCTTTAAAAAAAATATGTTATGTGCTTATTTAGAGCCCTATTCAATTGGCCAAATTGCAATTGAATGAGGGCCAATGTTATTTGAAAATGCTTTTATGCCTATTGTTTTTACAGCTGCTGATGTTTTTGGTTTGTGACATATTTCCCTTGCATGTGAAGTTTTTGTTAATTTACAATGGTACTTTCAGTGATCTGTACAGAGAATAATGGGAATTAATGAGAATAATAGGAGTTAAAGAAATCTATTTTCTATGGAGCCTGGTTGTCAATTGATCATAAGTTCTAAAGGACCATTGTAGTTCAAGAGAAACTGAATGATTAAGTATGTAGCAAACTTAAAAACCTTTTTAGAGAAAATCTGAATTTTTAAAGATTCTATTTATGTATTCAAGAGTGCATCTTGCTAAATCCTGATAGCTGGAGTCAGAGATTTCTGTTTTTATTATCTCGAAATAGAGGAACGGGAGATGAGGGAGAGGTGAGGAGATATGTGAATTTCCTATTATTTCTCTATAAATTTGTCTATATATGCAACCTTTATTATTTATTTGTTATTTATTAAACTTTTTTTTTATTAAAAGCTGGCTTTATGACTTTTTCCTACAAAATGATGCTCTTAGTCAAACTCAAAGTTTTAAAACATATACAGTATATATATATATATATATATATATATATATATATATATATATATATATATATACACAGTGGATATAAAAGGTCTACACACCCCTGTTAAAAAAGTCAGTTTTCTGTGCTGTAAAAAAAATGAGACAAAGATAAATAATTTCAGAACTTTTTCAACCTTTAATGTGACCTATAAACTGTACAACTCAATTGAAAAACAAACTGAAATCTTTTAGGTGGAGGGAAGAAAAAAAATAAAAAAAAAAATAATGTGGTTGCATAAGTCTGCACACCCTCTTATAACTGGGGATGTAGCTGTGTTCAGAATTAAGCAATCACATTCCAAATCATGTTAAATGGGAGTCAGCATACACCTGCCATCATTTAAAGTGCCTCTGATTAACCACAAATAAAGTTCAGCTAGTTTGTCTTTCCTGAAATTTTCTTAGTTGCATTCCACAGCAAAAGCCATGGTCCACAGAGAGCTTCCAAAGCATCAGAGGGATCTCATTGTTAAAAGGTATCAGTCAGGAGAAGGGTACAAAATAATTTCCAAGGCTTTAGATATACCATGGAACACAGTGAAGACAGTCATCATCAAGTGGAGAAAATATGGCACAAGAGTGACATTACCAAGAACAGGAGCTCCCTCCAAAATTGATGAAGAAAACTGGTCTGGGAGTATACCAAGAGGCCTACAGCAACATTAAAGGAGCTGCAGGAATATCTGGCAAGTACTGGCTGTGTGGTACATGTGACAACAATCTCCAGTATTCTTCATATGTCTGGGCTATGGGGTAGAGTGGCTACAGCCAGGCTACATTTTGCAAAAACACACCTGAAGTCTCCCAAAAGCATGTGGGAAAAGGTGTTATGGTCTGATGAAACCAAGGCTGAACTTTTTGGCCATAATTCTAAAAGATATGTTTGGCGCAAAACCAGCACTGTACATCACCAAAAGAACACCATACCCACAGTGAAGCATAGTTGTGGCAGCATCATGCTTTGGGGCTGTTTTTCTTCAGCTGGAACTGGGGCCTTTGTTAAGATAGAGGGAATTATGAACAGTTCCAAATACCAGTCAATATTGGCACAAAACCTTCAGGCTTCTGCTAGAAAGCTGAACATGAAGAGGAACTTCATCTTTCAGCATGACAACGACCCAAAGCATACATCCAAATCAACAAAGGAATGGCTTCACCAGAAGAAGATTAAAGTTTTGGAATGGCCCAGCCAGAGCCCAGACCTGAATCCGAATGAAAATCTGTGGGGTGATCTGAAGAGGGCTGTGCGCAGGAGATGCCCTCGCAATCTGACAGATTTGGAGTGTTTTTGCAAAGAAGAGTGGGCAAATCTTTCCAAGTCAAAATGTGCCATGCTGATAGACTCATACCCAAAAAGATTGAGTGATGTAATAAAAGCAAAAGGTGCTTCAACAAAGTATTAGTTTAAGGGTGGGCATACTTATGCAACCATATTATTTCATTTTTATATTTTTTCTTCCCTCTACGTAAAAGATTTACCGTATTTTTCGCCCTATAAGACGCACCGGCAGATAAGACGCACCTAGTTTTTAGAGGAGGAAAACAAGAAAAAAAAAATCTGAATCAAACACAAATACACTCAAACACAAATACACTTTACACACAGATACACACCTACATTACACACAAATATATATATATATATATATATATATATATATATATATAGATAGATACACATACATACATATACATACACACATAAATATACACACACATACATACATATATACACACACATACATACACACACACATGCTGTGGGAATTGTGGGTGCTGGAATCCAATGTTGAATCAAATGGAATCTAAATCAACCAACCAGCCAACAAAATCCCTTGCCTACTTAAACCTTTTTTTTAATGGATAAACAAATGCAGAACACATGCTCTTATTTTCCAAACCAGCATCAATTTGATTGATAAAAACATGGCATCCTTGAGGCATAAATTGTCTGTGAAGATAAGTATTTTACCTGAAAGGGTTTTATGCCCATGATTTATACAGCTGTTAATTTGTTACAAATTTCACAAATATCTAAAGTTTTATATCCTTACCTTAGCATATAACCAGTATGTATATAGATTTGGAGATTTTGTATTTTCTATACATGTTGCATATGCAAAACTAAGAGTCTGGTAAACTCTATGCCAGCAAAATAATTATTTTCTCATTTGTATTTTTCTTTGTACTTAACCCCTGTATTGTGCTACTGAATATGTGTCACGTTGCAAATAACAGAGAATATAACTAAAATGTTTTAAAAAAGTAAAACAATGATACAGCCTTTACTATGATGCAGTAGACGCTACCATTTTGGGGCTGTATTATATGACTCTCGTAGAATCTTCCGTGAGGGTCCGTGCCCTATAGAAAATTTTAAAAGCAAGTTTGTGGAACTAATAAATGGCTCTAGTAAAATAACTCTGATAAAAGTTACTGTCTTGCACCCAGGAAGTATTGCCCCTAGCTCTCTAGCTCTAATGTATGGTCCCCACCTGCCTAATGTATTGTAATAGCTGACTCCAAGTCTGAAACTCTGCAACATCTATAGCAATGCAACACTACCCACTATCTAATATAAACACATTAGCTCTAACATCCTCCCACCCATATCTATTCATCCAGGGAATGTGTTAAATATTAATAAAAAAATATATTTGATAGTTTATCACTCCTCTATCAAGCCTTGCTTCCTACTCATCTTAACTATTCCCCATTTTGTCTCTAGGGCCTGCTCAACAACTGGGGAGATGATTGGGTACCACCTTCCTAAGACCTTGTGCTTTGGGGTGGGGCCCATTAACCCTGTTATCTACCCTGAATAAATAAGAGCCCATGAGATCCCAATAGGTCCTCGTAGCACTTATGGAGATAATGATGAGACCATTGGGGTACTTAGGAGCCCTCATAGGGGATTGGTACTATAGGGGTCTATTAGGATCCACATGGGGCGCTTCTTAATTATTTTGGTTAGGTAAAACAGTAAATGAGGAATTAATAGGACCACCCTATCCTCCTTGGGTTTAGGGGGTGTCACAATCTGCTTCTTCAAGGGGACTTGATATGAACCTAGTTCAAACCTACCCCAGCAGAATCATGTAGTTCCTGTTCTCTGTGGAACAGAATCTGGCTTCTGCAGAGGGCAAGGTCCAAAAGGTACTGGCAGAAAATAAACCCTTTTTTTTTCATTTTTGCTTAAAGAGTCCTTTTAAAGCAAATGAATAGCCATGTTGGAACAAAAGGTTATGTATAAATGCATGTTAATATGAACATAACTCTATGTGTAAGTTTTTGTTTCTTGAAAATAGATCATAACTGAAGAAATATAATAGTGTGAAGTATGTTACACACTAGCACGAGCACCCATGTAAATCATGAACACTAGGGGCAATAATAGAGCAGGTTAAGCAAGGCTTTAAATATAATGACATACTGCCACTTTTGAGCCTATTCTAGGGAGGGAAAAGTTGTCCTGTGTGAAATCTTATCTGAATCTACTAGTGAATCAGCAAATCCCCCTCACTCCTACCCCCCCCCCTCTTTCAATGTAATAATCATTAGGAAAACAATCCCACTAAAAAGTCTAAAAGCAAGCAGGAAGCATTAAACACAATCATGGCATTCTTCACAAACAGTGCCTACTCAAAGCTAATGGTATTATGTCCATGGCTTGCACAGCTGTGAGTTTGTTACATACTTCACAGTGGTCCTTTAATAAGTTTGATTCAGTTTTAAGTCATTTTTGTCCAACAATATTTTGATGTGCAATGTGTTCGGTCTACATTTTTGTAAGATATTGGTTCTAAGTGGATGATACATTGTACAGATTTGCAAAATGTGTGCAGTCAAGAACTGATCCTTTCAATCATGATTTATCAGCTCAGAATCCATGTAGAAACACATAATTGCTTTCCTTGAAGATGAATGTTGATTTCACAGTAGTTCATAAGTTTTATGAATATGCATTGCCTACCCTTTCACGGAACACTTATTAATCTATTGGCGCCCAAGGGAAGTATAATATATTGATTAAAATTGCAATTCAGGAAAAATTGGATTGAGCAAGAAAGTCTTTAAATGGAAATACATTTAAAACTGCCTAAGTAAGCCCTTTTGTGTTATGGAATAGTTTGTTAAAACATTAAACATGTATAAAATGTTCTTTTCTGCTGTAATTGCTCTTTATTAAAGTATGGCTTAAGAAGAAGAAAAAATAGCAATTGAAGATTAAATGGACTTTGCTAATCTAATGTATTACTTTTTCATAAGACAATGTGGTATCTTACTTACTTACTAAAGTCTAAACCCCTGGTAACCAATTGATGCCAGTTAGCTAACTTCCTAAACTGACAGAGACTGCCATTCAAATAATAAGTGTGGTATTAAAAAAAATGTATTTAGTGTAATATTTCAATAGTCTATTTACCAGACATTTTTGTAGAGGAAGCAACAGGTTGAGTATGTATCATGCCACTTTAAATTAGTTACTGGATAAGGTTATATACAAAACTTTCACAACCAGTTCCCTTAATCATGCTGACATTAAGGTTATCTTTAAGGGCGAGTTCTACCTAAAAGCAAGTATATTTTAAATTAAAAAGCAAAATTAGGTAAGATTAACTATTAATAAGTTGTGAATCTGACATAGTTAGCCAACTACTCCTCTATGTTTTTTTGTTTGTGAGGGAGAGTAGACAATGTCTCAGGTAATAACAGTTCATAATACATATCCTAATATGTTACACATTTGGTACTTACGGCACACACACATAAAATAAAATAAGACGTATATCACTGTATAAAAGCCTGAACTCAGTAAATAATGAAGCGGCATCTGTGTAGTGATGACTTTTCATGGATAAGTGAGATCCTCTCATAGAGAAGTGTATTCAGTAGACCATTGGTTCCCAATTTCTGAATTGGCTCAAATTACATTAATTTTATTTAATTTGTATTGCTGTTTTTTTGTAAGCTCAGGAACCATGGGTTGATCTCTGCATTAGGGTACTTTCTCCATTGCTTCAATAACCCATTACTGCTAAATAGTTAAATGACAGTAAACCATATTCAACAGCTTTAAAAGGTTTCTGTAATGAAAGTTCATATAAGATCAGGTTGTATGCAATATACTATAATGCAAATCATGGGTATAATGCATTTTCCAGTTCAATTTTCCAAGTGTATACTTGTGGTTTGGCTTTTGATAGAATCTGTAAGTTAACTAAGCATACTATATATTTTAAATTAACTCGAGGCTTCAATTATAAAACAAAACATGGACAGATAACAGATAACATTATGAATTATACATTAGTAGATATGTGATTTGTATCACAATGCAATGTTGATCTAATATTAGTTATTAGTTTAGGAATTGGTACCTCTTATAGCAAAATGATTGTGAGGTTTGCACCTCATTGCAATTTAAAGATATTAGTGAATACTGTGATAATTATGGCAATGACAAGAAGAGAACCCTAGTGTTGTATTCACTTTGTCCATTAGTGAACATTGTGAATATCAGGGCCGTATGAAGCTTTTTGGAGCCCTTAGGCAGTGAAGTGGAGGATCCATTTTTGCCTTTGTTGTAAGTGTAAGTTCCCTTTCCTGTTGTAACTGTCTTGTTCTAAGTGATTATCCCCTGGTAGCCAGTCTATGAACGGCAACATTTCATTTTTTTTTAAAGCCAGGAACCATTTTTTTAAGAGGTGGTGCCCCCCACATGCCCCCCCCCCCCCCCCCCTGGGCATTTGCCTAGTTGGCCTAATGGGTAATCCAGCCATGGTGAATATGTGTATAGTCTTATAGATAAGATGCAAGACACATATACGTTATAATTAGACTAATGTGTGTTCTGTAGTTAAACGTATAGAAAAAGAAACACCAATATTTGATATAATAATTCAACATATAAACTATAAAATATATGCAAACAACATGGCAGAAGTATAGGCATTTATTTACTTTGACCTAAAACAATGCACTGTATGCTTACTGTAGATAGAGTGGAAATGGGCAGTAAGATAAGAGGATAGAAACAACCCTGAACAAAACATATATTTTGTTTTGGATTGTTCAGACTTAAAGTAGAATCATTTCCAATTAGTAAGTACAAATATTTTATATTCATCATTCTGATTAAGCGAGAACAAAGATAGCCATAACATAATTGAATAGTAAGAAACAATTGATCAGTTAAACAGGATTACCCTTTTTTGTTCTTCCATGGTCAGATAATCAGTGGCCAGTGGAAGTAACATTGGTGGAAGAATATTTAGCAAAAAAACCCAATGCTGGCCTACTGGCTCTAGCCCCGCTATTGTCCTGTTTCCTCACAAGTGCCAAGCTTCACCTAGCCCTTACCAGCTTGTGTCCTTTAAGAATGTTGGATTTCACCTTAGTTACCAATGTTACTGTTATGGATTATGGTCAGTGGTATGAAAATATATTTCACAGATGGAACAATTAGTGGTTGCTTGTGTGTTCGTATTTGGTTCAATACTGTATAGAAAACAGAAATGGGATGTTATCTGTTGCTGAACTAAGGCCATGGGTGCTATCTAGGGTCATTGTAGGACTTTGCTAATTAAATGCTTTCAACATTTTTTTTCTTATATTTAATTTGAGAATTGTCAATTTTTTACATTTTTTTTTTCTAAAAAAAAACAACTTTTGTTTCTGATTAAATAAAATTCAAACATGCCTAATGTGATCAAGCCTAGCATCTGAAGATGGTGGATGGAACAATGTCAGAGAGTATACAAGACTGGAAGAGACCTTATTCCCTCAGGTTAAATCTTTTTAGATCTCTTCTGACTGATGTTTTGCTTTTATTGATCAAATGGAAACCTAAAAAAAACAAACATAATGCAACAGGGATAGAAACAGTCCTACAGACAGAAAAACTAATATTTCAGCAAAACAGAATGGGAGCATTTGCAACTAACTTAAATATCTCTTTGTCATAATAGTGCATTATTAAAACATTAATTTGACATGGCTTTAGTAGGTTGTTGTGTAAACTAAACATTGATCTTGCATCAGTGAGCTTCAAGGTATACACTATGAACCACAATTTGTGGATGATATAGTTAACATTCGACTAAAAAAAAATCTAGTACATTATTCAACTTGCATCATCTCCTTAGTTCTAATTGAAGGGATATAGTTCTGCCAAGATCCAAATGATGCAAAAGATATGGCTTTCATCCAAACCCACAAACTCCATCAATTAAATTAAAGCTGTAACTTTTTATTTGCTTCTGGTAGACTGTTTGTCTCTAGGGTCATTATATAGTTGTTCTTCTATTGATGTACAAGCAGCAGCATCTTCTAGTCTACTATTCCATATGGTATAAAAATGACAGCAATAGAACCATCACTATTTGATCTTTGTACAAAGTAAATGCTTGGATATATATTGCTGTTGATGCTTATGTAATGTATCAATTCTACAAAGATAAGCTGCTGTAATAATGTGGAGACTGACGCGTTTCATGATTTCATACAGCCTCTCAGAAATTCAAGGTTGGGCTTAAATTTTTTTACAGCTCTTCAAGTAGTTATAAGCCTTGCGGATTTTGCATCCACCACCCACTTTGACAATAGGTTCACAAACCCTTTCTAAACTAGCACAACAAAAGACCTTTTAAATTACTAATATAAACAGTAGTATTCACTCTTTCCTTCACTGCAATGAAGGCAAGGAAACTTGAACTTGTTTTTTGGCCTAGATATTTTTTTTACAAATGGAGCGAGAATTTATCTTTTAGTTCAATATTTTTCTCTGCTTTTGCCAGATTATGTGGGGTTAACAATTTCCCTTTGGGAAGCTACAGAAGGACTGATTGAGATGATATTGTATTGGAGAGTAGAGAGGAATTGCAGATTGTGTTTTAAGTTGATGGCTCTTTTTGTTTGTATTTATTCTTCTCTCTCTAGATTTTAAATTTTCCTGAACTGTTCTCCAAAAACTGTTATGTATGTCTTTTCTTTCAAGTGCTCCGACGTGAGATGGCGTGCAAGAATAATAGTGGATTAGGGACAAAGGAAATGGAAAATATGGGCCACACATTAAATTTGAATGCAAGGAGAAATGAGGGGTGTGTAAGACTCTCATGCACCTCAGTCCTTCATTTATTCCTACAATCACAGCATGAAGAATATCAAAGTATATGGTTTAATCCTTGCATAGTGTCTGTTACATGAGGTGAACCTGGTTGATTTGCAAAATATCTTCCTACCTATAGTATATATTGTGGTTGATATTCTTCCCATCACATTCTTATTTAACCATTTGACTTTTGAATCAGTCCAGAGTTAATTAGGGTACACTTTTTTTGAAGGGGACCCAGACCAGTTGTTGCTGTCTACGATCCATTTATGCTTCTTTAAAGGCTAAATGTGGTTATTGTCATTTGTTTGATCTTTGTGTCTGAATGCAAGACTTTCTGGTGCGACCATGTCTTCAATATTATAATGCCACTTAGAGATAGATAGAGTGCCTTGCAAAATTATTCACCACCTTGGCTTTTTACCTATTTAGCCTTAACATTACAGCCTTAAGTTCAATGTTTTGTTAATCGGAATTTTATTTGATGGATCAGAACACAATAGTCTAAGTTGGTGAAGTGAAATGAGAAAAATATATACATAAAAATTGTTTTGGAAATAGAAAACAGAAAATTGGCTTCTGAGTATGTATTCACCCACTTTGTTATGAAGCTCAGAAAAAGCTCTGGTGCAACCAAATACCTTCAGAAGTCACATAATTAGTGAAATGATGTCCACCTGTGTGCAATCTAACTGTCACGTGATCATGGTCACATATACACACCTCTTTGGAAAGGCCCCAGAGGCTGCAACAGCTAAGCAAGAGGCATCGCTAACCAAACACTGCCATGAAGACCAAGGAACTCTCCAAACAAGTAAGGGACAATGTTGTTGAGAAGTACAAGTCAGGGTTAGGTTATAAAAAAAATATCCAAATCTTTGATGATCCCCAGGAAAACCATCAAATCTATCATAACCAAATGGAAAGAACATGGCACAAAAGCAAAGCTGCCAAGAGACGGCCGCCCACGAAAACTCATGGACCGGGCAAGGAGGGCATTAATCAGAGAGGCAGCACAGAGACCTAAGGTAACCCTGGAGGAGCTGCAGAGTTCCACAGCAGAGACTGTAGTATCTCTACATAGAAAGGCAATAAGCCGTACCCTCCATAGAGTTGGGCTTTATGGCAGAGTGGCCAGAAGAAAGCCATTACTTTCAGCAAAAAACAAAATGGCACATTTGGAGTTTGTGAAAAGGCATGTGGGAGACTCCCAAAATGTATGGAGGAAGGTGCTCTGGTCTGATGAGACTAAAATTTAACTTTTCGTCCATCAAAGCAAACACTATGTCTGGCGCAAACCCAACACATCACATCACCCAAAGAACACCATCCCCACAGTGAAACATGGTGGTGGCAGCCTAATGCTGTGGGGATGTTTCTCAGCAGCCGGGATTGGGAAACTGGTTAGAGTTGAGGGAAAGATGGATGGTCCTAAATACAGGGATATTCTTGAGCAAAACCTGTACCACTCTGTGCGTGATTTGAGGCTAGGATGGAGGTTCACCTTCCAGCAGGACAATGAACCCAAACACACTGCTAAAGCAACACTTGAATGGGTTTAGGGGGAAAATGTAACTGGTTGGAATGGCCTAGTCAAAGCCCAGCCCTCAATCCGATAGAAAATCTGTGGTCAGACTTAAAGATTGCTGTTGACAATCGCAAACCATCCAACTTGAAGGAGCTGAAGCAGTTTTGCAAGTAGGAATGGGCAAAAATCCCAGTGGTAAGATGTTGCAAGTTTATAGAGACTTATCCAAAGCAACTTGGAGTTGTGATTGCCGCAAAAGGTGGCTCTACAATAGTTATGCAGATTGACTTTTTCTGTTATTTTGTCCTATTTGTTGTTTGCTTCACAATAAAAAAAAAAGCAAAAAACATTTTTAAAGTTGTGGGCATGTTCTGTAAATTTAAAACACGGAAAATGCCAAGGGGGTGAATACTTTTGCAAGGCACTGTAGATAGCTAGATACAGATAAAGAGAGAAAAAATCCAGGTTAACTCTAAGTAAGATTAGCAACAAAGGGACCCCACCACAGAAACCTTAGTACACTTTTGCATTTCATGGAACCATAATTGAGACCATACTTCCTTTCTTTTACATATTACTTACAATTTCAAAAATAGTATGTATTACTTATTATTTCAAACTGAGTTTCTCTATACCAATTAGTTTAATATATTTTAATATATCAATAACTGCACTATATCCGTGTATCTTACAAACTCTGTTATCTTTATTAATGTTTATTTTTTTTAAGTGTTTAATCTGTAATTAATATTTATAATTTTGTTCATTTGCTTAGCCTTGTAATGATAAATAAATTACTCCTCATAGAAATTGTATTATTCATGTTTTTTCTCATCTAATTAAATCTATATGTGTCTTCAAGGTCTCTCTTCTAAAACTGACTAAATGATATCTAATGATCTATGACCGTTCCTGGATGGTTTCGTGACAAATACATGTACTCCTGCTGTATGTATCTGTCTCATGCAGCAGTGGAGCATTTCAGATTTTACAGTAAATCTTCTTCACGATATGCCAGAGCACAAAATCTTTAGGGGATAATAAATCCTACAATTTAGGAATATTCTGGACATATATTTCTGATATATACTTTTTGAGCATTATGTCTTATAGGCAGAAATAATCTTACATTTTGTAATGTTAACAAAGAGCAAAATATAATTTACACATTAAACTTTTTCTTAGAATAGTTCTCTTCTGGGTTAGCACTCTGAATCCAGGGTCAAAAAAAGGTTAAAAACAGTAGTGAAATAATGGAATTTAAAAAGTACTATTCTGAAGAACATGCAAAATATTCTGGAATGAAAAATAAAATAACACAGCTGCTAATTTATTATCTTTTGTATGCACCTGTGCTGCTGTGTGATCTACCATTTAGTTTTCTGCTGTTTTACTACCTAAGGTAAGAGGATAATTTGAATATTGGGGACATTTTGGGCAAGAATAACTGGCAGTATATTCATTAAGTGTACTATAATGCATATTAGTTTACAATGAGACATCCTCCTGAAAAAGTAGCAGGCAGGATAAAAGAAAATGGTTCTCTGCAGCAATGATTAATTTGTTTTATTGGAAAAAAGTGTGATGTTTATGAAGGTTCACTTAGCACCTAGCTATCAAACAGCAAGTGACATCATAAGTAACAAAATAGAGCACCAAATAGACTCACTGAGAAGCGATATCAAAACAACGTAAATAATCAGTGAAAATTCAGTCCATTTGGCAGAACTTTGTTCAATATATATAGAGAGAAAAAAATTGACCATAAAGCTACTTCAATTAGAAGGCCAGTTTAGACAACAACCTCTGGAGCCGGCAAGACCCATTATAGTGTACTCCACAAGATACACGTGACAACTGAATGGAGGTACAACCGGCCACAGCAAGTTTATTACATTTAACATAATTAGCATGCAAATAATATGCAAATAACCTAGGAAGGGGGAGGATCACCAGGCTTTGGCAGCAACCCCCCTATACCTTGAGTCTGCCCTCAGGGCCCATCACCATAAAAGATTGTCATACCATTCTGATTCTCTTCTCTCATTTTTTTTTTTATAATTCCATCTTTTTCTTTATTTTTATTTTTTTAAACACAATAATAGCGGTCATACAATATATAAACTTAACAAAGAATTTTAATTTAGAGAGGGAGGGTGGGTGGCTCCTCAGATGCTGAATATTTACACAAAGAAATAGAGCATTCTTAAGCTAGTAACTATTCCCTTGGAACATAATACAAAAATAGTTGGCTCCAGATATAATAAGGAAAAGACTGAGCATGTAGTTAAAATATAGCCTTTTTAAAATAAACTGTAAACATAGAATTAATATACGTTGTAAAAAACATATAGAAACAAACAAAAGTCCTGCGTCTATATATTTATATCAAGTGATAAAAGTACTATGACTGTCAGATTAGCTCATATTACATTTGTCATAATGCAAAATAACAAACATCAATAGCAATATGATCTACAGATGTTAGAAATTGTAGTAACTACACACCCAGCCATCTACAGGGATCAATATCTGTCTATCTACAGCCCTACAAATACTCAGTTGTAGTGGAGGTTGCTGGAACCCACCACTTACCCCCTATGTGCTAGCATTGGAGATAAACTGCGTGCTACTCCGGGTACTCTTATGTTTGAGCGTCTGACGTCATAACTGCGGGACCACCAGAGTTGCAGAGTTGAAGGTCTGACACATTCGTTTTGTGACTGCTTCCTCTGAGACCTGTAAGAGGAAGTAGAGGCATTGCGTTGAAATCAGGTAAGTAGTAAATTGAATGACTGACTTGATTAACCATTGTTTTGTCTTTCAGATCGGTCTGCAGCAATAGGAAGAGGGTATAAGGGCTGCATAACACCTTCTAAGAACATCTCCCCACCTATTATTGAGCATACAATTCGCCATCAATATGTATAAAGAAACAAGGACAACTGCAGTTATAATAAATTGTATCCAATATCACTAAACATCTATCAGGAGCTTAATTGTGAGCATCTATCATTCATTAAAGTGTTGTCTCAAATAAAGATAACTTTAGCAAAATTGTATCCTGTATTTATTATATATGCTATTGTATACATAAAAAGAAGATATATAACTATATTGACAAATGAACTCTCTATCAACTTTATTATATAAGATCAGAACTAAATATCTGTATATATATTTTAAGGCACAGTACTTCTAATCCCTCATGGTTATAGAGTATCAGCTGAGCTCTATACTATTATATATGAACTTCCAAATATAACATGATGCTGGGTAGAACTTTGTCAAATGATAGCGTAGTCTGTGTACATACAACATACCATATAAATAAATAATCTTTTATTTGAGGTGTATCCGATATTCACAAATATAATGTGAAATAGTTGCAGTAGTCTATATTCCAAATATCCTAGTTAAATGGTTTGGATGAGCAATAACAGAGCTATGAAAATTACATATATAAGGACACATGTTCAGTTAATTACCACTAGGATTAAAGCAACAGCCTAGAGTTGCAAATACCCTTTTATAGATTTGATCTATGACTCTCTACTATTCCTAAATAATTCATATGATATAACTGATAAGTATGATTAACTGATGTCAAAATTAGTAAGGCCGAGTCTTTCTAAAGATTAGTCTGAAATAGCTCTTCTTTTCTAAGATGTTATAAATATGCCGTAAAGTTATTATTCTCATTTAGACCGGCTGGGATCACAGTGTACATCATAGTGTACCATTTTGTCTCTGATTTTAGTAGCTCAAGTTCAAATTGCCTTTTCTTATGCCAAGGTTGATTTTCAGCAGAAACCAACATTTAATCATTGGTTTAGAACCATGCACCATATTAAAGTGTTTGGCCACTGATGTTATTGTTTTGTCTTTACCTAGGTCCTTCATACTGTTCCTGATGTTTTTCAGATGCTCGCGTAGTCGGCGTCTCATTTCTCTGGTAGTCATGCCGATATACCACAGTTATCACAAGCATTCTAAACAGTACAAAACACCTTGAGTTTTGCAATAAAAAAATCCCTTTAAATGGATTTCTTTGCCAAGTCTGTCAATCATGCAGTCCTTCTTAGTCATGTATTGACAGAATTTACACTGGCCACAGCCAAAGGTTCCATTTGGAAAGCTGCAGGACCTGATCTTTTTCTTTCTTTTAAAATGACTGCGTACCAGAAGATCTTTCATACTCTTTGATCTTCGCCATCCCATCTGGATCTTATCTCCAACAATGGTTTTCAGATCAACATCAGTTCTCAGAATATCTGCATGTTTATTGAGAATATCCCTTATATGTTTCCAGTCTTAATTGTAAGTTGCAATGAACCTAACCGGTTCATCTTTCTTGAGACGTGGTCTAGGACATAGCAGGGTTAGATCCACCGGGATAGCTAATTTCATAGGAAGAACATGTTAACTGGACTCATGTAATGTGCTGTTGGTAGCTGTAGGTTTTCTATAAATGTCTGTGACAATGTTTCCATCTTCTCCTTTACATACAGTTATGTCCAAAAAATCCACTGATCTTTGATCTATGTGGGAAAATAGTGTCAAATTAGTTTTGTTGACATTCAACATGTTAATGAAAGATTCAAAACCAGCACTTGGTCCATCCCATAAAATCAACAGATCATCAATGTACCTTAGACATAAGATTATTGATTATTGTTGCAGAATACAGGCTCTCTCTCCCACCATCCCAGATAAACATTGACAAAAGTGGATGTGCATGCAGATCCCATCGCTGTTCCCTGCTTTTTAAGGTATAATCCATTGTTGAAAATAAAATAGTTGTGACGTAGAACAAATCTTTGGAGTTTCATCAAGAATTTGTTCCTTTCCATATTATGGGGAAACTCATCTTCAAGAAGTAATCAATGGCATTGCAGCAACCTCATTGTTGGCAATGTGCGATGTTGAAAGCTTATATACATCGATCAACCAAGTATTTTGGATTAAGGGTTATGCTCTCTAATCTTTTAGTACGTCCACCGTATCTCTCACATGCGATGGTAAGCTGAGGACTTATGAGCGTAATTTCAAATATAGAAATTGACTGGCCTTCTCACTTAAGCTTCCTTTTCCCAAAATTATTGACCAGGGGGTCTTTTTTTATTCTTGTGTACCTTAGGTAACATATAAAATGTTGCAATTCTGGGATGAGTGATGGACAAAAAATTATCTTCTTTGCTAGAGATCAAATCTTGTTTTTTGGCTTCTGATATCATTCTGTTATATACCCTCAGGTAATCTGTAGGATCACCTAAAAGTTTGGTATAACATTTCTGATCTATAATTGTCTCTATGCTTCTTGTATGTATATATCCACAGGCTAGATGACAATATTACCTCCTTTGTCTGAGGATTTGATGATTATTTCAATTTCTCCAGTCACAACTTTAACAAATACATCAACTGCTGGGCACCCTGAGATGGTTGGATTGAACTTAGATTTGATTCGGAATTTGTCTGTTGGATTATCATCCTAAATTGTTGCTGTCGGTTTCAATATTGGATTTAGCATCTAAAGGAACGCTATATTTAATGAGATTGCCATCTTTGTTTATGAAGAATTTATTTACAAGTAATTTTCATGTGTATAGTTGTAGATCTTTAATGACATCAAATAATGCAAATTATTTGTTTGGAGCAAAGGGTAAACATTTCTTTAGTAATATGATTTGGGATGTATTGAGTACTCTGGAGGATAGGTTGATAATATGGGTTTCTTCAGATTCTACCATCTTCCCCTCCATGACCAATATCTCCCTTGATGTGTCTCTTCTCACTCTCTTGTATCCCCATCTCGTTCTGTCTCAAGTCAATTATTCAGTTTACTAGTTACCCCATTTAAATGATACCTCTACTTCCTCTTACAGGTCTCAGTGGAAGCAGTCGCAAAACGTCAGACCTTCAACTCTGGTGGTCCCGCAGTTACGACGTCAGACGCTCAAACATGAGAGTACCTGGAGCAGGATGCTGTTTATCTCCCCTGCTAATATAACCTACTACCAAGCCTACAAATGGACCGATTAGGAGGTGAGTGCAGTTAAGGCATATTAGATGCCTAACGGTGCATGTATTATTTCGATCATTCCACATAGGGGGTAAGTAGTGGGTCCCAGAACCTCCACTACAACTATTTGTAGGGCTGAAGATAGACAGATATTGATCCCTGTAGATGTCTGGGTGTGTAGTTACTACAATTTCTAACATGTGTAGAACATATTGGTATTGATGTTTGTTATTTTAACTACATACTCAGTCTTTTCCTTATTATATCTGAAGCCAATTATTTTTGTATTATGTTCCAAGAGAATAGTTGCTATCTTAAGAATGCGCTATTTCTTTGTTATATATTCTGTTTTTCCATATTTGCTAGCAACTATACTTACCTGTAATATTTTTGCATTACTACAATATTTAAAATCAAACAATTATAATTCATAGTCTGTAAATTAATCAGTGAAAACTGGGTTACAATAATTAACTGTTTTGGATATGATAAGGATTATTTTGTCTGGTCCTGAGTACTTTGATATCAGGAATAAGTATCCCACTTGAAGATTATAAAAAAAAAAAAATTCTACTTCTCAGATGCTGGCCGCGGAGTGATCCCAAATGTGGCCCAGCTGCAAAAGGGGGCAAACCTAACCTTTCCCCTTGCACCGGCCCCTGGAACACTCCTACATGCGGCCAGTGGTCCCTCATGTCAAGGGACCCCCACAGCAATAACCAGCATGGCTGGTTCTGCTTTGGGGGTCCTACATGAAGTCTCAAAACTACCTATGTTCCACTGAGCTCTTTCTCTGGGTCTCCTACAATATGTAAGCTTCCTCCCTGTGCCCTTTTGAATATCACTTTATTACATTGTTTATATATTTCTACATAATATTATAAAGATTACAGACCTTGATTTAATTTTTACAAACTCTGCTGTATCATGGTGAATTCTGTGAAAACTAATTAACCACCCTTGATTTAGGCAAAAATCGGTAGTATAGTCATACATAGATTCCATAGGGTGGAGGAAGAGTCAGCATACTATCAAATTAGATCACTGGGGAAAGACTGGGGGGAGACTAGAGCCTCTATTCAATTGAGAAATTGTTAGTTACTGGAGCCCATAATGTAGCCCGTAAACTAATTTGCTATTCAATTGGGCGTCAAACGATTTGCGGGTTACAGGCTGAAAATCCCTGCTGGTCTAAGCCTTTGATCTTTTAAGTCCATAAATGTTACTAAGGCAAATCACTATTCAATTGCTACAACTCCTCAATCCCACAAATGTTTTCACACCCGTAAATGGCAAATATAGAAGAAAATTCTATGAGTACAAGATTGGACTCACAAGAGGGTTAAACACCTGTAAATGAAAATTAAAAAATCAATACTGCACTTTAAAAGACAGAGAAATTGATAAAGGCATTAGAATTAATTGCACAACGGTCTTAATCTCGCAAATCTGCAATTAAAAATTATATTTTTTATGTTTCATTTCTGTGTTATATCAATCTCGGTAATCAAGGAGTTAATACATATCAGGCCACCTACATGGACTAGAACAGGATCGTCATTCCTTTTTATTATTTTGTACATTGCCAGATTGGCAATTCGATCTCTTATTGGACTTCTAATAGCTAATTGATTGTCTTTTACCCTCCATGTTTTTCTGATGTTTTATTTACTATTGGCTGTTTCTAAATCAGTAGTTACAGCCTTGCTTGATTGATCATGATCATGCTCTGAAATGCTACTAACGGGTGCATGGTTTACGGTTTATGGTTTAGGCTTTTGGCCAGGTAGCTGCAAATGAATTGCTCTGTAACTGCTGCAAATTGCAATTGAATAGGGGCCTAGTAGTGGTTGAACTCGTAGAGTGATATAGAATAAAAACAAGGCATCAAGCAATCAAAAGCAACAGGGTTTATAAGAAAAACTTGAAAAGTAACTATGAATCCCTGTGGTTTGGTCCAAGTCAGAAAACTAGAGTAACAGACTTCACAGAATATATGACATCCATGGTATCGTTCAGTGTATCAGCCCACCACTTTTCCCCATGTCTTTAGAATTATCTCTTTCTATTTTTAAGTAGACAAAACATTTTAGGGGATCTCCTATAATAGTTGCCACATGCTGACTGCACGAAAACTCTGGGGAATTGTGCAACTGTGCATGCACAGCCAAGCGCATGTGCTTTGTGAGGAGGAGGAGAGGGAGATACTGGTAGAGGGAGGGAAAGAGAGGAGGAGATTGAATGAAGGAGGGGAGAGAGAGGAGACAGATGGAGAAGAGGCAGAGATGGAGGGGAAGAGAGAGAGTGAGGGAGTCATGGAGGGAGGGGAGAAATGGAGAGGGAAGGAGGAAGGCAGAGAGAGAGAGGGAGGGAAGGAGAGAAAGGGAGGGAGAGAGAGGGGAAGAGGGAGGGACAGAGAGAGAGAAAGGGAGGCATGGAGGGAGGGGAGAAAGGGAGAGGGAAGGAGGCAGGCAGAGAGAGGGAGGGAAGGAGAGAAAGGGAGGGAGAGAGAGGGGAAGAGGGAGGGACAGAGAGAGAGAAGGCAGAGGGAGATGGAGAGAGAGGGCGAGAGAGGTAGAAATACAGGAAGAGGAAGAGTGAGAAAGAGGGAGGGGAGAGAGAGGAGGTAGACAGAGATAAGGCAGAGAGAGATGGAAGGGAAGAGAGAGGGAGGGAGGCAGATAGAGCGAGGGGAAGAGAAAGAAGTAGGGAGGGAGGCAGAGAGAGAGGGAGGGATATATAGAAGGAAGAAGGCAGAGGGAGGGACAGAGAGGGGGAGGGGGACAGAGGGATTTTGTGAGAGAGGAGGCAGATAGAGGAAGAGAGAGTGGGAGGGAGGGAAGGAGAGAGGTAGAGACACAGAGAGAGAGGGGAGAGATAGGGAGGGAGAATGGAAGAGAGGGAAGGACAGGGGAAAACAAGAGAGAGGGAGGGAGAGAGAGTGGGAGGGGTGAGACAGAAAGCACACAGAGTGCAGGGAGAAAACACAGAGAGAGACAGAGGGCACAGAGAGAGAGGGCACACAGAGAGCGCACACACAATGAGAGGGTGCACAGAGAGAGAGAGGGCACACTGAGAGAGAGAGAGAAAGAGAGAGAGAGAAAGAGAGGGCACACAGAGAGGGCACACAGAGTGAGGGAGAGGGAGCAAAAGGGGAGATAAACAATTGACTCTAACCTATGATACTGTCATTTATGATGGGCAAGATACTAGTATTTATATAATAGAGGAAACAGAGCATATATGCACCAAAAACTACCTCATCATTCATTAAAGTGTTGTCTCAAATAAAGATAACTTTAGCAAAATTGTATCCTGTATTTATTATATATGCTATTGTATACATAAAAAGAAGATATATAACTATATTGACAAATGAACTCTCTATCAACTTTATTATATAAGATCAGAACTAAATATCTGTATATATATTTTAAGGCACAGTACTTCTAATCCCTCATGGTTATAGAGTATCAGCTGAGCTCTATACTATTATATATGAACTTCCAAATATAACATGATGCTGGGTAGAACTTTGTCAAATGATAGCGTAGTCTGTGTACATACAACATACCATATAAATAAATAATCTTTTATTTGAGGTGTATCCGATATTCACAAATATAATGTGAAATAGTTGCAGTAGTCTATATTCCAAATATCCTAGTTAAATGGTTTGGATGAGCAATAACAGAGCTATGAAAATTACATATATAAGGACACATGTTCAGTTAATTACCACTAGGATTAAAGCAACAGCCTAGAGTTGCAAATACCCTTTTATAGATTTGATCTATGACTCTCTACTATTCCTAAATAATTCATATGATATAACTGATAAGTATGATTAACTGATGTCAAAATTAGTAAGGCCGAGTCTTTCTAAAGATTAGTCTGAAATAGCTCTTCTTTTCTAAGATGTTATAAATATGCCGTAAAGTTATTATTCTCATTTAGACCGGCTGGGATCACAGTGTACATCATAGTGTACCATTTTGTCTCTGATTTTAGTAGCTCAAGTTCAAATTGCCTTTTCTTATGCCAAGGTTGATTTTCAGCAGAAACCAACATTTAATCATTGGTTTAGAACCATGCACCATATTAAAGTGTTTGGCCACTGATGTTATTGTTTTGTCTTTACCTAGGTCCTTCATACTGTTCCTGATGTTTTTCAGATGCTCGCGTAGTCGGCGTCTCATTTCTCTGGTAGTCATGCCGATATACCACAGTTATCACAAGCATTCTAAACAGTACAAAACACCTTGAGTTTTGCAATAAAAAAATCCCTTTAAATGGATTTCTTTGCCAAGTCTGTCAATCATGCAGTCCTTCTTAGTCATGTATTGACAGAATTTACACTGGCCACAGCCAAAGGTTCCATTTGGAAAGCTGCAGGACCTGATCTTTTTCTTTCTTTTAAAATGACTGCGTACCAGAAGATCTTTCATACTCTTTGATCTTCGCCATCCCATCTGGATCTTATCTCCAACAATGGTTTTCAGATCAACATCAGTTCTCAGAATATCTGCATGTTTATTGAGAATATCCCTTATATGTTTCCAGTCTTAATTGTAAGTTGCAATGAACCTAACCGGTTCATCTTTCTTGAGGACGTGGTCTAGGACATAGCAGGGTTAGATCCACCGGGATAGCTAATTTCATAGGAAGAACATGTTAACTGGACTCATGTAATGTGCTGTTGGTAGCTGTAGGTTTTCTATAAATGTCTGTGACAATGTTTCCATCTTCTCCTTTACATACAGTTATGTCCAAAAAATCCACTGATCTTTGATCTATGTGGGAAAATAGTGTCAAATTAGTTTTGTTGACATTCAACATGTTAATGAAAGATTCAAAACCAGCACTTGGTCCATCCCATAAAATCAACAGATCATCAATGTACCTTAGACATAAGATTATTGATTATTGTTGCAGAATACAGGCTCTCTCTCCCACCATCCCAGATACACATTGACAAAAGTGGATGTGCATGCAGATCCCATCGCTGTTCCCTGCTTTTTAAGGTATAATCCATTGTTGAAAATAAAATAGTTGTGACGTAGAACAAATCTTAGGAGTTTCATCAAGAATTTGTTCCTTTCCATATTATGGGGAAACTCATCTTCAAGAAGTAATCAATGGCATTGCAGCAACCTCATTGTTGGCAATGTGCGATGTTGAAAGCTTATATACATCGATCAACCAAGTATTTTGGATTAAGGGTTATGCTCTCTAATCTTTTTAGTACGTCCACCGTATCTCTCACATGCGATGGTAAGCTGAGGACTTATGAGCGTAATTTCAAATATAGAAATTGACTGGCCTTCTCACTTAAGCTTCCTTTTCCCAAAATTATTGACCAGGGGGTCTTTTTTTATTCTTGTGTACCTTAGGTAACATATAAAATGTTGCAATTCTGGGATGAGTGATGGACAAAAAATTATCTTCTTTGCTAGAGATCAAATCTTGTTTTTTGGCTTCTGATATCATTCTGTTATATACCCTCAGGTAATCTGTAGGATCACCTAAAAGTTTGGTATAACATTTCTGATCTATAATTGTCTCTATGCTTCTTGTATGTATATATCCACAGGCTAGATGACAATATTACCTCCTTTGTCTGAGGATTTGATGATTATTTCAATTTCTCCAGTCACAACTTTAACAAATACATCAACTGCTGGGCACCCTGAGATGGTTGGATTGAACTTAGATTTGATTCGGAATTTGTCTGTTGGATTATCATCCTAAATTGTTGCTGTCGGTTTCAATATTGGATTTAGCATCTAAAGGAACGCTATATTTAATGAGATTGCCATCTTTGTTTATGAAGAATTTATTTACAAGTAATTTTCATGTGTATAGTTGTAGATCTTTAATGACATCAAATAATGCAAATTATTTGTTTGGAGCAAAGGGTAAACATTTCTTTAGTAATATGATTTGGGATGTATTGAGTACTCTGGAGGATAGGTTGATAATATGGGTTTCTTCAGATTCTACCATCTTCCCCTCCATGACCAATATCTCCCTTGATGTGTCTCTTCTCACTCTCTTGTATCCCCATCTCGTTCTGTCTCAAGTCAATTATTCAGTTTACTAGTTACCCCATTTAAATGATACCTCTACTTCCTCTTACAGGTCTCAGTGGAAGCAGTCGCAAAACGTCAGACCTTCAACTCTGGTGGTCCCGCAGTTACGACATCAGACGCTCAAACATGAGAGTACCTGGAGCAGGATGCTGTTTATCTCCCCTGCTAATATAACCTACTACCAAGCCTACAAATGGACCGATTAGGAGGTGAGTGCAGTTAAGGCATATTAGATGCCTAACGGTGCATGTATTATTTCGATCATTCCACATAGGGGGTAAGTAGTGGGTCCCAGAACCTCCACTACAACTATTTGTAGGGCTGAAGATAGACAGATATTGATCCCTGTAGATGTCTGGGTGTGTAGTTACTACAATTTCTAACATGTGTAGAACATATTGGTATTGATGTTTGTTATTTTAACTACATACTCAGTCTTTTCCTTATTATATCTGAAGCCAATTATTTTTGTATTATGTTCCAAGAGAATAGTTGCTATCTTAAGATGCGCTATTTCTTTGTTATATATTCTGTTTTTCAATATTTGCTAGCAACTATACTTACCTGTAATATTTTTGCATTACTACAATATTTAAAATCAAACAATTATAATTCATAGTCTGTAAATTAATCAGTGAAAACTGGGTTACAATAATTAACTGTTTTGGATATGATAAGGATTATTTTGTCTGGTCCTGAGTACTTTGATATCAGGAATAAGTATCCCACTTGAAGATTATAAAAAAAAAAAATTCTACTTCTCAGATGCTGGCCGCGGAGTGATCCCAAATGTGGCCCAGCTGCAAAAGGGGGCAAACCTAACCTTTCCCCTTGCACCGGCCCCTGGAACACTCCTACATGCGGCCAGTGGTCCCTCATGTCAAGGGACCCCCACAGCAATAACCAGCATGGCTGGTTCTGCTTTGGGGGTCCTACATGAAGTCTCAAAACTACCTATGTTCCACTGAGCTCTTTCTCTGGGTCTCCTACAATATGTAAGCTTCCTCCCTGTGCCCTTTTGAATATCACTTTATTACATTGTTTATATATTTCTACATAATATTATAAAGATTACAGACCTTGATTTAATTTTTACAAACTCTGCTGTATCATGGTGAATTCTGTGAAAACTAATTAACCACCCTTGATTTAGGCAAAAATCGGTAGTATAGTCATACATAGATTCCATAGGGTGGAGGAAGAGTCAGCATACTATCAAATTAGATCACTGGGGAAAGACTGGGGGGAGACTAGAGCCTCTATTCAATTGAGAAATTGTTAGTTACTGGAGCCCATAATGTAGCCCGTAAACTAATTTGCTATTCAATTGGGCGTCAAACGATTTGCGGGTTACAGGCTGAAAATCCCTGCTGGTCTAAGCCTTTGATCTTTTAAGTCCATAAATGTTACTAAGGCAAATCACTATTCAATTGCTACAACTCCTCAATCCCACAAATGTTTTCACACCCGTAAATGGCAAATATAGAAGAAAATTCTATGAGTACAAGATTGGACTCACAAGAGGGTTAAACACCTGTAAATGAAAATTAAAAAATCAATACTGCACTTTAAAAGACAGAGAAATTGATAAAGGCATTAGAATTAATTGCACAACGGTCTTAATCTCGCAAATCTGCAATTAAAAATTATATTTTTTATGTTTCATTTCTGTGTTATATCAATCTCGGTAATCAAGGAGTTAATACATATCAGGCCACCTACATGGACTAGAACAGGATCGTCATTCCTTTTTATTATTTTGTACATTGCCAGATTGGCAATTCGATCTCTTATTGGACTTCTAATAGCTAATTGATTGTCTTTTACCCTCCATGTTTTTCTGATGTTTTATTTACTATTGGCTGTTTCTAAATCAGTAGTTACAGCCTTGCTTGATTGATCATGATCATGCTCTGAAATGCTACTAACGGGTGCATGGTTTACGGTTTATGGTTTAGGCTTTTGGCCAGGTAGCTGCAAATGAATTGCTCTGTAACTGCTGCAAATTGCAATTGAATAGGGGCCTAGTAGTGGTTGAACTCGTAGAGTGATATAGAATAAAAACAAGGCATCAAGCAATCAAAAGCAACAGGGTTTATAAGAAAAACTTGAAAAGTAACTATGAATCCCTGTGGTTTGGTCCAAGTCAGAAAACTAGAGTAACAGACTTCACAGAATATATGACATCCATGGTATCGTTCAGTGTATCAGCCCACCACTTTTCCCCATGTCTTTAGAATTATCTCTTCCTATTTTTAAGTAGACAAAACATTTTAGGGGATCTCCTATAATAGTTGCCACATGCTGACTGCACGAAAACTCTGGGGAATTGTGCAACTGTGCATGCACAGCCAAGCGCATGTGCTTTGTGAGGAGGAGGAGAGGGAGATACTGGTAGAGGGAGGGAAAGAGAGGAGGAGATTGAATGAAGGAGGGGAGAGAGAGGAGACAGATGGAGAAGAGGCAGAGATGGAGGGGAAGAGAGAGAGTGAGGGAGTCATGGAGGGAGGGGAGAAATGGAGAGGGAAGGAGGAAGGCAGAGAGAGAGAGGGAGGGAAGGAGAGAAAGGGAGGGAGAGAGAGGGGAAGAGGGAGGGACAGAGAGAGAGAAAGGGAGGCATGGAGGGAGGGGAGAAAGGGAGAGGGAAGGAGGCAGGCAGAGAGAGGGAGGGAAGGAGAGAAAGGGAGGGAGAGAGAGGGGAAGAGGGAGGGACAGAGAGAGAGAAGGCAGAGGGAGATGGAGAGAGAGGGCGAGAGAGGTAGAAATACAGGAAGAGGAAGAGTGAGAAAGAGGGAGGGGAGAGAGAGGAGGTAGACAGAGATAAGACAGAGAGAGATGGAAGGGAAGAGAGAGGGAGGGAGGCAGATAGAGCGAGGGGAAGAGAAAGAAGTAGGGAGGGAGGCAGAGAGAGAGGGAGGGATATATAGAAGGAAGAAGGCAGAGGGAGGGACAGAGAGGGGGAGGGGGACAGAGGGATTTTGTGAGAGAGGAGGCAGATAGAGGAAGAGAGAGTGGGAGGGAGGGAAGGAGAGAGGTAGAGACACAGAGAGAGAGGGGAGAGATAGGGAGGGAGAATGGAAGAGAGGGAAGGACAGGGGAAAACAAGAGAGAGGGAGGGAGAGAGAGTGGGAGGGGTGAGACAGAAAGCACACAGAGTGCAGGGAGAAAACACAGAGAGAGACAGAGGGCACAGAGAGAGAGGGCACACAGAGAGCGCACACACAATGAGAGGGTGCACAGAGAGAGAGAGGGCACACTGAGAGAGAGAGAGAAAGAGAGAGAGAGAGAGAGAGGGCACACAGAGAGGGCACACAGAGTGAGGGAGAGGGAGCAAAAGGGGAGATAAACAATTGACTCTAACCTATGATACTGTCATTTATGATGGGCAAGATACTAGTATTTATATAATAGAGGAAACAGAGCATATATGCACCAAAAACTACCTTTATTCGTTTCCTAAACAGAGGGGGATAATAGAATTTATGAGAGTCTGTAAAATTAGATCTTTGTGTTAATCTGGAGTACAGTGACAAATAGACTCTGTAGGGTCACGAGTCAGCACTCTATCATATTGGATCACTGGGAGAAACTAGTAGCTTGGTAGTGGGCGAACTAAAGTAATATCAAATAGACAGGTAAAACAAGGCATCAATCAACCAAAACCAAGGGAATATAATAAGAGAGTGCTTAAAAAAGCATACCACAGATCTGAGACATCAACAGAGAAACTTTGCTTTCTCATAAAAAGAAAGATGAGGATAATCTTGTAAGGTGTATTGGCACTTTAAATCATAAATGGCATGATAATAGAAACATCTTTTCTCTAATCTAAGTTAATTTGCCTGCCTACTAGCCAGTGTGTGTGTCAGGCTCACAACTGATACTGTGCCCAGTGCAACCAATCCAATCAGGTGGTGTACCAGCAGTGTACATAAAAACAAAAACAAATTGTATTTTGTTAAATCTAAGTTCATTTGCCTGACCGCTATTCTGTGTGTTTTTCAGGCTCACAACTGATACTGTGCCCAGTGCAATCAATCCAATCTGGTGGTGTACCAGCAGTCTACTTTTAAAAAACAAAACTTTTATTTTGTCTAATCTAAGTTCATTTGCCTGCCTACTAGCCAGTGTGTGTGTCAGGCTCACAACTGATACTGTGCCCAGTGCAACCAATCCAATCAGGTGGTGTACCAGCAGTCTACTTTTAAGAAAACCCAATTTGTATTTTGTTAAATCTAAGTTCATTTGCCTGACCGCTATTCTGTGTGTTTCTCAGGCTCACAACTGATACTGTGCCCAGTGCAATCAATCCAATCTGGTGGTGTACCAGCAGTCTACTTTTAAAAACCAAGACTTTTATTTTGTCTAATCTAAGTTCATTTGCCTGCCTACTAGCCAGTGTGTGTGTCAGGCTAACAACTGATACTGTGCCCAGTGCAACCAATCCAATCAGGTGGTGTACCAGAAGTCTACCTTTAAAAAAAACAAAATTGTATTTTGTTAAATCTAAGTTTATTTGCCTGACCGCTATTCTGTGTGTTTCTCAGGCTCACAACTGATACTGTGCCCAGTGCAATCAATCCAATCTGGTGGTGTACCAGCAGTCTACTTTTAAAAACCAAGACTTTTATTTTCTCTAATCTAAGTTCATTTGCCTGCCTACTAGCCAGTGTGTGTGTCAGGCTAACAACTTATACTGTGCCCAGTGCAACCAATCCACCCAGGTGGTGTACCAGCAGTGTACATTTAAAAAACCAAAACTTTTATTTTGTCTAATCTAAGTTCATTTGCCTGCCTACTAGCCAGTGTGTGTGTCAGGCTCACAACTTATACTGTGCCCAGTGCTCAGAGAGCATGTTGTGTGCATGCTTGAGCTCCAAACAAAAGGCTTTTTAGGGTCTTAGTCCCTCAAATACAAGTTTTATTTTAACACCTTTTTGTTAATAAGCACTTTGTGCACGGTGTTGTTAATTTTTGGGAGTTTTTGTGGTTTTTTTCTTAGTTTAATTTCAGTTTTAGTTTTCTGGGGGTCAGGCTCAACTCTCTATCCCAGGAGAGTGAGCTGTCTCCTGGATACTTTGCCACACCCCTCCCTTAGCACTACACCTTCACTCCTGGAGCTTTGTTACTTTGACTTTTTTTCTTTTAAAAAGTTTATTAGGTTTTGTTGAAGTTTTGTTTGTTTGGTGTTGGGTTTTATGTTTTGGGGGAGAGAAGACAAGTAACATCTTTGTAGGCAGTGGGGGGGAAAACAATTAGATTTTTTTTTTTTAAGGCTTTTTTTTTTAACATCTGACACAGAGACACAGAGGGGTTAAAAAGCCTCTGTGTTCTCTGTGTTGTTGCAATTAGTCACCTTGCAACAGACCATTAACCCTTCCACTGCCAAGCATCACCTCTCTCTCTCCCTTAGTTTTGTCTCCCTTAGTTTTGTCTTTTTGTTTCTTTTTCCCACTTTTATATTTAAAAAAAAAAGAAAACAGTAAAAAATCATAAAACAAAAAATAAAATAAATAAAACAAATAAACTAAAAAAAAAGGGTCTAAACATGAGGGATAAGACCACTAAGAAGCCTCAGGGGTCAAAAGGGGGAATAATGGCCCCTGAAAATCCTAGCTGCAGCACTGCACAGCATAGGCCCCAGGCAGATAAGGCAGCCCCAGCTCCTGGTGGTTCTGCCAGCAGACCTACCCCTGTGGCTAATACCTGGTCACAGGTGGTTTCTGCTGGCCCCAGTAATACCACCGCTGGGGCTGAGGGGCAGATCACTAGGAAGCATGGGGTTAAATGTCAGATGTCTGGGGTCTACAGCATTGATATCTATCTGCGTGCTGCAGCTAACGTCATCAGCCCCTCTGTTATAGCAGCAGCCAGCAAAATGTACGGGAAAGCAGTTTTCTTTACCCGTACGCTGGCTGCTGCTCACATTCTTGTACAGAGAGGCATCACAGTGGGGGGATTATATGTCCCAATAGAACCCCTGGAAGGGTTGGGCACAAAAGTAACACTCTCTAATGTGCCCCCCTTCCTACCAGACTCCCTCCTGCGCCCCCACCTGCTAACCCTAGGGAAAGTAAAAACACCATTTATTAAAATTCCCCTGGGGTGCAGAGAGAGAGCACTTCGTCATGTGCTCTCTTTCAAGAGGCAGGTACAAATGTGCCTGCCTCAGGGCGCAGAAAACATAGAGGGGTCTTTTGGGGTTCCATTTGAGGGGGTGCTGTACAGGATTTTTTACAGCACTACGGAGGTGCAGTGCTATCATTGCAAACGGTTGGGGCATACACGTAGGAATTGTCCTAATGTAAAGCATCATGCCCCAGCCCCAGCAAATGGCACCTCCGTCAGTACGGCACCCATCCCCGCTGAGCCCATAACAGCGGGGACCTCAAGGGTCATAGCCCCCCCACAGAGCTCAGGCAAGGAGGCCGTTCCTCAAGCCACCACCACGGCCTCCAAACCCCCTTCTTCCCCAAAAAAGCCATCTGTGTCTGTGGTCTCCAGCAAGACTGCAGACACGGGGAAAAAGGGGGAAGAATGTCACCGGTCCTCCCATTTCACAGCTGCATCTCCCAAGTCCCAATCTGCCCCCCACCATAATTACATCAGTTAGTGTGGGGGCACAGTGTAAGCAGAGGGATAATAAGCCCTCTGCAGGGGAGGCAGCTAGTGGCAGCTCCTCTTCCAGGAGTGACGTCCCCAGGAAGAGGAAGCATAAAACCAACAGGGAGGTTGCTGATAAGTGGTAAGTGCTCTATAGTGGAGCACCTCCCTCTAAAAGCAAGAAGAGGAACAAAACATCTCCTCCTCATCCGGTGACATTGTCTGGCCCAGTTATTAAGCTCAGCCAGCCGGTGCCAGACCACACATCTCTCTCTCCAGACCCTATAGGGGTTAATGTGGAAAAGGGTCTGGAGGAAAAGCAGGGGCAAGAGGGTCTCCCAAGTGAGGCAGGGGTAGACAAGAAAGATCAGGTTCTGCCTCTGGCCTTTGAGGGGGGACCCAACAAAGCCCCTGCTGAATGGGTAGTCAGTGTCCCTGAGGTGCTGAGCTTCAAGGGCACCAGTCAGTCTCCTCCTCCAGTGTCACTCTCTAGTGACGTACCTCGGGCTTTGTTAGAGCCCCAGGCCGAGTCACTACTGGAGGGGGGGAATATAGGCATGACCCCCATTCAGGACCCCATGGATTTGTCTGTCAGGGGGGATGTGGCACAAGGGGAAGTGGAAATGGGGGAGGGTGATAAAACAGGTTTTCCTGTTAACATCATGGGAGAGCCTGTCTACCCTCCTCAGCCATCCACTGACCCTAACATCGGTGCCATCCAAGCTGAGCAAGCAGCGGTGGAACTGGCAGAGGAGGCATATAAAGCCTCCAAGGCTTCCATTAAGGAAGCCATGCCAGCCACTGCTGTCCAGCCAGCTACCCCTGAATGCACTCCTGAAGCTACAGGGGTGCAGCAGCAATCCAAGGGTCCATTATTTACCTTGAAGGGTGCTAAAGGGACTCCTTCTGTATCATCTAAGAGGGGGTCCCTGAGAATAAAGCTGAGGAAACTGACTCCAGCCGGGGAGGATGGAGTAAAAGCCCTCAGCCAAGAGGAGCCCAGGGGTGACCCACTAGAAGGAACATCAGATTCTGGGTGGGTTATCCCTGTCAAGGAAATAGATCTATTCCTTGAGAGCACCCTTCATGGACAAAAGAAAAGGAAGGTGCGGCTGGCCTTGGAGAGGTGGAAGAATATGTCGTTTATTCTCCACTCTCTCCAGCAATATCTAGTGGTCAGCACTAGGGCCAAGAATTCTGGGACTGCGGAGCATCTCCGCGTCCGGAAATTCTATAAAATGTGCGTGTCCTATCAGCAGTCTCAAGGGTCTGAGGAACGCACAATTCCTGACACGCAGTAATGGCTTTGCACATCAGCACGCTAAATACCAATGGCTGTCAAGACAGTTTCCGCAGGTTCCAGGTACTCTCCTATTTATATCAGGGAGGGTACTCTGTGAGCTTCCTGCAGGAAACTCACACCACTCCAGAGGCTGAGGCCTCGTGGCAACTGGAGTGGAGAGGCAGGGTCTTCTTCAGCCACTTCACATCGGCGTCATGTGGAGTGGTGACCCTGTTCTCAGAGTCTTTTCAGCCAGAGCTGCTGCTTGTGAAAGCTGTTATCCCAGGCCGTCTAATCCACCTCCGGGTCCGAGAGCAGGGTAGCATCATTAACCTAGTTAATATATATGCCCCTGCTGGAGGGCTCGAGAGAGTGAGGTTCCTCGCCAGACTGTCCCAGTTTTTGGAGACGGTTGACGCAGATGAGTGTTTGGTACTCGGGGGTGATTTCAACTGCACCCTCGACTCTCTGGACCGGAATAGTCCAGAGCCGTACCCGCCTTCTGCGTCAGCCCTGCGGGAGATCATTGCCCGCTTCTCCCTGGAGGACATCTGGCGAGAGCAGAACCCAGGGGCATCAGACGGTTTCACCTACGTCAGGGTGAGAGCCGGTCTGGTGTCCCACTCCCGGATCGACAGACTATATATATCTAGTCACTATATGTCACGAGTCGGTTCTTGTGCCATTAGGCGGGCTCCGTTCACAGACCACAACTGTGTGTCTGTGACAGTGGCGCTAACGCCAACAGCGCCACGAGCCGCCTATTGGCACTTCAACAATGCTTTGTTGAAGGACCAGGGGCTCGTGACATTGATCTGGGAGTTTTGGACGGACTGGAGGGGTTGCAAGGGGGACTTTGCCACGTTAAAACTGTGGTGGGACGTGGGCAAGGTTCATTTGCGACTTCTGTGTCAGGAATATACCAAGGGTGCGAGTGGGCAGCGCGAAGCTGAGTTGGAGTCACTCCGGGGGGAGGTACTCCATCTGGAGCAGAGGCTGTTCACTTGTAGGGACCAATCCCTGCAGAGCGAGTATGTATAGAGGAAGGGTGTCCTCTGTGACCTGGAACGACACCAGGCCAAGGGGGCATACGTGCGCAGCCGCTTAGGTTTTCTCAAAGATCTAGACCGCGGCTCGCGCCTCTTCTACTCACTGGAGAAAAAGGGGGGTAACAGTAGGCACATCACCTGTCTTCTAGATGAAGACGGTGCCCCCCTTACAGATCCGGAGAGTATCCGGGATAGAGCCTGGAACTTTTATAAAGATCTTTACTCTCCGGATCCCATTTCTCCAGACGCCTGCAGGGTGCTATGGGAGGGGCTCCCCACAGTCAGTGAGGGTGTAAGAGAGCGGCTTGATATACCACTATCTTTTCAAGAGCTCTCTGAAGCCCTCCGTGCCATGTCCTGTGAGAAGTCTCCAGGACTGGACGGGACTGACTGTAGAGTTTTTCCAATTTTTCTGGGAGACTCTGGGACCTGATTTCCATCTGGTCCTTGGGGAAGCCCTGGAGACCGGGGAGATGCCCCTGTCTTGTCGCAGGGCAGTACTTGCCCTGCTGCCCAAAAAGGGGGATCTCCGGCTTATTAAGAACTGGCGACCGGTCTCTCTGCTCAGCACGGACTACAAGATTGTAGCT